>CM038143.1:518346478-518696440 GCA_021437245.1 Aegilops speltoides | reverse complement strand
TTTCCTAGTAGTCTTAGGTTTCTTTGCTAAACCATAGTTCATACGAATTGTCGTCTCAGCGGATTTAGATGGTGCCCTAGTTAAAGTGAATGCAGCTATCTCTAATGCATAATGTTGGGGAGCGTTGCGAAAATTAAAATTTTTCTCGGATTCACCAAGATCCATCTATGAGTTCATCTAAGCAGCGAGTAGCGGGAGAGATTGCATCTACATACCACTTGTAGATCGCGTGCGAAGCTTGCAAGGTGATGATGGAGTCGTACTCGAGCGTGATTGGATCACCGATGCCAAGTCTTTGAGCGGACAGCACCTCCGCGTTCAACACACGTGCGGAGAGCGGCGTCTCCTCCTTCTTGATCCAGCAAGGGGAAGGAGAGGTTGAGGAAGACAGCTCCACCGCGGCAAAGACGGCGTGGTGATGGTGGAGAAGCGATCTCGGCGAGGCTTGCCGAGCTCTTACGGAGGAGGAGATGTGTTGGGGAGGAGGGCTGCGCATGGGAGTTGCTCAGCAGCCCCTCCCTCCCCCTTATATAGGCCCCACAGGGTGGCCGCCCTGGAGATCCAATCTCCGGGGCGGCAACAAGGGGTGGAGTGCCCCAAGCCGGTGGGCGCCCCCCCCCTAGGGTTTCAACCCTAGGCGCAGGGGGTGGGCCTAGGGGGGCGCACCATCCCCCTGTGGGCTGGTTCCCTTCCCCCTTTGGCCCATGGGTCCCTCCGGGATAGGTGGACCCACCCGGTGGACCCCCGGGACCCTTCCGGTGGTCCCGGTACTTTACCGGAAACCCCCGAAACTTTCCCGATGGCCGAAACACCACTTCCTATATAATATTCTTTACCTCCGGACCCTTCCGGAACTCCTCGTGACGTCCGGGATCTTATCCGGGACTCCGAACAACATTCGGTGGTCACATACTTGACTTCCTACTAACCCTAGCGTCACCGAACCTTAAGTGTGTAGACCCTACGGGTTCGGGAGACACGCAGACATGACCGAGATGACTCTCGGGCAATAACCAACAGCGGGTGCGGATACCCATGTTGGCTCCACATGCTCTCGATGATTTCATCGGTTGAACCACGATGTCGAGGATTCGATCAAACCCTGTATGCAATTCCCTTTGTCAATCGGTACGTTACTTGCCCGAGACTCGATCGTCGGTATCCCAATACCTTGTTCAGTCTCGTTACCGGCAAGTCACTTTACTCGTACCGTAATGCATGATCCCGTGGCCAACACCTTGGTCAACTTGAGCTCATTATGATGATGCATTACGAGTGGGCGAGAGATACCTCTCCGTCATGCGGAGTGACAAATCGATCTCGATCCGTGTCAACCAACAGATACTTTCGGAGATACGTAATGCACCTTTATAGTCACCCGATTCGTTGTGACGTTTGATACACCCAAGGCACTCCTACGAGTAACGGGAGTTACGATCTCATGGTCGAAGGAATAGATACTTGACATTGGCAAAGCTTCTAGCAAGCGAACTATACGATCTTTTATGCTATGCTTATTATTGGGTCTTGTCCATCACATCATTCTCCTAATGATGTGATCCGTTATCAAAGACATCCAATGTCCATAGTCGGAAACCATGACTATCTATTGATCTGTGAGCTAGTCAACTAGAGGCTCACTAGGGACATTTGTGGTCTAAGTGTTCACACGTGTATTACGATTTCCGGATAATACAGCTTATAGCATGAACAAAAGACAATTATCATGAACATTGAAATATAATAATACTTTTATTATTGCCTCTAGGGCATATTTCCAACAGTCTCCCACTTGCACTAGAGTCACCAATCTAGTTACATTGTGATGAATCGAACACCCATAGAGTTCGGTGTTGATCATGTTTTGCACGCGAGAGAGGTTTAGTCAGCGGATCTGCGACATTCAGATCCGTGTGCACTTTGCAAATTTCTACGTCTCCATCTTGAACATTTTCACGGATGGAGTTGAGCGGCGCTTGATGTGCCTGGTCTTCTTGTGAAACTTGGGCTCCTTGGCAAGGGCAATAGCTCCGGTGTTGTCCAGAGAAGAGTTTGATCGGCCCGACGCATTGGGTATGACTCCTAGGTCGGTGATGAACTCCTTCACCCAAATCGCTTCATGCGCTGCCTCCGAGGCTGCCATGTACTCCGCTTCACATGTAGATCCCGCCACGGCGCTCGCTTGCAGCTGCACCACTTCTTGCTCCACCATTCAACATATACACGTATCCGGTTTGTGACTTAGAGTCATCCAGATCTGAGTCGAAGCTAAGCGTCGGCGTAACCCTTCTGATGAGCTCTTCGTCTCCTCCATAAGCGAAACATGTCCTTTGTCCTTTTCGGTGCTTCAGGATATTCTTGACCGCTGTCCGGTGTTCCTTGCGGGATTACTTTGGTATCTTGCAACCAAACTTACGGCAAGGTTTACATCGGTGCAGTACACAGCATGGCATACATAATAGATCCTATGGCTGAAGCATAGGGGATGACACTCATCTCTTCTTTATCTTTTGCCGTGGTGGGTGGATCGAGCTGAGCTCAATTTCACACCTTGTAACATAGGCAAGAACCCTTCTTGGACTGATCCATTTTGAACCTCTTCAAAATCTTATCAAGGCATGTGCTTTGTGAAAGACCTATGAGGCGTCTCGATCTATCTCTATAGATCTTGATGCCTAATATATAAGCAGCTTCCAAGGTCCTTCATTGAAAAACACTTGTTCAAGTAGGCCTTAATGCTGTCCGGGAGTTTCGTATCATTTCCCATCAAGAGTATGTCATCTACATATAATAGGAGAAATGCTACTGAGCTCCCACTCACTTTCTTATAGCGCAGGCTTCTCCATAAGTCTGCATAAACTAAACGCTTTGATCATCTCATCAAAGCGAATGTTCTAACTCGAGATGCTTGCACCAGTCCATAAATGGATCGCTGGAGCTTGCATACTTTGTTAGCGTTACGAGGATCGACAAAACCTTCCGGCTGCATCATATACAGCTCTTCCTTAAGATGCCCGTTAAGGAATGCCGTTTTGGCGTCCATCGCCATATCTCATAATCATAGTATGCGGCAATTGCTAACATGATTCGGACGGACTTAAGCTTCGCCACGGGAGAGAATGTCTCGTCGTAGTCAATCCCTTGAACTTGTCGATAACCCTTAGCGACAAGTCGAGCTTTATAGATGGTAACATTACCATCGCGTCCGTCTTCTTCTTAAAATCCATTTATTTTCTATCGCTCGCCGATCATCGGGCAAGTCTGTCAAAGTCCATACTTTGTTTTCATACATGGATTCTATCTCGGATTTCATGGCCTCAAGCCATTTGTTGGAATCCGGGCCGCCATTGCTTCTTCATAGTTCGAAGGTTCATTGTTGTCTAGCAACATGATTTCCATGACAGGTTGCCGTACCACTGCAGTGCGGAGCGTGTCCTCGTGGACCTTGAAGTTCAGTAGTAACTTGATCCGAAGTACCTTGATCATCATCAACGTTTTCCTCTTGATTGGTGTGGGCATTACGAGAGCGGTTTCTGCGCTGCACCACTTTCCCGTTCGAGAGGTAGTACTTCATCGAGTTCTACTTTCCTCCCACTTACTTCTTTCGAGAGAAACTCTTTCTCCGAAAGCATCCGTTCTTAGCAACAAAGATCTTGCCCTCGGATCTTAAGTAGAAGGTATACCCGACGGTTTCCTTAGGGTATCCTATGAATACGCATTTTTCCGACTTGGGTTCGAGCTTTTCAGGTTGAAGTTTCTTGACATAAGCATCGCATCCCCAAACTTTTAGAAAGCGACAGCTTAGGTTTCTTCCCAAACCATAATTCATACGGTGTCGTCTCAGCGGATTTAGGCGGTGCCCTATTTAAAGTGAATGTAGCTGTCTCTAGGCGTATCCCCAAAATGATAGCGGTAAATCGGTAAGAGACATCATAGACCGCACCATATCCAATAGAGTGCGATTCGACGTTCGGACACACCGTTTATTTGAGGTGTTCCAGCGGCGTGAGTTGTGAAACGATTCCACATTTTCTTAAGTGTGTACCAAATTCGTGACTTAAGTATTCTCCCCACGATCGATCGTAGGAACTTTATCTTCACGGTCACGTTGATTCTCTACCTCACTCTGAAATTCCTTGAACTTTTCAAAGGTCTCAGACTTGTGTTTCATTAAGTAGACATACCCATATCTACTTAAGTCATCGGTGAGAGTGAGAACATAACGATATCCTCCATGAGCCTCAACGCTCATTGGACCGCACACATCGGTATGTATGATTTCCAACAAGTTGGTTGCTCGCTCCATTGTTCGGAGAAGCGGAGTCTTGGTCATTTGCCTAAGAGGCAAGGTTAGCATGTGTCAAAGCGATTCATAATCAAGAGACTCTAAAGTCCATCAGCATGGAGCTTCTTCATGCGCTTGACACCAATGTGACCAAGGCAAAGTGCCACAAGTATGTGGGACTATCGTTATCAACTTTACATCTTTTGGCATCCACACTATGAACATGTGTAATATTACGCTCGAGATTCATCAAGAATAAACCATTGACCATCGGAGCATGACCATAAAACATATCTCTCATATAAATCGAACAACCATTATTCTCGACTTAAATGAGTAGCCATCTCGTATCAAGCGAGATCCGGATACAATGTTCATGCTCAAACATGGCACTAAATAACAATTATTGAGGTTCAAAACTAATCCGTAGGTAAATGTAGAGGCAGCGTGCCGACGGCGATCACATCGACCTCGGAACCATTCGACGCGCATCGTCACCTCGTCTTCGCCATCTCCGTTTATTCCGCAGCTCTGTTGTGAGTTACAAATATGAGCAACGGCACGGTATCAAATACCGGGAGTTACTACAGTCTTGGTAAGGTACACATCAATTACATGTATATCAAATATACCTTTGGTGTTGCGGCCTTCTTATCCGCTAAGTATTTGGGGCAGTTCCGCTTCAAATGACCCTTCCCTTGCAATAAAAGCACTCGATCTCGAGGCTTGGGTCCATTCTTTGACTTCTTCCGCAAGCAGGCTTGCGGGCGCGGCAACATCTTTGCCGTCCTTCTTGAAGTTCTTTTACCCTTGCCCTTCTTGAACTTAGTGGTCTTATTGACCATCAACACTTGATGTTCTTTCTTGATTTCAGCCTCTGCTGACTTGACATCGAGAACACTTCAGAATGGTCTTTTCCATCCCTGCATGTTGTAGTTCATCACAAAGCTCTTGTAGCTTGGTGGGAGCGATCGAGGATTCTGTCAATGACCGCCTCATCAGGGAGGTTAATGTTCAAGCTGGGTCATCTGGCGTGCAACCCGGACATCTTGAGGATGTGCTCCTTGTGTAACTGTTTTCCTCCATCTTACAAGCTGTAGAACTTGTCGGAGACATCATATCTCTCAACCGGGCATGAGCTTGGAAAACTAGTTTCAGCTCTTGAACATCTCATATGCTCCGTGATGCTCAAAAGCGCTTTTGGAGCCCGGTTCTAAGCTGTAGAGCATGCCGCCTTGAACAAGGGAGTAATCATCAAGACGAGATTGCCAAGCATTCATAACGTCTTGGTTCTCAGGGGACGGAGGCGTCACCTAGCGGTTCGTCTAGGACATATTGCTTCTGGCAGCTATGAGGATGATCCTCGGGTTCGGACCCGATCCGTATAGTTCTTGCCATAATCTTTCAGCTTGGTTTTCTCTAGGAAGCGTTGAAGTTCATGTTGACATTAGCGTTGGCCATTGATCTACAAGACATATTTGCAAAGGTTTTAGACTAAGTTCATGATAATAAAGTTCTTAATCAAAATTATGAACTCCCACTTAGATTAGACATCCCTCTAGTCATCTAAGTGTTACACGATCCGAGTCGACTAGCCCGTGTCCGATCATCACGTGAGACGGACTAGTCATCGTCGGTGAACATCTTCATGTTGATCGTATCTTCCATACGACTCATGTTCGACCTTTCGGTCTCCGTGTTCCGAGACCATGTCTGCACATGCTAGGCTCGTCAAGTTAACCCTAAGTGTTTTCGCTGTGTAAAACTGTCTTACACCCGTTGTATGTGAACGTAAGGATCCATCACACCCGATCATCACGTGGTGCTTAGAAACGACGAACTGTAGCAACGGTGCACAGTTAGGGGAGAACACTTCTTGAAATTTTTGTAAGGGATTATCTTATTTACTACCGTCGTCCTAAGTAAACAAGATGCATAAACATAATAAACACCTCATGCAATTATATAGTTGTGACATGATATGGCCAATATCATCAAGCTCCATTGATCTCCATCTTCGGGGCTCCATGATCATCTTGTCACCGGCTTGACACCATGATCTCCATCATCATGATCTCCATCATCGTGTCTTCATGAAGTTGTCACGCCAACGACTACTTCTACTTCTATGACTAACGCGTTTAGTAATGAAGTAAAGTAGTTTACATGGCGTTCTTCAATGACACGCAGGTCATACAAAAAATAAAGACAACTCCTATGGCTCCGCCGGTTGTCATACTCATCGACATGCAAGTCGTGAATCCTATTACAAGAACATGATCTCATACATCACAATTCAACATTCATCACAACTTCGGCCATATCACATCACATGATCAATCGCTGCAAAAACAAGTTAGGCGTCCTCTAGTTGTTGTTGCATCTTTTACGTGGCTGCGATTGGGTTCTAGCAAAACGTTTTCTTACCTCGAATCACCACAGCGTGATTTTGTCAACTTCTATTTACCCTTCATAAGGGCCTTGTTCATCGAATCCGCTCCAACTAAAGTGGGAGAGGCAGGACACCCGCCAGCCACCTTATGCAACTAGTGCATGTCGGTTGGTGGAACCGGTCTCACGTAAGCGCACGTGTAAGGTTGGTCGGGCGCTTCATCCCACAATACCGTTGAGCAAGAAAAGACTAGTAGAGGCAAGTAAGATGACAAGATCAGCGCCCACAACAAATTGTGTTCTACTCGTGCATTAGAAAACTACGCATAGACCTAGCTCATGATGCCTTTGTTGGGGAGCGTTGCGAGAAAATTAAAATTTTTCCTACGGCTTCACCAAGATCCATCTATGAGTTCATCTAAGCAACGAGTAGCGGAGAGAGATTGCATCTACATACCACTTGTAGATCGCGTGCGAAGCTTGCAAGGTGATGATGGAGTCGTACTCGAGCGTGATTCAGATCACCGATGCCAAGTCTGAGCGGACAGCACCTCCGCGTTCAACACTGCGTGCGGGACGGCGGCGTCTCCTCCTTCTTGATCCAGCAAGGGGAAGGAGAGGTTGAGGAAGACAGCTCCACCGGCAGCTGACGGCGTGGTGATGGTGGAGAAGCGATCTCAAGCGGGGCCGCCCGAGCTCTTACGGAGGAGGAGATGTGTTGGGAGGGAGGGGCTGCGCCTTGGGAGTTGGTCAGCAGCCCCCTCCTCCCCCTTATATAGGCCCCTGGAAGTGTCCGCCCTGGAGATCCAATCTCCGGGCGGCAACCAAGGGGTGGAGTGCCCCCAGCCGGTGGGCGCCCCACCCCTAGGGTTTCAACCCTAGGCGCAGGGGGTGGGCCTAGGGGGGCGCACCATCCCCCTGTGGGCTGGTTCCCTTCCCCCTTTGGCCCATGGGGCCCTCCGAGATAGGTGGCCCCACCCGGTGGACCCCCGGGACCCTTCCGGTGGTCCCGGTACTTTACCGGAAACCCACGAAACTTTCCCGATGGCCGAAACACCACTTCCTATATATTATTCTTTACCTCCGGACCCTTAGGAACTCCTCGTGACGTCAGGGATCTTATGGGACTCGAACAACATTCGGTGGTCACATACTTGACTTCCTACTAACCCTAAGCGTCACGAACCTTGAGTGTAGACCCTACGGGTTCGGGAGATCTGTGAACATGACCGAGGCGACTCTCGGGCAATAACCAACAGCGAGTGCGGATACCCATGTTGGCTCCACATGCTCCTCGATGATTTCATCGGTTGAACCACGATGTCGAGATTCGATCAAACCCTGTATGCAATTCCTTTGTCAATGATGCGTTACTTGCCCGAGACTTCGATCGTCGGTATCCCAATACCTTGTTCGGTCTCAGGTTCGGCAAGTCACTTTACTCAATATCCGTAATGCATGATCCGTGGCCAACACCTTGGTCAACTTGAGCTCATTATGATGATGCATTACCGAGTGGGCCCAGAGATACCTCTCCGTCATACGGAGTGACAAATCCCATCTCGATCCGTGTCAACCCAACAGATACTTTGGAGATACGTAATGCACCTTTATAGTCACCCGATTCACGTTGTGACGTTTGATACACCCAAGGCACTCCTACGGTAACGGGAGTTACACGATCTCATGGTCGAAGGAATAGATACTTGACATTGGCAAAGCTTCTAGCAAGCGAACTATCACGATCTTTTATGCTATGCTTATTATTGGGTCTTGTCCATCACATCATTCTCCTAATGATGTGATCCGTTATCAACGACATCCAATGTCCATAGTCGAAACCATGACTATCTATTGATCTGTGAGCTAGTCAACTAGAGGCTCACTAGGGACATTTGTGGTCTAAGTGTTCACACGTGTATTACGATTTCCGTATAATACAGTTATAGCATGAACAAAAGACAATTATCATGAACATTGAAATATAATAATACTTTTATTATTGCCTCTAGGGCATATTTCCAACACATAACCCCAAAACGATAGTGGTAAATCGGTAAGATACATCATAGATCGCACCATATCCAATAAAGTTCGGTTATGACGTTCGGACACACCATACGCTGTGGTGTTCCATGTGGCATGAATTGTGAAACTATTCCACATTGTTTAAAATGAAGGCCAAACTCGTAACTCAAATATTCTTCTCTATGATCAGATTGTAGAAACTTTATTTTCTTGTTACGATGATTCTCCACTTCACTCTAAAATTCTTTGAAGTTTTCAAATGTTTCAGACTTGTGCTTCATTAAGTAGATATACACATATCTGCTCAAATCATCTGTGAAGGTCAGAAAATAACGATACCCGCCACGACCTTCAACAATCATTGGACTGCATACATCAGTATGTATTATTTCCAACAAGTTAGTAGCTCGTTCCATTGTTCCGGAGAACGGAGTTTTAGTCATCTTGCCAAAAAGGCACGGTTCGCAAGCATCAAATGATTCATAACCAAGTGATTTTGAAAATCCATCTTTATGGAGTTTCTTCATGCGCTTTACACCGATATGATCCAAACGGCAGTGCCACAAATAAGTTGCACTATCATTATTAACTTTGCATCTTTTGGCATCAACATTATGAATATGTGTATCACTATGATCAAGATTCAATAAACCATCACCATTGGGTGTATGACCATAGAAGGTTTTATTCATGTAAACAGAATAACAATTTATTCTCTATCTTAGATGAATAACCGTATCGCAATAAACATGATCTTATCATACTTATGCTCAACGCAAACACCAAACAACATTTATTTAGGTTTAGCACTAATCTTGAAAATATAGGGAGTATGTGATGATGATCATATCAATCTTGGAACTACTTCCAACACTTATCGTCACTTCCCCTTCAACTAGTCTCTGTTTATTCTGTAACTCCTGTTTTGAGTTACTAATCTTAGCAACCGAACAAGTATCAAATACTCAGGGGCTACTATAAACACTAATAAGGTACACATCATTAATCTGTATATCATACCCTTGTCCACTTTGCCATCCTTCTTATCTACCAAACATTCAGGGCATTTCCGCTTCCAGTGACCATTTCCTTTGCAGTGTAAGCACTCAGTTTCAGGCTTTGGTCCAGCTTTGGGCTTCTTCGCGGAAGTGACAACTTGCTTGTCATTCGACTTGAAGTTCCCTTTTTTTCCTTTGCCCTTTTCTTGAAACTAGTGGTCTTGTCAATCATCAACACTTGATGCTCTTTCTTGATTTCTACCTTCGTCAATTTTAACATCACGAAGAGCTAGGGAATCTTTTCGTCATTCCTTGCATACTATAGTTCATCACGAAGTTCTAGTAACTTAGTGATGGTGACTAGAGAATTATGTCAATCACTATCTTATCTGGAAGATTAACTCCCACTTGATTCAAGCGATTGAAGTACCCAGACAATCTGAGCACATGCTCACTAGTTGAGCGATTCTCCTCCATCTTTTAGCTATAGAACTTGTTGGAGACTTCATATCTCTCAACTCGGGCATTTGCTTGAAATATTAACTTCAATTCCTGGAACATCTCATATGGTCCATGACGTTCAAAACGTCTTTGAAGTCCCGATTCTAAGCCGTTAAGCATGGTGCACTAAACTATCAAGTTGTCATCATATTGAGCTAGCCAAAAGCGTTCATAACGTGCGCATACGCCCTGCAATAGGTCTGTCACCTAGCGGTGCATTAAGGACATAATTCTTCTGTGCAGCAATGAGGATAAACCTCAGATCACGGATCCAATCCGCATCATTGCTACTAACATCTTTCAACACAATTTTCTCTAGGAACATATCAAAATAAACATATGAAAGAAACAACGCGAGCTATTAATCTACAACATAATTTGCAAAATACTACCAGACAGTTCAATTAATCATATTACTTAAGAACTCCCACTTAGAAAGACATCTCTCTAGTCATCTAAGTGATCACGTGATCCAAATCAACTAAACCATGTCCGATCATCACGTGAGATGGAGTAGTTTTCAATGGTGAACATCACTATGTTGATCATATCTACTATATGATTCACGGTCGACCTTTCGGTCTCCGTGTTCCGAGGCCATATCTGTATATGCTAGGCCAGTCAAGTTTAACCTGAGTATTCCGCGTGTGCAACTGTTTTGCACCCGTTGTATTTGAACGTAGAGCCTATCACACCCGATCATCACGTGGTGTCTCAGCACGAAGAACTTTCGCAACGGTGCATACTCAGAGAGAACACTTCTTGATAATTAGAGAGAGATCATCTTATAATGCTACCGTCAATCAAAGCAAAATAAGATGCATAAAGGATAAACATCACATGCAATCAATATAAGTGATACGATATGGCCATCATCATCTTGTGCTTGTGATCTCCATCTCCGAAGCATCGTCGTGATCACCATCGTCACCGGCGCGACACCTTGATCTCCATTGTAGCATCATTGTCGTCTTGCCACCTATTGCTTCTACGACTATCGCTACCGCTTAGTGATAAAGTAAAGCAATTACAGGGCGCTTGCATTTCATACAATAAAGCGACAACTATATGGCTCCTTCCAGTTGCCGATAACTCGGTTACAAAACATGATCATCTCATACAATAAAATATAGCATCACGTCTTGACCATATCACATCACAACATGCCCTGCAGAAACAAGTTAGACGTCCTCTACTTTTTTGTTGCAAATTTTACGTGGCTGCTACGGGCTGAGGAAGAACCGTTCTTACCTACGCATCAAAACCACAACGATAGTTCATCAAGTTAGTGATGTTTTAACCTTCGCAAGGATCGGGTGTAGCCACACTCGGTTCAACTAAAGTGAGAGAGACAGACACCCGCCAGTCACCTTTAAGCAGCGAGTGCTCGTGAGCGGTGAAACCAGTCTCGCGTAAGCGTCACGTGTAATGTCGGTCCAGGCCGCTTCATCTCACAATACCGTTGAACCAAAGTATGACATTTGGTAAGCAGTATGACTTGTATCGCCCACAACTCACTTGTGTTCTACTCGTGCATATGACATCTCGCATAAAACCAGGCTCGGATGCCTTTGTTGAGAGCGTAGTAATTTCAAAAAAATTCCTATGCACACGCAAGATCATGGTGATGCATAGCAACGAGAGGGGAGAGTGTTGTCCACGTCCCCTCGTAGACCGAAAGCGGAAGCGTTAGAACAACGCGGTTGATGTAGTCGTACGTCTTAACGGCCCGGCCGATCAAGCACCGAAACTACGGCACCTCCGAGTTCTACCACACGTTCAGCTCGATGACGATCCCTGGACTCCGATCCAGCAGGGTATCGGGGAAGAGTTTCGTCAGCACGACGGCGTGGTGACGATCTTGATGTTCTACCGTCGCAGGGCTTTGCCTAAGCACCGCTACAATATATCGAGGACTATGGTGGAGGGGGGCACCGCGCACGGCTAAGAGATCTTGGAGATCAATTGTTGTGTCTATGGGGTGCCCCCTCCCCCGTATATAAAGGAGCCAAGGGGGCAGGGGGCGGCCAGCCTAGGAGGGGGCGCGCCATGGGGAGTCCTACTCCCACTTGGAGTAGGACTCCCCTCTTCCTTGTTGGACTAGGAGAGGAGAAGGAAAGGGAGAGGGAGAGAAGGAAAGAGGGGGCCGCCCCCCCTTGCCCTAAACCAATTCGGTTTGGGCATTGGGGGGGCGCCCCACTGCTGCCCTCTATTTCCACTAAGGCCCATTAAGCTCCCGGGGGGTTCCGGTAACGTCCCGGTACTCCGGTAAAATCCCGATTTCACCCGGAACACTTCCAATATCCAAATATAGGCTTCCAATATATCAATCTTCATGTCTCAACCATTTCGAGACTCCTCGTTATGTCCGTAGTCACATCCGGGACTCCAAACAAACTTCGGTACATCAGAACTCATAAACTCATAATATTACTGTCACCGAAACCTTAAGCGTGCGGACCCTACGGGTTCGAGAACTATGTAGACATGACATAGAACTGTTTCCGGTCAATAACCAATAGCGGAACCTCGAAGCTTATATTGTCTCCTACATATTCTAAGAAGATCTTTATCGGTCAAACCGCAAAACAACGTACGTTGTTCCCTTTGTTATCGGTATGTTACTTGCTCGAGATTCGATCGTCGGTATCCAATACCTAGTTCAATCCCATTACCAGCAAGTCTCTTTACTCGTTACGTAATGCATCATTCCGTAACTAACTATTTAGTTACATTGCTTGCAAGGCTTATAGTGATGTGCATTACCGAGAGGGCCCAGAGATACCTCTCCGACGATCGGAGTGACAAAACCTAATCTCGAAGTACGCCAACTCAACATGTACCTTTGGAGACACCTGTAGAGCTCCTTTATAATCACCCATTTACGTTGTGACGTTTGGTAGCACACAAAGTGTTCCTCCGATAAACGGGAGTTGCATAATCTCATAGTTATAGGAACTTGTATAAGTCATGAAGAAAGCAATAGCAACATACTAAACGATCAAGTGCTAAGCTAACAGAATGGGTCAAGTCAATCACATCATTCTCCTAATGATGTGATCCCGTTAATCAAATGACAACTCATGTCTATGGTTAGGAAACTTAACCATCTTTAATTAATGAGCTAGTCAAGTAGAGGCATACTAGTGACACTATGTTTGTCTATGTATTCACACATGTATTATGTTTCTGGTTAATACAATTCTAGCATGAATAATAAACATTTATCATGAAATAACAAAATAAATAATAACTTTATTATTGCCTCTAGGGCATATTTCCTTCACTTACTAGTGCGTCGATGTTCCTGCTATCCTTCTTTGAGGTGCCCAAAGGGGTACAGAAGAGGCTAGATTTCTTTCGATCTCTATTCTTCTAGCAATTATATGAGGCCAAGAAGAAATATCGCCTAGCGCGATGGGATATATTATGCCGACCTAAGGATCAGTGAGGGCTCGGTATTGAGAACCTGGAAATTAAGAATAAATCCCTAATGAGTAAATGGCTCTATAGGTTATCAGTAGAACATGACGGTATGTGGGCACAGATATTACACAACAAATACTTGCAATCGAAAAATCTCACCTAATGATTTGCCATTTTGAAAGGGGCTTATGAGAACAAAAGACTTGTTCTTTCATAGGACCAAATTCCTTCTTGGTAATGGGATGACAACAAGATTTTGGGAGGATACGTGGCTAGGGGAGATGCCATTAGCCATGCAGTATCCAAGCCTTTATAATATTATGCAGCGTAAGGAGGTTTATGTAGGAACAATATTAAAATCGCGCCCTTGAATATTCAGTTTAGGCGATCTTTGGTGGGAGAAAGATGGAATGCCTGGATTCATTTGGTTCGGAGATTGATGGATGTTCAATTATCCTACCAACCGGACTCCATACACTGGAAGTTGGCTCGTAACAGTGTGTTTACGGTCAAATCCTTTTATATGGACCTTATTAACTCTGGCCCAATCCCGAGATCGATTCATGTCTGGAAGGTTAAGGTACCCTTACTGAAGGAAATATGCCGTGGAGGCAATAATAAAGTTATTATTTATTTCCTTATATCATGATAAATGTTTATTATTCATGCTAGAATTGTATTAGCCGGAAACATAATACATGTGTGAATATATAGACAAACAAAGTGTCACTAGTATGCCTCTACTTGACTAGCTTGTTAATCAAAGATGGTTATGTTTCCTAACCATGAACAAAGAGTTGTTATTTGATTAACAGGATCACATCATTAGTTGAATGATCTGATTGACATGACCCATTCCGACGCTTAGCACCCGATCGTTTAGTATGTTGCTATTGCTTTCTTCATGACTTATACATGTTCCTATGACTATGAGATTATGCAACTCCGCTTACGGAGGAACACTTTGTGTGCTACCAAACGTCTAGCGAATCGGGTGATTATAAAGGTGCTCTACAGGTGTTTCAAAGGTACTTGTTGGGTTGGCGTATTTCGAGATTAGGATTTGTCACTCGAATGTCGGAGAGGTATCTCGGCCCTCTCGGTAATGCACATCACTTAAGCCTTGCAAGCATTGCAACTAATGAGTTAGTTGCGAGATGATGTATTACGAACGAGTAAAGAGACTTGCCGTAACGAGATTGAACTAGGTATTGGATACCGACGATCGAATCTCGCAAGTAACATACCGATGACAAAGGAACAACGATGTTGTTATGCGGTCCGACCGATAAAGATCTTCGTAGAATATGTAGGAACCAATATGGGCATCCAGGTCCCGCTATTGGTTATTGACGGAGACGTGTCTCGGTCATGTCTACATTGTTCTCGAAGCGTAGCGTCCGCTGCTTAAGGTTTCGATGACGCTTATATTATGAGTTTATGAGTTTTGATGTACCGAAGGAGTTGAGTCCCGGATGAGATCGGGACATGACGAGGAGTCTCGAAATGGTCGAGACGTAAATATCGATATATTGGGCGACTATATTCGGAGTTCGGAAAGGTTCGAGTGATTGGGTATTTTTGAGTCTGGGAGAGTTACGAGGAATTCGTATTGGGCCTCATTGGGCTATACGGGAAGGAGAGAAAGGGCCAAAGGGTGGCGCACCCTCCTTGGACTAGTCCGAATTGGACTAGGGAGGGTGCCCCTTCCTTCCTTCTCCTTCTCTCTTCCCTTTCCTTCTCTCCTACTCCTACTACATGGAAGGGTTCCTAGTTGGACTAGGAAAGGGGAATCCTACTCCCGGTGGGAGTAGGACTCCCCTAGGGCGCGCCATAGAGAGGGCCGGCCTCCCCTCCTCCACTCCTTTATATACGGGGGCAGGGGGCACCCTATAGACACACAAGTTGATCTTCGTGATCGTTCCTTAGCCGTTTGCGGTGCCCCCCTTCCACGATATTACACCTCGGTCATATTGTAGCGGTGCTTAGGCGAAGCCCTGCGACAGAGAACATCAAGATCGTCACCACGCCGTCGTCTTGTGGAACTCCTCCAGCGCCTCTGCTGGATCGGAGATCGGGGTGCGTCATCGAGCTGTCGTGTGTCAAGAACTCGGAGGTGCGAGTAGCGGTGCTTGGATCGGTTGGACCGGGAAGGCGTCGACTACTTCCTCTACGTTGCGTCAGCGCTTCGCTTGGTCTCACGAGGTGCGTAGACAACACTCTCCCCTCTCGTTGCTATGCATCACCATGATCTTGCGTGTGCGTAGGAATTTTTTGAAATTACTACGTTCCCCAACATGGCATCCGAGCCTAGGTTTTTATGGTTTGATGTTATATGCGAGTAGAACACAAGTGAGTTGTGGGCGATATAAGTCATCTGCTTACCAGCATGTCATACTTTGGTTGGCGGTATTGTTGGATGAAGCGGCCGGACCGACATTACAGCGTCTTACGCGAGACTGGTTTTACCGCCGTGCTTTGCACACAGGTGACTAGCGGTGTCGGTTTCTCAACTTTAGTTGAACCGAGTGTGGCTACGCTCGGTCCTTCGAAGGTTAAAACAGCACCAACTTGACAAACTATCGTTGTGGTTTTGATGCGTAGGTGAGATTGGTTCTTGCTTAAGCCCGTAGCAGCCACGTAAAATTTGCAACAACAAAGTAGAGGGCGTCTAACTTGTTTTTGCAGGGCATGTTGTGATGTGATATGGTCAAGGCGTGATAAGATATAAGTTGTTGTATGAGATGATCATGTTTTGTTGAAGTTATCGGCAATGGCGAAGCCCTATGGATGTCTCTTTGTTGCATAAGATGCAAGTGCCAAATAATTGCTTTACTTTATCGCTATCACGATAGCAATAGTTGCAAGAGCAATAGTTGGTGAGACAACCATGTGATGACACATTGATATAGATCAAGATGATGAAGATCATGGTGTCGTGCGGTGACGATAGAGATCATGGCATACTTTGGAGATGGAGATCAAAGGCGCAAGATGATCATGGCCATATCATGTCACATATTTTGATTGCATATGATGTTTATCTATTATACATCTTATTCTTGCTTTGATTGACGGTAGCATTTTAAGATGATCTCTCACTAAAATTATCAAGAAGTGTTCTCCACGAGTATGCACCGTTGCCAAAGTTCGTCGTGCCCGGACACCACGTGATGATTGGGTGTGATAAGCTCTCGTCCATCTACAGCGGTGCAAGCCAGTTTTGCACACGTGGAATACTCGAGTTAAACTTGCGAGCCTAGCATATGCAGATATGACCTCGGAACACGGAGACCGAAAGGTCGGCGTGAATCATATAGTAGATATGATCAACATAAGATGTTCACCATTGAAAACTACTCCATCTCACGTGATGATCGGTTATGGTTTAGTTGATTTGGATCACGTGATCACTTAGATGACTAGAGATGTCTGTCTAAGTGGGAGTTCTTAAGTAATATGATTAATTGAACTTAATATTATCATGAATTAGTCTGGTAGTATTTTGCAAATTATGTTGTAAGATCAATAGCTTGCGTAGTTGCTTTCATATGTTTATTTTGATATGTTCCTAGAAAACTATGTTGAAAAATGTTAGTAGCAATGATGCGGATTGGATCCGTGATCGAGGTTTATCCTCATTGCTGCGAGAAGAATTATGTCCTTGATGCACGCTAGGTGACAAACCTATTGCGAGAGCGGATCATGGGCGTTATGAGCGTTTGGCTAGCTCAATATGATGACTACTTGATCGTTTTGTGCACCATGCTTTATGGCTTAGAATCGGGACTTCAAGATGTTTTGAACATCATGGACCATATGAGATGTTAGGAGTTGAAGTTAATATTTCAAGCAAATACCGAGTTGAGAGATATGAAGTCTCCAACAAGTTCTATAGCGAAAAGATGGAGGAGAATCGCTCAACTAGTGAGCATGTGCTCAGATTATGCAGGTACTACAATCGCTTGAATCAAGTGGGAGTTAATCTTCGAGATAAGATAGTGATTGACAGAATTCTCTAGTCACCATCACCAAGTTAGTAGAACTTCGTGATGAACTATAGTATGCAAGGGATGAAAATGATTCGAGTTTTTCATGATGATGAAATCGATGAAGGTAGAAATCAAGAAAGAACATCAAGTGTTGATGGTTAACAAGACCACTAGTTTCAAGAAAGGGCAAAGGGATAGAAGGAACTTCAAGAAGAGCGGCAAGCAAGTTGCTGCTCAAGTGAAGAAGCCCAAGTCTGGACCTAAGCACGAGACTAAGTGCTTCTCTGCAAAGGGACTGGTTCTTTGGAGCAGAACTTCCCCAAGTATTTAGCGGATAAGAAGGATGGCAAAGTAAACAAAGGTATATTTGATATACATGTTATTGATGTGTACTTTACTAGTGTTTATAGCAACCCCTCGGTATTTGGTACTGGTTCGGTTGCTAAGAGTAGTAACTTCGAAGCGGGAGTTGCGAATAAGCGAAACTAGTTAAGGGTGAAGTGACGATGTGTGTTGAAAGTAGTTTCAAGATTGATATGATCATCATCGCACACTCCTATACTTTCGGGATTAGTGTTGAACCTAAATAAATGTTATTTGGTGTTTGCGTTGAGCATGAATATGATTTGATCGTGTTTATTGCAATACGGTTATTCATTTAAGTAAGAGAATAAACTGTTGTTCTGTTTACATGAATAAAACCTTATATGGTTACACACCCAATGAAAATGGTTCATTGGATCTCGATCGTAGTGATACACATATTCATAATATTGAAACCAAAAGATGCAAAGTTAATAATGATAGTGCAACTTATTTGTGGCACTGTTGTTTAGGTCATATCGGTGTAAAGCGCATGAAGAAACTCCATGATGATGGGATTTTGGAATCACTTGATTATGAATCACTTGATGCTTGCGAACCATGCCTCATGGGCAAGATGACTAAGACTCCGTTCTCCGGAACAATGGAGCGAGCAATAGATTTGTTGGAAATCATACATACTGATGTATGTGGTCCGATGAATATTAAGGCTCGTGACAAGTATCATTATTTTCTGACCTTCACAGTTGATTTGAAGCAGATATGAGTATATCTACTTGATGAAACATAAGTCTGAAATAGTTGAAAGGTTCAAAGAATTTCAGAGTGAAGTGGAAAAATCATCGTAACAAGAAAATAAAGTTTCTGCGATCGATCGCGAGCGAATATTTGAGTTCTGAGTTTGGTCTTCAATTAAAACAATGTGGAATAGTTTCACAGCTCACGCCACAGAACACCACAGCGTTATGGTGTGTCCAAACATCGTAACCGCACTTTATTGGATATAGTGCAATCTATGATGTTTCTTACCGATTTACCAATATCGTTTTGGGATCATGCATTAGAGACAGCTGCATTCACGTTAAAGGGCACCATCTAAAGTCCGTTGAGGCGACACAATATGAACTATGGTTTAGCAAGAAACCCAAGTTATGCGTTTCTTAAAGTTTGAGGTTGTGATGCTTATATGAAAAGTTTCATCTGATAAGCTCAAACCCAAATCGAGAATGTGTCTTCATAGGATACCCAAAGGAGACAGTTGGGTACACCTTCTATCACAGATCCGAAGGCAAGACATTCGTTGCTAGAATGGATCCTTTCTAGAAGGAGTTTCTCTCGAAAGAAGTGAGTGGGAGGAAAGTAGAACTTGATGAGGTAATTGTACCTTCTCCCTTATTGGAAAGTAGTTCATCACGAAATCTGTTCCTGAGACTACTACACCAATTAGTGAGGAAGCTAATGATAATGATCATGTAACTTCAGATCAAGTTACTCTGAATCTTGTAGGTAAACAGTGAGATCCGCACGAGTGGTATGGTAATCCTGTTCGGAAGTCATGTAACTAGACCATGATGAACCTCGAACTATGAGGAAGTGATGATGAGCCCAGATTCATGAAATGGCTTGAGGCCATGAAATCTGAGATGAGATCCATGTATGAGAACAAAGTGTGGACTTTGGTGGAGTTGCCCAATGATCGGCAAGCCATAGAAAATAAATGGATCTTCAAGAGGAAGACGGACGCTGATAGTAGTGTTATTATCTACAAAGCTAGACTTGTCGAAAATGGTTTTTGACAAAGTTCAAGATGTTGAATACAATGAGATTTTCTCACTCGTATCGATGCTTAAAAGTCTGTCCGAATCATGTTAGCAATTGCCGCATTTTATGAAATCTGGCAAATGGATAAACAAAACTGCATTCCTTAATGGAGTTATTAAAGAAGAGTTGTATGTGATGCAACCAAGAGGTTTTGTCGATCCTAAAGGTGTTAACAAAATGTGCATCTATGGACTGGTGCAAGCATCTCGGAGTTGGAATATACGCTTTGATAAGTTGATCAAAGCATATAGTTTATCTGAATTGCAGTGAAGCACTGTATTTACTAGAAAGTGAGTGGGAGCACTACAACATTTCGATAAGTATATGTGAATGACATATTGTAGATCGAAATAATGTAGAATTATTCGCAAAGCATAAAGGAGTGTTAAAAGGAGTTTTTCAAAGAAAGACCTCGGTGAAGCTGCTTAGATATTGAGCATTAAGATCTATAGAGATAGATCAAGGCGCTTGATAAGTTTTTCAATGAGTACATACCTTGACAAGATTTTGAAGTAGTTCAAAATGGAGCGATCAAAGAAAGAGTTCTTGCTGTGTTACAAGGTGTGAAATTGAGTAAGACTCAAAACCCGACCACGGCAGAAGATAGAAAGAGAATGAAAGTCATTCCCTATGCCTTGGCCATAGGTTCTATAAAGTAAGCCATGATGTGTACCAGATCTATTGTATACCCCTTTGAGTTTGGCAAGGGGTACAATAGTGATCTAGGAGTAGATCCTTTGGACAGCGGTCAAAATTATCCTTAGTGGAATAAGGATATGTTTCTCGATTATGGAAGTGACAAAAGGTGCGTGCGCAAAGGGTTACGCGATGCGTCTCGATCTAGATACATATTGAAAGTGGGAGAAATTACCTAGAGTAGCTCCGTGCAGAGCATTGTAGACATAAAAAATTACAAAATACATAACGGATCTGAATGTGAAAGACCCGTTGACTAAGATTCTCTCACAAGCAAAACATGATCACACCTAAGTACTCTTTGGGTGTTAATCACATAGCAATGTGAATTAGATTACTGAATCTAGTAAACCCTTTGGATGTTGATCACATGGCAATGTGAACTATGGGTGTTAATCACATGATGATGTGAACTATCGATGTGAATCACATGGTGATGTGATCAAGATTATTGACTCTAGTGCAAACGGGAGACTGCAGGAAATATGCCCTAGAGGCAATAATAAAGTTATTATTTATTTCCTTATATCAAGATAAATGTTTATTATTCATGCTAGAATTGTATTAACCGGAAACATAATACATGTGTGAATATATAGACAAACAAAGTGTCACTAGTATGCCTCTACTTGACTAGCTTGTTAATCAAAGATGGTTATGTTTCCTAACCATGAACAAAGAGTTGTTATTTGATTAACAGGATCACATCATTAGTTGAATGATCTGATTGACATGACCCATTCCGTTAGCTTAGCACCCGATCGTTTAGTATGTTGCTATTGCTTTCTTCATGACTTATACATGTTCCTATGACTATGAGATTATGCAACTCCCGTTTACCGGAGGAACACTTTGTGTGCTACCAAAGCGTCAGCGTAATCGGGTGATTATAAAGGTGCTCTCAGGTGTTTCCAAAGGTACTTGTTGGGTTGGCGTATTTGAGATTAGGATTTGTCACTCCGAATGTCGGAGAGGTATCTCTGGGCCCTCTCGGTAATGCACATCACTTAAGCCTTGCAAGCATTGCAACTAATGAGTTAGTTGCGAGATGATGTATTACTGAGCGAGTAAAGAGACTTGACGATAGCGAGATTGAACTAGGTATTGGATACCGACGATCGAATCTCGGGCAAGTAACATACCGATGACAAAGGGACAACGTATGTTGTTATGCGGTCGACCGATAAAGATCTTCGTAGAATATGTAGGAACCAATATGGGCATCCAGGTCCGCTATTGGTTATTGACGGAGGCGTGTCTCGGTCATGTCTACATTGTTCTCGAACCGTAGGGTCCATGCACGCTTAAGGCTTCGATGTGGTTATATTATGAGTTTATGAGTTTTGATGTACGAAGGAGTTCGGAGTCCCGGATGAGATCGGGGACATGACGAGGAGTCTTGAAATGGTCGAGGCGTAAAGATTGATATATTGGATGACTATATTCGGAGTTCAGAAAGGTTCGAGTGATTGGGTATTTTTGAGTCCGGAGAGTTACGGAATTCGTATTGGGCCTCGTTGGGCTATACGGGAAAGGAGAGAAAGGGCCAAAGGGTGGCGCACCCTCCCTTGGACTAGTCCGAATTGGACTAGGAGGGGGGCGCCTTCCTTCCTTCTCCTTCTCTCTTCCCTTTCCTTCTCTCCTACTCCTACTACATGGAAGGGTTCCTAGTTGGACTAGGAAAGGGGAATCCTACTCCGGTGGGAGTAGGACTCCCCTAGGCGCGCCATAGAGAGGGGCCTCCCCTCCTTCACTCCTTTATATATGGGGGCAGGGGCACCCCATAGACACACAAGTTGATCTTCGTGATCGTTCCTTAGCCGTGTGCGGTGCCCCCTTCCACGATATTACACCTCGGTCATATTGTAGCGGTGCTTAGGCGAAGCCCTGCGACAAGAGAACATCAAGATCGTCACCACGCCGTCGTGCTGACGGAACTCCTCCCCGCGCCTCTGCTGGATCGGAGATCGGGGTGCGTCATCGAGCTGTACGTGTGTCAAGAACTCGGAGGTGCGAATGCGGTGCTTGGATCGGTTGGACCGGAAGGCGTCGACTACTTCCTCTACGTTGCGTCAACGCTTCGCTTCGGTCTCACGAGTGCGTGAGACAACACTCTCCCCTCTCGTTGCTATGCATCACCATGATCTTGCGTGTGCGTAGGAAATTTTTTTGAAATTACTACGTTCCCCAACACTTACATATTAAAAAAATTATGTGGTTTGTTCACAAGCATGTGATACTCACTAAAGATAATTTGTTAAAGCGAAGATGGGTAGGTAGCTCACGGTGTTGTTTTTGTGATCATGATGAAACAATTCAACATCTCTTCATAGATTGCCCTCTCGCAAAATTACTTTGGTGCACGAATCATATAGCCTTTAACATCGTCCCTCCAGTTAGCATTGAATCGTTATTTGGGACGAATTGGAATATGTGCACTTATGTGGGCTATATGGAATGGCAGGAATGATGTGATTTTTAACAGACAACATATTTTAAACTTTTTGCAGGTCATCTTCAGAGCTATGGTATGAATCCGCACGTGGTCCTTACTCACTCCTACGGACTCCAGGGAGCCACTGATAACTGGATGCAACCAATGGGAGATTGTAGCACGAGCTATTTTCAGTCGGTTTGGTTGGCGGTCGCATAACAGGATAGGACTCTAGGATCCTAGTTTTTTTTTCACATACCGGTTTAGGCATTGAGATCTTTATATTTATTTTGATTTTGATTTGCTCACTATGTGAGCTGTAATACTTTCAAGACTTTGTATCATTTTGAGACCTTGTTTAATAATATGGCTGCATGCATCGATCAGATGCAGAGGCCGGGGGCAAGCCTCCTTTTCCAAGAAAAAAAGCAAACATGTTTCTATAACGTTAGATCCTTTGGGCACATATGTTGGATCCGTGATGTTTTTTAATTGCGAATGTGACAAAGGATCCAACATATAAATATGCGTCTTTGCGAACATATGTTCTCTGTGAATCCTACAAAGACGCATTTTTATGTTTTGCTGCAAACAAATATGGATTTGTAGCATATGTTGCTTTTTTTATAGAAGGGTGCGTTGAAATGGTGCAACCCCAAGTTGCACAGATTCATAGAGAAATGTTGCTAAAACATGTTGCATTCTTAAAAATGTGGGACGAAAATGTTTCATTGATCGGACGCATGAGATTTTCCGGGAAAATTGATCCAGTTGCTGGGACTGGTTGATAACCACCCCATATCAGCGAGCTAAATCCTAGCGTTGACCCACAAATCATTCTTGTTTCAAGATAGGATAGAACTACAAAAGGTGAACTGGAGGGCATGCTACTTGATAAAGCTGCATATATAGCCCAACGTGCTTTCACCGTGTTCGTCGTTTCGATGCAGAGACCAGGACTTTGTTCCCCTTTTCTAAAAAAATAGCCCAAGGCCCTGCCATTGTCTCTTTCGGACAAAACAGCGGACAGTTTTAGTCCCAAGCATCTTTGTATATGTAGTATCTCGCAGTAAAAAGTAAGGAACTGAAATATCTCAAATGCATATGATATTTTCTAATATCTTTTCATGTTCCCTTTTTTAGATTTATTTGAAGGGATTCAATGGTGAAAGCGGTACACAATCATCAAAGTGATCTGTGAGGGGCTAAATTATCTTCAACAACAAAACATTATGCACATAAATTTGAAATTAACAATTATATAATGGTGGATGAAAATATGATTCCAAAATTCAATGAATTTTGTCTTTCAAGGCTTTATCGGGAAGACCAAAAGCTGGTTCTTACTACAAAAGTGGGGGAAATGATGTAAGCCTAAGTAAAGTCTATCACAAGAAAAATATTTTTATTTGCACATTTATACTGCATTCTCTCTATGTGTTGCTAACTGTTTGGACCGTGTGTAATATTATGCAGGGGATATATGGGACTGGAACTCGCAGGTCGTGTGATCACACACAAATTTGACTTGTATTCCTTTTTTGCAAATGGAGGCGTACCCCCGGCCTCTGCATCATAATGATGCTGCAGCCATCTTATTAAAAGTTCCCAAAATAGCACAAAGTCGTCAAAGTATTACAGCTCGCAAGTGAAGCGAAAATAAAAAAAAATCAAAGATCATGCGGAGAATCACAACCGGAATGGCAATAAGAAGGATAAGCTCTCTAGGCTCCTATCCTATTATGCGACCGCCATCCGAACCGGTTGAATAAAGCCCATGCTACCATCTCCCACTGGTTGCACCCAGTAACCAAAGGCTCCCCGAATTCCATAGGACTGAGTAAGGACCACGTACGGATCCAAGCAGTAGCTCTGAAGATGACCTAAAAGAAAGTTAAATTGTTTTGTCTATTAGATATCAAATCATTCCTGCAATTTCATATAGCCCACAGAGCGCACATATTCCAAACCGAATACGAGCCACCGTAGTATGTTCAACCCCAGTTAACCACGTTCCAAACAACGATGTAATCATAGAGATACTGTCAAGAAAGATGGGGGCATGAGGTTATTGAAAGGTAAAAACTATTTATATGTCACTATATTAAGGACTCAATTTTAGTTAATAGATTTCTGGCAATGAGAGATGATAGATTCGTCTATGGTATGAGGTATCACTACTTCAGCATATATCTGAAGAACTAGTTAGGTGATAAGTGTCTTTGCACATGTAGCTTTCTTAGTTGTTGTATTTATGTTTTTGCATAATTTTGTAATAACTTTGAGATATTAGGAATTTCCAATGTTGAAATATGGTGGACAATAAGGGGCGAGCAGTCAACATTACACGTTATGGGGCTTTTCCTTATAATGGAAAAAATCTTGCAGTTAACCACACGCATGAGACATGGACATATGAATAGGAAATTATAATATCTATCTCCTCTTTCCACACGACACAAGAGTCAAAGGGCTAGAGGGCTAATGTGGTGCAGGGAGGTCCAACTGGAGATCGTCCGACCACCACCGTTGCAGGTCGTACTTGATGTTGTCACTACAATGGTGAGAGAAGCGGTGGGGGCTCTACTATGCGGCGCTCCAAGCTGGAATGAGCAAGACGTTGTATCGAGATTTGAGGTTGGGCCAGGGATTTGGGGAGTGGATTATGTGGAAGGAGATGGAGGAGGCCATGCATGTGATGTGGTTGTGGTGGCTGTAGGAGAAGAGAAAGAAAAGATACATGTGGAACTATGGTGGGGAACTGTGGATTGGGGACAGTTGTTTTTTCTCGTGGTTAGTCCTAGCTTATGGTTCACCTAGGAAGGTGAGATTCTTTAGCATTGCAGTGAAAATTTTAGGCTCGTGGTTTCTGGACGTGGGTCCTTGCTTATGGTTCACCCAGGAAATAAACACTGAAGTGCCCATAGAGCATGTTCAACCATGGATATTGTACGTGTGGTGCTGGTAATTAGAAACTTTTTTTCAGGCTTGTGCTATCACATGAAAAAGCACATTTTGGAAGACGTGTGGTTTTGCCTGCATGCTGCTATTCTCTCTTTCTCTCATCTTATTCTCAAGATTTTCCTTGGAAGCACTTGCCACTTACAACATGGACAATGCACTACCTCAACCTCAACCTCGATCGCCCGACGCCGCCGCTTATCAGTTTTTAGGTTTTTTGTTTCCGCCACCGCCGCCGCGCACCTCCTCTGCGCCGCCACCGCTCACCTCCGCTGCCCCGCTGGCGTACATCGCCGCCCCACCGCCGGCGCTCGGCCAGTCCGTCGTCATCCTACCGCCGGCGCCGACTCTGCCTGTCGACCCCTTGCTGTTGTGCGGGGCGTTCGATGCGCCCGTGTACTGTTGGGGGTCGTCAGCAGGCTAGCAGGTTTTTCCGGTGGGCCATCCGGCCTACCCGGCACCGCAGTCGCAGCCAGGGCTACTTCCCATACCGTCTCGAGAGTACCCACCGCCGCTGCCGAGCGGTTGCTACGGCCTCCCCATGGCGTCTCCGTTCCCCTCACCGGCCCTGCCGCCGGCGCCCTAGGACCCGGTGCTCCTTCCCGCACTGCATGTCGCTCCTACGCCGAACAACTACCCCAGAGGTGATGATTGGTACATGGACGCCGGGGCTACGGCTCACATGTTTGCTCATCATGGTAATCTTGCCTCTTTCAGTCCCTTCACCACCGACCACTGCATCATTGTCGGCGACGGTTCCACACTCCCTATCACACATGTCGGCACACTTCTTTTCCTTCTAATTCCATGCCTATTACTTTGTCTAACATACTTGTGTCACCTCATCTTATTAAGAACCTTGTTTCGTTCGTCATTTAACTCGTGAAAATCCTGTTACTGTTGAATTTGACGAGCTTGGGTTTTGTGTCAAGGACGCTCGAACCAGGATGGTACTTCATCGATGTGACAGCCTCGACGAGCTCTATGCGGTGTATTCTCCGTCCACCTCAACCACCGCACTGGTTGCTCTCTTCGTCGGCGTCGATCTCTGGCACGCTCATTTGGGTCATCCCAATCCCGTCACACTTCGTCATATTCTTAGGAGTTTCAGTTTCAGTTGTGATAAGATAGAGGATCACACCTATCATGCCTGTCATGTTGGCAAACATGTTCGACTCCCGTTTAATAACTCCACCACCATAGATTTTTTTCCTTTTCAGTTGATTCATAACGATGTGTGGACCTCTCCGGTTCCTAGTAATTCGGGCTATTTATATTATCTGGTTATCCTTGATGATTATTATCATTATGTGTGGACTTTTCCTTTGCGCAGAAAGTCGGATGCACTCTCCACTTTGACGGCTTTTTACTCCTTTGTCAGAACGGAGTTTGGGCGTCGATCCTTGCTCTTCAGACTGAAAATGAAAAAGAATTCGACAACCTTACTTTCTGCACTTTTCTGTCGCACCACGGCACAGTTTTTCGTCTCACATGCCCATATACTTTCCAGCAGAATGGTCGAGCCGAACGCATCCTTCACACTCTAAACGACTGCGTTCGCACACTCCTGTTCCATGCTAATGTGCCACCTCGTTTCTGGCCGGACACCCTCGCCACTGCTTCTCTTCTCCTTAACCTTCGCCCTTGCCGAACACGGGGGAACTATGCACCTCACCATCTTCTCTTCGGTACGCCCCCATCTTATGTTGGCTTGCATTTCGGGTGCCTTTGCTATCCTAGCATTGCCAACTCCGCTCCTCACAAACTCGCACCTCGTTCTGTCGCTTGCATCTTCATCGGCTACCCCTCCAACTCCAAGGGATATCGGTGCTACGATCCCGTCTCCCACCGTGTGTTCACTTCCCGTCACGTTTACTTTGATGAGCATGTGTTTCCGTTTCACCAGGTACCCCCGGCTGGTGACGCGGGCTCCTCGACGCCTCTCCCAGGGCGCTCGCGCGCCTCTCTTGGCCTGCCCCTTGCTTCGAAGCGCGCCCCCGCATGCGGCGGCTCCTACAGCCGTGGCGTTAGCGCCCCCGACGTTGGCGCCCGTGCCCCCGGCGCCCGCGCCCCTCGGCGCCAGCGGTCCCCCCGGCGCCTGTGGCCGGTCTGGTCACCCGTGCCCGTATGGGCGTCTTTCGCCCAAGCTCGCGCTACGCCTCGGATGACTACGTACATGCGGCGTCCACCTCTGAGCCGTCGCCGTTACCCTCCTTCGTTCGAGCCGCTCTTCGTGACCCGCTCTAGATGGCTGCGATTGAAGAGGAGTTTGACGCCCTGTTGCGTAACCGGACGTGGCAGCTTGTTTCCCGTCCCCGGCATGCCAACGTGATTACTAGGAAGTGGGTCTTTAAACACAAGCTTCGTCCTGATGGTACCCTTGATTGCTACAAAGCGCGCTGGGTCCTTCGCGGCTTCCGACAGCGTGCTGGTATCGACTTCACCGACACCTTCGCTCCGGTTGTCAAGCCCGGCACGACACGCACGGTTCTCCACCTTGCGGTCTCCCGTGCTTGGCCGGTGCACCAGATGGACGTCTCCAACGCCTTCCTCCATGGTCACCTCGAGGAGCAGGTTTTCTGCCAGCAGCCCACCGGGTTTGTGGACCCGGTGCTTCCCGACCACGTGTGCCTGCTTTCGCGGTCCTTGTACGGACTCAAGAAGGCTCCGCGCGCTTGGTACCAATGCGTCGCAGTGTTTCTCCACCAGCTTGGGTTCCGCTCTACCCACTCGGACGCCTCTCTCTTCGTCTATCATCAGGGCTCTGACACGGCCTACTTGCTGCTCTATGTTGATGACAACATCCTGACGGGATGTACGGCTGGTCTCCTCAATCAGCTCATGGCTCATCACCGCGCTGAGTTCGCCATCAAGGACTTGGGTCCTTTGCACTACCTCGGTGTCGAGGTGGTGCGCCGTCCGGATGGCTTTTTCCTTCATCAGCGAAAGTACGCCAACGAGCTCCTGGAGCGTGCCGGCATGCTTAACTGCAAGCCCGCCACTACGCCTATTGATAGAAGGCCAAGCTTTCTGCCACAGATGGTTCTCCTGCTTCAGATGCTGCTTTCTATCGGTCTATCGTTGGTGCTCTCCAGTACCTCACTCTGACTCGACCGGAGATGTAGTATGCCGTGCAGCAGGTGTGTCTTCATATGCATGCTCCTCGAGACGTTCACTGGGCTGCCGTCAAGCAAATTCTCCGCTATATCTGTGGCACTATGGATCTTGGCGCCACGCTTCACGCCTCCGCCGACACCGCCCTTACAGCCTACTCCGATGCAGACTGCGTGGGCTGCCCTGACACTCGTTGCTCCACTTCAGGCTATTATGTCTACCTTGTACCCTCAATTATGTCATGGTCGTCCAAGCGGCAACCTACGGTCTCTTGTTCCAGTGCTGAGGCTGAGTATCGTGCGGTGGCCAACGCCGTCGCCGAGTGTTCGTGGCTTCGCCAGCTGCTTCAGGAGCTCTCTTGTCCTGTTGACCGTGCCACGGTGGTCTACTGCGACAATGTCTCGGCGGTCTACCTCTCCGCTAACCCGGTGCATCATCGATGGACCAAGCATATTGAGTTGGATATTCATTTTGTTCGGGAATAGGTGGCCCTTGGCCATATTCATGTTTTACATGACCAAGGGCTTGCCTACGACGTCATTTGAGGAGTTTCGGTCCAGTCTTTGCGTCAGCCGCGGTGCCGCTTCGACTGCGGGGGGTTGTTGAGTATATGTGTTATGTGCATATTGTGTATTGAGCCCGCCTCCTAGTTTCTTGTATAGTTGAGGTCTGTGGCCCATCTTTGTCCATCATATATACGTGCATATGCACAAAGAGCAATACATCGTGCAATTCACATATTCTACAAGATCTACTGGATTTCTGGATCATCCTACGGATGACACTGGCCATTTCATGATGGTTGTGTCTTTTGGACGTCATGATTTTCGTCTCTCGGATGATTCTATGACGGCGGCTCTAGAGGCGGCCATTGGAGGTTCTGCAATTGAGTTGGGTGTTTCATGCATACGTGACAAGGTTTACTCCTTCGACGTCTCATTTAAGCAAGTTGGTTTTTGTGTTCTTGATACTCATTCGTATGCTTGCCCAAATTTTAAATGCTATTTTAATCTCTGGGGTCGTGGAGGACCTAATTGGGAGCGTGAGTTTAATCGGTGGAAATTAGAGTGTGATGCTGAATGGATTCTAGTTAGTCCATCCAAACGGCGTGCTGCTTTAGGCATGATGGCTATGCATCATCCACCTCGCAAGTCTTCCATTAGATCGGGGCAAGCCATTAGGAAGAAGCTTTCCTTTGTCACGTTGCAAAGATATGATGCATGCAAGGGTTATCAATACCCTGCCACCCAGGATGATATTGAGACTGTCTCTTCTGCGGGTTATGATCTATCTGCTCATGAGAGGGCTATTGTTCCACCAGTGAACCTTCATTGGACGATGGCGGCGCCGCACATTATTTTTGGTTCTGTTAGATCACCGGTGTTTCAGCGACCGGATATGTCGGCCAACTCTACGCAACTGCATGATCTGCATGGCAGGGAGGAGAATCTCCAAAATCCGCACGGCTCTCTGGATGTGCACCATCGTGACATTCCTTCAACACAGGAGGCTGATGCTACATTTGATGCTATGGTCGATGTACCCATATTCTGTCTTGCAGTAAATGTCATCAACAGGGCCACATGTCAGCTGCCTGCCATGTTTGCCTAGCTTGTAATCGATTTGGTCACCACCGTTTTCAATGCAATCAATGGGCACGGGATACTGGTTACGTTTGGAAAGTTAAAAATATTGCTGGTAATCTTGGTAAATCGCCGGCGGTGGTATCCATACCTGCCACGAGTCACAATCCTATTCAACCACCAAGGGACTCCTTGGTTTTTGAGACGACCACCCACGTGCCCCAGCAGGGTATTGTCGCCTCCCAGCCGTCCTCCCCGATTTGCCAAGCTTCACAACCATCGCCTCCCCCAACAATGGAGTTCATCCCACCGGGCTTCGACATCATCGACGATGGACCGACACGCCTGCCCTGGACCTTCTAATCGCCTGCGGTGGCCCCAGACTACCACCATGAGCAGTACGCCATTTGCATCGTCGAGCCTCCGCCGCCGCCAGGGAAACTTCAGCAGTTTCGTCAGATGGTTAGTGATTTCCTGATTACTCAGCTTCACCGTGATGTGCTTAGTGATGAGCCATGAATTGAGGGCGTTGGTCTGTTCGAGTTCCATAGCCCTGCATCTAGGCATGCCATTATGGATCATCCCCCATACGATCTTGGCAATGGCCACTTTGTTCGTTTTATAACGCATGACCATGGAATCAATCATAGAGCTACTCAAGGTTTCCGTCGTGGTTGGATTATGCTATTCGGAGTTCCGTTAGACTATCACACAACACAATACATATTTGATGTTGTTAGTACTTTCGGTCGCTTTCATCTCTGGCATCAGCAGGATCCTTGCATGGTCAGAACTTTGGTTTATGCTTCTTTCCCATGCCCCGAGCAAGTTCCTCGTGATGTGGTTTATCGCGAGTATGCAGATTTTGGAGCCACCAGAGTATCGTCGACTGCCCCTATTTATGTTCTGTCCACTGAATTCGCTGACATCTTGCCGGGCAATGAGGATCAGATGCCCCTCAATGGCAATCCCCACCCTTTGCCTGGCCACTTGCAGTTTAACAATATCAACTTTGTTATGCATGAGTTTCCTCAGTTAGGCTGGGATGACCCACCGGTGCAACCTGCTAATCAACACCACAACCAACAGGGAGATCTTAATGATGATAATATTGTTGTGGAGGACTGGATTGAGGATGAGGAACAACATGTTGCTCCCAGGAATCGGTAGTGTTGCAGAATTCAGGGTCAGCTGATACTCTGATGCTGAGAATCAACAAGCTTTGGCAGTCTATCAACCTCCTGTGGTTCAACCCCCGATTATTATTGGTCGGGTGCTTACCGTTTATGGACCTTAGCATCCACCAGTTATGCAATGGACAAGGAGTTTTGCTCGCATGATGCCTTTTCTGGACGCAATGCAGATACCAAAAGGAATGCCTGCCATTAGCCCTTTCAAGCCTATGGTTTTATCCAAGAGATCGTGGGAAGTGTCGTTTTCATACACTAGCATGGGTAATAATATGGTGTATCATCAGACCCCACCTCGCAAGCTTGTGGCTGCTTGATCTAAGCCTAGTGTGGCTCATGCACTTTGTTTTGATTCAGTTCAGGACAACTTTGTTTCCACTTATGGGACTGTTTTGTCTGATGTTGCTCATGTTGTTCTGTCAGAGGAAGAGATGAACTTTCAGTTTCACTGCTTCTATCAATGTCTCACGCCGTCCTCGCAAGCCAAAAGGTGTTGTGGTTGAATCTGAGGTCAGACGTAGTGCTTAATTTGAGAAAAAGGGTTTCCCCCGCTTTATATTATAAAGCAAATCTCCGATACATCCAGCATGCTGGGGACGTAGTGCTCGATTATCGGCACTCATGGATGGTTTCAAGCACAGTTCACCCAAACCAGCTTTCATGAAGAAGCCAAATGCCAAGCCTGTCAAGAAGCGTAAAATGCAGCATAATTCACCTTTGCAAGAGCCTCAGGAAACGCATGAAGCGGTCCCTCCCCCTACTCCAATAAGAGTTTTACAGCACATTGGAGGTCATCTTGGAATTGCTCCACAGAAGCTCTCTGTTGACCAACTTAATGCTGGTTCTGCGTCTTCGTCATCTGCGCCATCATCCAATGATATTTAGAGCTTTTTTCTTAATGGGTTTATGGTTAACCAGTGCTAAAACCATTTATCTAGGGTTTTATTTGCTTTCCTATCAGTACTTTAATTATGATGTGTGGTTGGACTTGGACTACCATTATGTGGTGGTCTTTTGCTTTGGCCTGTAATGAATCAGAACAACTTTAGGGATTGGAAGGTTTTATGCTAGAATGTGCATGGTTTGAACTCTGAAAATTGACAACATGTTGTTCGTTAGAAAATTGATGAAAGTGGGTGTTCAGTTATTTGTCTGCAAGAGACTAAGTGTGAAGTGATGGATCAGCACTTTATCCACAAATTTTGCCCACGGCATTTTGATCTATCATTTTGTTGATGTTCCCTCTGTTTGTGCTTCTGGTGGTATGAGTGTGCTGTGGAAACTCTGCGCTCTTTAGTGGCAAACTTATTGCTTCATTAAGTTATGGTATCACTATGGAATTTCAATCTAAGCATAATTCTGATGTCTAGACGCTGGTAGTTGTTTATGGCCCATGTCAAAACCTTGCAAGAGAAGAGTTTATTAACTGGCTACATAGTCTGACTATTCCTGTTGATGATAACTGGCTCTTGTTGGGTGACTTTAACTTCTTGCGTTCTATGGCAAACAGAAACAAACCATGAGGAAATGTTAATGACATGCTTCTTTTTAATGAAGTTATTGGTTACTTGGGCTAATTGAACTACCCTTAAAAGGGAGGAGGTTTACATGGTCCAATATGCAAGATGTTCCTCTCTTGGAGCAAATTGATTGGTTTTTTACAACAGTCGGTAGGACTTGTAGTTATCCTAATACAATGGTGTTTCCCCTTGCCAGGACTGCATGTGATCCTACACCTTGTGTGGTTTCTATCAAAACAATGATTCCAAAAGCAAAGGTATTTCATTTTGAAAATTATTGGGTCAATTTGCCTGGCTTCCTTGACTGTGCCAGAGATTCTTGGTCCAAGCCAGTACACAAAAAGTCCTCTGTTGTTGTTATCACAGCTAAATTCAAAAACCACAGACACACACTCAAGATGTGGCATACTAATCTTTCAAAGGTGAAAGCCTTAATTGCTGATTGCAGTAAGGTTATTTTCTGTCTTGATTCTCTTGAGGAACAAAGGTATTTTCTTTGCTAGGATCCAACTTTAGAAGAATTGTGAAGGTTCATTTGGAAGAAGTGCTTAGACTGCAGTTCATATATTGGAAGCAAAGATGCACTATTGGGTTTATAAAGGTGGGGGGAAGAGAATACTAAATTCTTTCATGCAATGGCAACTGAACATTTTAGGTCCAACACTATTTCGAGCATCACAGTGGATGATGAAGTGGTTTCTGACCATTCTACCATGGCAGCTATGTTTTTGAAAGATTTCAAGCAAAGAATGGGCTGCTCTAATGATATTCAGATGGGTTTTGATCTGGGTGCAATAATCAATAAGGTTGAGGGGTTAGATGATCTGACCAAACCTTTTTCTGCTGAGGAAATTAACTTGGTGATTAAGCAGATATCCACTAGACAGAGCCACTGGGCAGATGGGTTTTCTGGCTTGTTTTTAAAAAAATGTTGGGAGATAATCAAGGATGATTTTATGCTGCTGGTGCAAGAGTTTTCTGAAGGAAAATTGGATCTTGAGTGCATTAATAGCTCTTTGATAACTTTGATCCCTAAGAAAATAAGTCCGAAGACTCTAAATGACTATAGGCCAATCTCACTTACCAATACTTGTCTGAAGTTTTTAACTAAGCTCCTGGCAAACAGGTTGCAAAAAGTGATTTTGTCCTGCATTCACAAAAACCAGTATGGATTTTTGAAGTCTAGATCTATACAAGATTGCTTGGGATGGTGCTTTGAATATATTCACCAATGTCAAGCTTCTAAGAGGCCAATTGTACTGTTCAAGTTGGATTTCACAAAGGCATTTGACACCATTGAGCATGAGGCAATCATTAGAATCCTCAGATACAAAGGCTTTAATGAGATGTGGATTTCTTGGATCAAGAACATTCTATCCTTTGATTCATCCTCTTTTACTAAATGGTGTGCCTGGTCATCATTTCAGGTGTAAGAGAGGTGTCAAACAAGGGGACCCAATGTCTCCTCTGCTTTTTGTTCTAGCTGCTGATTTGCTTCAATCTCTGGTTAATAACATGTGTGCTAAAGGCATCTTAACTTTGCCAATACCCAAAAGCTGTCAGGATTACTGTCGGTGTGAAAACCGGCGGATCTCGGGTAGGGGATCCCGAACTGTGCGTCTAGGCGGATGGTAACAGGAACGAGGGACACGATGTTTTTACCCAGGTTCGGGCCCTCTCGATGGAGGTAAAACCCTACGTCCTGCTTGATTAATATTGATGATATGGGTAGTACAAGAGTGGATCTACCACGAGATCAAGGAGGCTAAACCTAGAAGCTAGCCTATGGTATGATTGTTGTAATGTATGTTGTGTCCTCACGGACTAAAGCCCTCCGGTTTATATAGACACCGGAGAAGGCTAGGGTTACAGTCGGTTACAATGGTAGGAGATCTACATATCCGTATCGCCAAGCTTGCCTTCCACGCCAAGGAAAGTCCCATCCGGACACGGACGGAGTCTTCAATCTTGTATCTTCATAGTCTTGGAGTCCGGGACGATGATAGTCCGCTGTCCGAACACCCCCTAGTCCAGGACTCCCTCAGTAGCCCCCGAACCAGGCTTCAATGACGATAAGTCCAGCGCGTTTATAGTCTTCAGCGTTGCAAGGCGGGTTCTCCCTTCAAATTCCATGTATCTGCTGAACAGTGTCCGGCTTCATCTTGAATACTGTGTTCCTCGGCTTCTACGCCAAATAATGGCCCTTTTCCACGCGTCGCACGAATGCGAAAAGCCAGGGTGTCTTTTACGTTTCACCCCCTAGTTGTGCGAGTCGTCCGCCTACAAAAGAGGCAAGAATCCAGATCCAAACCACACCGTCTTCCTCCCATGAATACTTCATCGAAGTGCCTTTGACCTAAAAATCCATTCCATCATGGACCGTCGACGCGGCTCTTCTTCTCGCGCTCCCAGCCCATCGCCAGAGATTGGAGGAGGTGTTACATTCGCTGCTTGAGCTAGTGAAGCTCAAGCGGGGATATCTCCCTCCGGCCTTCATGATCCCGGTTCGAGCCGGGCTGGTTACCTATCAAGGTGGGAGGCAAGCGGAGGCTACCCCAAGCCCCAATAAGGGGGAGCGAGTATGCTTCGTCCCCTATCTGATAAGGGGACTCGGATTCCCAATACATCCGTTCCTCCGCGGGCTCTTGGAGTTCTACGGACTCCAGCTCCACCACCTCACACCCGCCTCTGTCCTGCATATCGCGGGCTACGTAGCTCTTTGTGAGCTGTTCCTGGGCATTGAGCCCCATTTTGCATTGTGGAAGAGGCTGTTCTACCTCGTACCCCGTTCTCACGAGGGGTCCATATATCAAGTGGGCGGCGCCGAAATATGGCGCATTGCCGGGACCGGATACCCATCCGGTACTCCCAAGAAGGCGTCCAAGACTGGCCTTGAGTGGTTTACATAGGAGGCGCTCCTTGCGGACCCGGTCGGATTGGCCTCGAGGGTTTAGTGTTGCTCCCTGAAGAAGCGCCTAAGTGGCGCCCACGGAGCCCCGATTGGAGGAAGACAAGGCGTACATTACTTGATGGGCGAATAAGATTGCTGGCCCACTATGGGTTGACCATGATCGAGTCATGGTGACATGCATCATGCGGGGGGTACAGCCATTGCAATATAGAGGCCACCCTATGTGGGATTTCAACGGGGAAGACGATGCCACCCGTCATGGCCGCAAAGGGCCGGACTCGACCGAGGACCTAGTGAAGATCCTGTCCGGTCTGTACAAGGGGGAGAAGGAGGACTTCCTTCGAACGAACCCCTTAAATGGGTTCTCCATGAACAACCCTAGAGGATGGGTAAGCGAACACCTTTAAGGGCTCAACCCATGCTTCCGAAGTTTAGGCTTTTTACATTCTGTCTTCGGCGCAGGATCTATGCTGGACTGTGGAGGACATGGTAAGTCCTACTCCGCAACCCGAGGATCCGGAAAGATCCCTAGATCCGGCCTCCGAAGAGGATCCGGACATCAAGGTGGAGCTGATCGACGGGGTATTTCACCAGCTCAGCATGGACAATGCTTTGGTTGCCATTACGGCGGACTACCCCGGACTGTGTCCGGCTTCCCAGGTGACTGTGGCCGAAGTCCGGACACCATTATCCCTTCCTTGCCCATTTCTAACCTTCGCGAACGATGGTATTTTGCAGGAAACGCCTTCACGGCGGGAAGCCGAGCCCGCGGCGGCTGACCTACAGAGGTCAGTCCGGACCAGCAGGCGGAAAAGGAGCGCGGTGCGGATAGAAACGTCGCCGCAAAGGTATAGCTCGTATTTGAATTTTCAGAGCGACGTTCCTAGGAAGCGTCTGAGTGCTCATGATCTTTATAGGAGAAAACGCTCGCCGGACTGCGGGTGCGGAAGTTGCTGATCCAACCCACACCGGCCAGGCTCCAGCGCCCGGCCTGGAGGGGGAGGCAAGCGCAAGACGCGAGCCCGATCCTTCTCTAGAGGATACCGACAGACTGTCCGCTACCAAGTCTGAGGTGGAGAGCGCCATGAACCATAGGCGCCGCCGGATAGTATTTCGTGAAGCATGCTTCTCCCCTGAGGCATTAGACGCCTTTAATGCGGGGGACGCGCATCTCCGTGCCGCTCAAGATGGTTTTACCAGAGCCACGGAGCAGTATGTGAAAGACATACGGGTAAAGGAATTTTAATGGTTATATATACCAGTAGCTCCCGAGACTTAAATTAGTTATGTTAACTGATTTAAGGATCATTTGAAAACGCAGGCTCTTACCGAGAAGAATGCCCAGCTGTCTCGGGAGCTGCAAGATTGCAAGGCCCAACTTGAGGCCGCACGTGCTGCCGCAGGAGGAGATGCAGAGACCCCTCCTGGTAACACATTTTTATTAATAAATATAAGTGATGTGCGGCGTGCGCGCAAGTCTAATAATGACATTGCAGGTGCCTCCGGACAAGATCCGGACAGGCAAGCATTGCTGCGCCAGCTGAAGGCCGGCGAGAGTGTGCTGAATAGGGTGCAGCAAGAAAGGAACAAGCTCCAGGATGCCAACGCCAAGCTTGGAGAAGAGCTGAAAGGCGCTCAAGCCGAGCTGTCCGGCTCCGTTAAGGAGAATCAGCGGCTTCGTCGCGGCATTTATAGTAAGTGCTTGAGCGAACTCCTTTTAGAAGAAGAGTTCGGCGAAGAAGCAAATTGACATAGTATGTCTTGTAGGTATACTCACAGGTCGCCCTGCGGAGGAGATGCCCGTATCAACGGGTGATCAACTTCGAGCTTCAGCAACTGCCGAGCAGGTTCGGCGAGGCAATGGCGGCGTCGTCCGGGCTTTATGGCCAGCCCTCACCCTACCCGAGGGCCTCGGGAGCTTATGGAGAAGCTGCAGGGAGTGTGGCAGCTTCCGTTTGTGGAAGATTTGGCCTGCCGTCAGGTGCCAGGAGGCTTGGGCCATGGTGAAGGCAGCGTTACAAGAAGGCGGATCCCAACCACATGGCGAAGTTGGACGGTGGGGCCGATGGGAAGGAGATCCTGTGAGTTTAGTATATAGCCAAGTAGAATTGGCTGCTAAATTTTCCCAACAGACTGTAAGTTAGACAGCACAGTAGGCGGGATTGAGGAGGAATACAATCAGTAAATTTGACAATGTATGTTTTCCTTTAAAATGACATGTGAAATGCCTTCTAGCCGGATTGTAGATCGTTTGTCTTTGCCGACCTTTTCGCTTCAGCCTCGGGACCCTAGAGTCCGGAGTGTGTCCGAATACCGTTTTGGTTAAGAAACAACCGTGGTATGCATGGAGACCAAGCGTAGGGGTCATTAGTGCTTTATCAGACAAGTGCCCAACTAGTTATGTTATATTACATGGTTAGTAAGAAACATCTTCCAGGGAGAATAGTTCCGTTAAGGGTTCCTTTCCCTGGGAGGCATGCCCTGAAGTGCATGTCCGGACTGCAAAGAAAGCAGAAAAACATCTGGGGGCGGATAGATAAATGGGTAAAAAGTCATCTTTTAAGTCACCGACCGAATATTCCCTTAAAACGCTAGCTTCGGTTTCACCCAGTCGAGGTACACATCCGGCTGACCAGCAGTAATAATCGCAGAGGTGCTCCTTTACCTCCTAGCGAACAATCGGGAGCGTGAGGGGTAAGCACAGGAGCCAGGCAACCCAGCTTGGCCAAAACTTAAGTCATATCGATGCATATAATGGTGAGTAAAAGGTACATGTGGAAGCTTGACACATGTGTTGGGTATGAAACCCTTATAATTCAGCTTCTGTAAAAGAAGCTCCCAGGAATGATGAGTGTGGATGGCACGTCATGTGTATGCGAAAATTGCGAAAATAGGCCCGTAAGGGCTTTTAAATAAAAAGGCATAAAAAGAGAAACAAAAGACAGCCGAAGTGTAAAAGTTTGGAGGGGGGAAGGGGACGAACTCTTAGTCCGGCGCTAGGCATAGAATCGTCGGAGGCGGGCTGCGTTCCATGGGTTCGGCTTGAGTCAGTTATCCGACGCATTTCGTAGACGGTATGCTCCGTCGGTCAGGACTTGATCGATAATGAAGGGGCCCTCCCATTTGGGCTTGAGCTTGTCCTTTTTCTTGTCCGGCAGGCGTAGAACTAGTTCACCAACGTTGTATGTCTTGGCCCGTACTTCTCTGCTTTGATATCTTCGGGCCTGCTCCTGATAAAATGCGGAACGAGCCTTCGCGACGTCACGTTCTTCCTCCAATGTGTCCAAGCTGTCCTGCCGATCAAGCTCGGCCTCTCTTTCCTCATACATGCGCTTTTCGAGGTGAGTCATGAATAATGTCACAGGCAAGACTGCCTCTGCGCGTATACCATAAAAATGGTGTGAATCCGGTAGTACGGTTAGGCGTTGTCCGCAGCCCCAGTCTGGTCGAGCTCCTCGACCCAAAGGCGTGTCGATTTAGTAAGTGACCGCACTAGTGCGGGTTTAATGCCGCTCATTATTAGACCATTTGCTCGTTCCACTTGACCGCTGGTTTGAGGTGATAGATCAAGCGTAGTCGAGCTTGATGCCCATATTTTTGCACCATGACTTGACCTCGTCGGCAGTGAAGTTCGTGCCGTTGTCGGTGATGATGCTGTGGGGGACTCCGTAGCGGTGTACTACCCCGGATATAAAGTCTATCACTGGTCCGGACTCTGCCGTTTTGACCGGTTTGGCCTCTATCCATTTGGTGAATTTATCCACCATGACCAATAGGTATCTTTGCTTGTGGGTTCCCCCTTTTAGGGGTCCAACCATATCAAGCCCCGGACATGACGGCCATGTAATGGGTATAGTTTTGAGGGCGGTGGGCGGCATGTGGCTCTGATTAGCAAAGAGCTGACAGCCGACGCATTTCTGGACTAAGTCCTGAGCATCTGCCCGGGCCGTCGGCCAATAAAATCCTGTACGGAATGCCTTTCCTACAAGGGCCCGGACTGCTGCGTGGTGTCCGCCTAGTCCGGCATGAATTTCCGCCAGGAGGCTTCGCCCTTCCTCTTCGGAGATACACCTTTGAAGGACTCCTGTTGTACTTTTCTTATAAAGTTCTCCCTCATGGACCTTGTAGGCTTTCGATCGCCGGACTATGCAGCGGGCCTCGTTTTGGTCTTCCCTGCCTAAGCAGGTAGGCTAGGAAAGGTTCTGTCCATGGGGCGATTACTGCCATTATAACGTGGGCTGAAGGTGTTATGTCATCGGCTGAATCGCCGATTGGCGCGGTTCTTTCCGGTTTGTCACTTCTGGACTCCTCTTCCCATAGTACGGATGGCTTGCAGAGTCGTTCCAGGAAGATATTTGGAGGGACAGCATCACGTTTCGCACCGATGCGTGCCAATACGTCGACCGCTTGGTTATTGTCTAGGGCTATGTGATGGAATTCAAGTCCTTCAAACCGAGCTGACATTTTTAGGACAGCGTTGTGATATGCTGCCATTTTCGGATCCTTGGCGTCAAAGTCTCCATTTATTTGGGATATTGCAAGGTTTGAATCCCCGCGCACCTCTAGGCATTGAATGCCCATGGAGACTGCCATCCGGAGACCATGTAACAGGGCCTCGTATTCGGCTGCATTGTTGGAGTCCGTGTACATTCGTCAATATGACGCCAGCCCCCAGTCCGGCCAACATTTTAGAGCCGTCGAAATGCATAGTCCAGTTGGAGTATGCGCCGTACTCTTTAGGGAGTTCGGCTTCGGTCCATTCGGCGACGAAGTCAGCCAAAACTTGTGACTTTATAGCTCGCCGAGGTTTGTAAGTTATATCGAATGGTAAGAGCTCAATGGCCCATTTTGCAATCCTGCCCGTCGCGTCGCGGTTATTTATAATGTCATTGAGTGGTACCTCAGAGGCCAATGTTATCGAACACTCTTGAAAGTAGTGCTGGGGTTTCCGGGACGCCATGAACACCGCATATGCTATCTTCTGATAGTGCGGGTAACGGGATTTGCAGGGGGTTAACACAGTTGATACATAATACACTGGTTTTTGCAGAGGGAATTTGTGCCCTTCTGTCTCTCGTTCGATGACGAGGACCGCGCTTACAACTTGATGCGTTGCTGCGATGTATAATAACATTGGTCCACCCAGGTTGGGCGTAGCCAGGACCGGATTTGTTGCCAATATGGCCTTTATTTCTTGAATCCGGCCATGGCGGCATCAAATCCACTCGAAGTGTTGGTCGCTGAGGCGATATAAGGGCAACGCCTTTTCTCCTAAGCGGGAGATAAAGCGGCTTAGAGCTGCCACGCATCCTGTTAATTTTGTATTTGTTTGAGGTCTTTTGGAATGTCCAAGCTGTGTGAGCTCGGATTTTAGCGGGTTTGCTTGATTCCTCTACGGACACGATGAAGCCCAACAGCTTTCCGGCTGGTACGCCGAAAACACATTTTTCCGGATTCAACTTGATGTCGTATGCTCTGAGGTTGTCGAACGTGAGCCTCAAATCGTCTAGTAGAGTTTCGACGTGTTTTGTTTTGAAGACTACGTCGTCTACGTATGCCTCGACTGTTTTGCCGATCTGGGTAGCCAGACATGTTTGAATCATGCGCTGATATGTTGCGCCGGCGTTTTTTAGTCCGAAGGGCATCGTGTTGAAGCAGAATGGTCCATATGGAGTAATGAATGTCGTTGCGGCTTGGTCCGCCTCCGCCATCTTGATTTGATGGTAGCCGGAGTATGCGTCAAGAAAGCACAATGAATCGTGCCCTGCAGTAGCATCGATTATTTGGTCGATGCGGGGAAGGGGGAAGGGATCCTTTGGGCAGGCCTTGTTGAGGTCTTTAAAATCGACACATAGGCGCCAGGATTTATCCTTCTTTGGTACCATTACCAGGTTTGCTAGCCAGTCCAGATGTTTGATGTCTCTGATGAATCCGGCTTCCAGTAGTTTGGCTAGCTCTTCTCTCATTGCATGTCTTTTGGGTTCGGAAAATCGCCGAAGAGCCTGTTTGACTAGCTTGAATCCTTTTAGGACGTTTAGGCTGTGTTCTGCCAATCTGCGTGGGATTCCTGGCATATCTGAAGGGTGCCAGGCAAAGATGTCCCAATTTTCCGGAAGGAATTCTCATAGTGCGGCGTCGACATCAGGGTTCAAATGTGCCCCGATGGTGGCCGTCTTTGTTGGGTCCGTTGGATGGACCTGGAATTTGACTATTTCATCCACTGGTTTAAAGGAGGTGGACTTGGATCTCTTATCGAGTATCACATCATCCCTATTCACCGTAGAGCGCAGCGCAGTGAGTTCCTCTGCCGCTAGGGCTTCGGATAGTGCCTCCAGGGCTAATGCGGCTGTCTTGTTTTCGGCGCGGAGTGCTGTGTCCGGATCACTAACGTGAGTGATTATTCCGTCGGGCCCAGGCATCTTAAGCTTCATGTACCCGTAATGGGGTATGGCTTGAAAAAATGTGAATGCCTCTCGTCCTAATATAGCGTGATATCCACTGCTGAACGGGGCCACTTGGAACGTGACTTCTTCGGATCTATAATTGTCCGGCGAGCCGAACACCACATCGAGTGTGATTTTTCCGGTTGCAGCGCTTCCGGCTAGGGATTATTCCTCTGAAGGTTGTGCTGCTTCGCCTAATCTGGCTCAATCGATTTCCATTTTTCACGAGTTTGCTCGTAAATGAGGTTTAGTCCGCTGCCGCCATCCATGAGGACTTTTGTCGATCGAAAGCCGTCCACTATGGGACTAAGTACCGGTCAGTTGGCGCTCTCGGCTGTTGAATTTAGGCTCGTCGCTAGCGTTGAAGGTAATAGCTGTGTCCTCCATGGATTTCTTTGTTGCTACTTGGTAGACTTCGGCGAGTCCGCGGATTGTTCGCTTTCGCATATTGTTTGATGCGAAGGTCTCGAAGACTGGTTATACCGTACTGGTATTGTTGGAGTGGTTTCCCGGAGCTAGAAGCTCCTCGCCACTTTTGGCCACCTGCCGTAATATCCAACATGCTCGAAGGCTATGTGTTGGGACGGCTCCCTCTGTACTATGAAACTTACAGGGTCCATTGAGCCATCCCTCCAGTACGGTTCCGTGCCCCTTATTGGGTTTTTGCTTTTTCTTTTTTGCATCTTGGGCCCAAGCGTGAGGTACCCTTTTGTTGCGGACTGGGGTTGGGGCCGGATTATCCCAAAACTGGTTTTCTGTTTTCCGGAAACTCTCCATCGCACAGTACTTTCGTACTATGGACGCCAGATCAGCGAAACTTGTAATTTTGCGACGATCGATGGCGTTCAACATTCCCTTGTCCGTGCAATTATTGCAGAAGATTGATATTGCGTTTTCCTCTCGGCAGTCCTTTATCCTGTCCATAACCAGGAGGAATCTGGCCCAGTAATGGTGTACTGTTTCAGCGGGCTCTTGCCGTATTAGAGACAGATCGCATATGTCTGGGCGGGTGGGTGGACTAAAGTCCGGATCCCTGCCCATCTTGGGGCTCAAAGGCCGAGGAGTTTCCGAATTTGGAAGTTTGGTTTTTGGACACAATCCAGCGAGTCCGAGCGATGCATGGTTTTAAGTTCCATGCTCGATCGTAGTCCGTCTCTCCATGAAATCCGGCATGGAGGGTTCGGGAATCCGGACATAAATAGTTTTCAATACAGCGAAGAGTTGTCGATTGCTCCTCTACCACCGCGACGTGGTGGGTGGCCCGGGAGAGTTAATCTCTCTCGGATCGGTTTAAGCCCAATCTGGTTGTAGTCCGTAGCGACTCCCAGACGGCGATGCGATCCAAGAGCTCGTTAATGAGCGAGAGCTCTATTGGATCAACTGTTCGGCAGCTTTCGGGCTGACGCGAAGATTGCTTCGGCGACTTGAGAAGTCATTGTCGAAGCGGCGGCCGGACAGGCGGTCACAAGGAAACCACCTAGCCGGATAGTTTGGCCGGCGGCCAAGGGCCCTTCGGCGAAAACACCATCTTTGAAGACGGGTGGAGGCATCCGCCCTATCGGTGACGATACAGAGGAACTCTCAATGAAAGCACCAATGTCGGTGTCAAAACCGGCGGATCTCGGGTAGGTGGTCCCGAACTGTGCGTCTAGGCGGATGGTAACAGGAACGAGGGACGCGATGTTTTTACCCAGGTTCGGGCCCTCTCGATGGAGGTAAAACCCTGAAGGAAATATGCCCTAGAGGCAATAATAAAGTTATTATTTATTTCCTTATATCATGATAAATGTTTATTATTCATGCTAGAATTGTATTAACAGGAAACATAATACATGTGTGAATATATAGACAAACAGAGTTTCACTAGTATGCCTCTACTTGACTAGCTTGTTAATCAAAGATGGTTATGTTTCCTAACCATGAACAAGGAGTTGTTATTTCATTAACAAGGTCACATCATTAGTTGAATGATCTGATTGACATGACCCATTCCGTTAGCTTAGCACACGATCGTTTAGTATGTTGCTATTGCTTCCTTCATGCATGACTTATACATGTTCCTATGACTATGAGATTATGCAACTCCCGTTTACGGAGGAACACTTTGTGTGCTACCAAAGCGTCTAGCGTAACTGGGTGATTATAAAGGTGCTCTCTGGTGTCTCCGAAGGTGCTTGTTGAGTTGGCGTATTTGAGATTAGGATTTGTCACTCCGAATGTCGGAGAGGTATCTCTGGGCCCTCTCGGTAATACACATCACTTAAGCCTTGCAAGCATTGCAACTAATGAGTTAGTTGTGAGATGATGTATTACGGAACGAGTAAAGAGACTTGCGGTAGCGAGATTGAACTAGGTATTGGATACCGACGATCGAATCTCGGGCAAGTAACATACCGATGACAAAGGAACAACGTATGTTGTTATGCGGTCTCGACCGATAAAGATCTTCGTAGAATATGTAGGAACCAATATGGGAATCCAGGTCCGCTATTGGTTATTGACGGAGACGATGTCTCGGTCATGTCTACATTGTTCTCGAACCGTAGGGTCCGCTGCGCTTAAGGTTTCGATGGCGGTTATATTATGAGTTTATGAGTTTTGATGTACCGAAGGAGTTCAGAGTCCCGGATGAGATCGGGGACATGACGAGGAGTCTCAAAATGGTCGAGACGTAAAGATCGATATATTGGACGACTATATTCGGAGTTCGGAAAGGTTCCGAGTGATTCGGGTATTTATCGGAGTACCGGAGAGTTACGGGAATTCGCCGGGGAGAAGTATTGGGCCTTATGGGCCATACGGGAATGAGAGAGGGGCTGCCTAGGGTAGGCCCCGCGCCCCCCCTTGCCCTAGTCCGAATTGGACTAGGGGGAGGGGCCGCACCCCCTCCTTCCTTCCCTTCTCTCTTCCCCTTCCTAGTCTCCTACTCCTAATACATGGAAGGTCTCCTAGTTGGACTAGGAAAGGGGGAATCCTACTCCCGGTGGGAGTAGGACTCCCCAGGGCGTGCCATAGTAGAGGGCCGGCCCTCCCCTCCTCCTCTCCTTTATATACGGGGGTAGGGGGCACCCCATAGAGACAAGTTGATCATTGATCGTTCCTTAGCCGTGTGCGGTGCCCCCCTCCACGATATTACACCTCGATCATATTGTAGCGGTGCTTAGGCGAAGCCCTGCGACAGGAGAACATCAAGATCGTCACCACGCCGTCGTCTTGACGGAACTCCCCTCGGAGCGTCTCTGGATTAGAGATCGAGGGTGCGTCACCGAGCTGTGGCGTGTCAAGAACTCGGAGGTGCGAATGCGGTGCTTGGATCGGTTGGACCGGGAGGACGTCGACTACTTCCTCTATGTTGCGTCAGCGCTTCGCTTCGGTCTCACGAGTGCGTAGACAACACTCTCCCCTCTCGTTGCTATGCATCACCATGATCTTGCGTGTGCGTAGGAAATTTTTGAAATTACTCGTTCCCCAACAGTGGCATCGAGCCTAGGTTTTATGGTTTGATGTTATATGCACGAGTAGAACACAAGTGAGTTGTTTGCGATATAAGTCATCTGCTTACCAGCATGTCATACTTTGGTTGGCGGTATTGTTGGATGAAGCGGCCGGACCGACATTACGCCAGACGCTTACGCGGGACTGGTTTTACCGCCGTGCTTTGCACACGGTGACTAGCGGTGTCGGTTTCTCCAACTTTAGTTGAACCGAGTGTGGCTACGCCCGGTCCTTGCGAAGGTTAAAACAGCACCAACTTGACAAACTTCGTTGTGGTTTTGATGCGTAGGTGAGATTGGTTCTTGATTAAGCCCGTAGCAGCCACGTAAAACTTGCAACAACAAAGTAGAGGACGTCTAACTTGTTTTTGCAGGGCATGTTGTGATGTGATATGGTCAAGACGTGATAAGATATAAGTTGTTGTATGAGATGTTGAAGTTATCGGCAACTGGCAGAAGCCCTATGGATGTCTCTTTGTTGCATAAGATGCAAGTGCCAAATAATTGCTTTACTTTATCGCTATACGATAGCAATAGTTGTAAGAGCAATAGTTGGTGAGACAACCATGTGATGACACATTGATATAGATCAAGATGATGAAGATCATGGTGTCGTGCGGTGACGATAGAGATCATGATGATACTTTGGAGATGGAGATCAAAAGCGCAAGATGATCATGGCCATATCATGTCACATATTTTGATTGCATAAGATGTTTATCTATTATACATCTTATTCTTGCTTTGATTGACGGTAGCATTTTAAGATGATCTCTCACTAATTATCAAGAAGTGTTCTCCTGAGTATGCACCGTTGCCAAAGTTAAATCGTGCCCTGACACCACGTGATGATCGGGTGTGATAAGCTCTCGTCCATCTACAATGGGTGCAAGCCAGTTTTGCACACGCGGAATACTCAGGTTAAACTTGACGAGCCTAGCATATGCAGATATGGCCTCGAAACACGGAGACCGAAAGGTCGAGCATGAATCATATAGTAGATATGATCAACATAAGATGTTCACCATTGAAAACTACTCCATCTCACGTGATGATCGGTTATGGTTTAGTTCATTTGGATCACGTGATCACTTAGATGACTAGAGAGATGTCTGTCTAAGTGGGAGTTCTTAAGTAATATAATTAATTGAACTTAAATTTATCATGAACTTAGTCCTGGTAGTATTTTGCAAATTATGTTGTAAGATCAATAGCTTGCGTTGTTGCTTTCATATGTTTATTTTGATAGGTTCCTAGAGAAAATTGCGTTGAAAGATGTTAGTAGCAATGATGCGGATTGGATCCGTGATCTGAGGTTTATCTTCATTGCTGCACAGAAGAATTATGTCCTTAATGCACGCTAGGTGATAGACCTATTGCAGGAAGCGGATGCGAGGCGTTATGAGCGTTTGGCTAGCTCAATATGATGACTACTTGATAGTTTTGTGCACCATGCTTTATGGCTTAGAATCGGGACTTCAAAGATGTTTAGAACGTCATGGACCATATGAGATGTTCCAAGAGTTGAACTTAATATTTCAAGCAAATACCCGAGTTGAGAGATATGAAGTCTCCAACAAGTTCTATAGCTAAAAGATGGAGGAGAATCGCTCAACTAGTGAGCATGTGCTCAGATTGTCTGGGTACTACAATCGCTTGAATTAAGTGGGAGTTAATCTTCCAGATAAGATAGTGATCGACAGAATTCTCTAGTCACCATCACCAAGTTAGTAGAACTTCGTGATGAACGATAGTATGCAAGGGATGATGAAAATGATTCCGGAGTTTTTCATGATGATGAAATCAATGAAGGTAGAAATCAAGAAAGAACATCAAGTGTTGATGGTTAACAAGACCACTAGTTTCAAGAAAAGGGCAAAGGGATAGAAGGGAACTTCAAGAAGAACGGCAAGCAAGTTGCTGCTCAAGTGAAGAAGCCCAAGTCTGGACCTAAGCCTGAGACTAAGTGCTTCTACTGCAAAGGGACTGGTCACTGGAAGCAGAACTACCCCAAGTATTTGGCGGATAAGTAGGATGGCAAAGTGAACAAAGGTATATTTGATATACATGTTATTGATGTGTACTTTACTAGTGTTTATAGCAACCCCTCGGTATTTGGTACTCGTTTAGTTGCTAAGAGTAGTAACTCGAAATGGGAGTTGCAGAATAAACAGAAACTAGTTAAGGGTGAAGTGACGATGTGTGCTGAAAGTAGTTTCAAGATTGATATGATCATCATCGCACACTCCCTATACTTTCGGGATTAGTGTTGAACCTAAATAAATGTTATTTGGTGTTTGCGTTGAGCATGAATATGATTTGATCATGTTTATTGCAATACGGTTATTCATTTAAGTAAGAGAATAAACTGTTGTTCTGTTTACATGAATAAAACCTTATATGGTTACACACCCAATGAAAATGATTCATTGGATCTCGATCGTAGTGATACACATATTCATAATATTGAAACCAAAAGATGCAAAGTTAATAATGATAGTGCAACTTATTTTTGGCACTGCCGTTTAGGTCATATTGGTGTAAAGCGCATGAAGAAACTCCATGCTGATGGGATTTTGGAATCACTTGATTATGAATCACTTGATGCTTGTGAACCATGCCTCATGGGCAAGATGACTAAAACTCCGTTCTCCGGAACAATGGAACAAGCTACTGACTTATTGGAAATAATACATACCGATGTATGCAATCCAATGAGTGTTGATGCTCGTGGCAAGTATCGTTATTTTCTGACCTTCACAAGATGATTTAAGTAGATATGGGTATATCTACTTGATGAAACATAAGTCTGAAATAGTTGAAAGGTTCAAAGAATTTCAGAGTGAAGTGGAAAAATCATCGTAACAAGAAAATAAAGTTTCGTGATCTGATCGCGAGACGAATATTTGAGTTCTGAGTTTGGTCTTCAATTAAAACAATGTGAAATAGTTTCACAGCTCACGCCACCTGGAACACCACAACGTTATGGTGTGTCCGAACGTCGTAACCGCACTTTATTTGATATGGTGCAATCTATGATGTCTCTTACTGATTTACCAATATAGTTTTGGGGTTATGCATTAGAGACAGCTGCATTCACGTTAAAAGGGCACCATCTAAATCCGTTGAGACGACACCATATGAACATGTGGTTTAGCAAGAAACCCAAGTTGTCGTTTCTTAAAGTTTGGGGCTGCGATGCTTATGTGAAAAAGTTTCATCCTGATAAGCTCGAACCCAAATCGGAGAAATATGTCTTCATAGGATACCCAAAGGAGATTGTTGGATACACCTTCTATCACAGATCCGAAGGCAAAATATTCGTTGCTAATAATGGATCCTTTCTAGAGAAGGAGTTTCTCTCGAAAGAAGTGAGTGGGAGGAAAGTAGAACTTGATGAGGTAACTGTACCTGTTTCCTTATTGGAATGTAGTTCATCACAGAAATCTGTTCTTGTGACTACTATACCAATTAGTGAGGAAGCTAATGATGATGATCATGAAACTTCAGATCAAGTTACTACAGAACCTCGTAGGTCTTCCAGAGTAAGATCCGCACCAGAGTGGTGTAGTAATCATGTTCTGGAAGTCATGTTACTAGACCATGATGAACCTACGAACTATGAGGAAGCGATGATGAGCCCAGATTCCGCGAAATGGCTCGAGGCCATAACATCTGAGATATGATCCATGTATAAGAACAAAGTATGGACTTTGATTGACTTGCTCGATGATCAGCAAGCCATGTTAAATGAATGGATCTTCAAGAGGAAGACGGACGTTGATAGTAGTGTTACTATCTACAAAGCTCGACTTGTTGCAAAAAGGTTTTCGACAAGTTCAAGGTGTTGACTACGATGAGACCTTCTCACCCGTAGCGATGCTTAAGTCTGTCCGAATCATGTTAGCAATTGCCGCATTTATGATTATGAAATTTGGCAAATGGATGTAAAACTGCATTCTGAATGGATTTACGGAGGAAGAGTTGTATATGATGCAACCAGAAGGTTTTATCGATCCAAAGGAGCTAACAAAGTGTGCAAGCTCCAGCGATCCATTTATGGACTGGTGCAAGCATCTCGGAGTTGGAATATACGCTTTGATAAGTTGATCAAAGCATATAGTTTATCTGAGACTTGAAGTGAAGCTTTGTATTTACAAGAAAGTGAGTGGGAGCAATACAACATTTCTGATAAGTATATGTGAATGACATATTGTCGATCAGAAATAATGTAGAATTATTCTGTAAAGCATAAAGGAGTGTTTGAAAGGAGGTTTTCAAAGAAAGACCTCGGTGAAGTTGCTTACATATTGAGCATCAAGATCTATAGAGATAGTTCAAGACGCTTGATAAGTTTTTCAATGAGTACATATCTTGACAAGATTTTGAAGTAGTTCAAAATGGAACAGTCAAAGAAAGAGTTCTTGCCTGGGTTACAAGGTGTGAAATTGAGTAAGACTCAAAACCCGACCACGGCAGAAGATAGAAAGAGAATGAAAGTCATTCCCTATGCCTTGGCCATAGGTTCTATAAAGTATGCCATCTGTGTACCAGATCTATTGTATACCCTACTTTGAGTTTGGCAAGGAGTACAATAGTGATCTAGGAGTAGATCACTAGACAGCGGTCAAAATTATCCTTAGTGGAATAAGGATATGTTTCTCGATTATGGAAGTGACAAAAGGTTAAATGCGTAAAGGGTTACGTCGATGCAAGTTTTGACACCGATCTGGATGACTCTAAGTCTCGATCTAGATACATATTGAAAGTGGGAGCAATTAGCTAGAGTAGCTCCGTGCGAGCATTGTAGACATAAAAATTGCAAAATACATAACGGATCTGAATGTGAAAGACCCGTTGACTAAGATTCTCTCACAAGAAAAAATGATCACACCTAAGTACTCTTTGGGTGTTAATCACATAGCGATGTGAACTAGATTACTGAATCTAGTAAACCCTTTGGATGTTGGTCACATGGCGATGTGAACTATGGGTGTTAATCACATGATGATGTGAACTATCGATGTGAATCACATGGTGATGTGATCTAGATTATTGACTCTAGTGCAAGTGGGAGACTGAAGGAAATATGCCCTAGAGGCAATAATAAAGTTATTATTTATTTCCTTATATCATGATAAATGTTTATTATTCATGCTAGAATTGTATTAACAGGAAACATAATACATGTGTGAATATATAGACAAACTGAGTGTCACTAGTATGCCTCTACTTGACTAGCTTGTTAATCAAAGATGGTTATGTTTCCTAACCATGAACAAGGAGTTGTTATTTGATTAACAAGATCACATCATTAGTTGAATGATCTGATTGACATGACCCATTCCGTTAGCTTAGCACACGATCGTTTAGTATGTTGCTATTGCTTCCTTCATGACTTATACATGTTCCTATGACTATAAGATTATGCAACTCCCGTTTACCGGAGGGACACTTTGTGTGCTACCAAACATCACAACATAACTGGGTGATTATAAAGGTGCTCTACAGGTGTCTCCGAAGGTACTTGTTGAGTTGGCGTATTTCGAGATTAGGATTTGTCACTCCAAATGTCGGAGAGGTATCTCTGGGCCCTCTCGGTAATACACATCACTTAAGCCTTGCAAGCATTGCAACTAATGAGTTAGTTGTGAGATGATGTATTACGGAACGAGTAAAGAGACTTGCCGGTAATGAGATTGAACTAGGTATTGGATACCGACGATCGAATCTCGGGCAAGTAACATACCGATGACAAAGGGAACAACGTATGTTGTTATGCGGTGTGACCGATAAAGATCTTCGTAGAATATGTAGGAACCAATATGGGCATCCAGGTCCCGCTATTGGTTATTGACCGGAGACGTGTCTTGGTCATGTCTACATTGTTCGCGAACCGTAGGGTCCGCACGCTTAAGGTTTCGATGACAGTTATATTATGAGTTTATGAGTTTTGATGTACCGAAGGAGTTCGGAGTCCCGGATGAGACCGGGGACATGACGAGGAGTCTCGAAATGGTCGAGACGTAAAGATCGATATATTGGACGACTATATTCGGAGATCGGAAAGGTTCCGAGTGATTCGGGTATTTATCGGAGTACCGGAGAGTTACGGGAATTCGCCGGGGAGAAGTATTGGGCCTTATGGGCCATACGGGAATGAGAGAGGGGCTGCCTAGGGCAGGCCCCCGCTTCTGCCCTAGTCCGGGTGGACTAGGGGAGGCCGCACCCTCCTTCCTTCCTTCTCTCTTCCCCTTCCTAGTCTCCTACTCCTAATACATGGAAGGTCTCCTAGTTGGACTAGGAAAGGGGGAATCCTACTTCCGGTGGGAGTAGGACTCCCCAGGGCGCGCCATAGTAGAGGGCCGGCCCTCCCCTCCTCCTCTCCTTTATATACGGGGGTAGGGGGCACCCCACAGAGACAAGTTGATCATTGATCGTTCCTTAGCCGTGTGCGGTACCCCCCTCCACGATATTACACCTCGATCATATTGTAGCGGTGCTTAGGCGAAGCCCTGCGACAGGAGAACATCAAGGTCGTCACCACGCCGTCGTCTTGTGGAACTCCCCTCAAGCGTCTCTGGATTAGAGATCGAGGTGCGTCACCGAGCTGTACGTGTGTCAAGAACTTCGGAGGTGCGAATGCGGTTCTTGGATCGGTTGGACCGGGAGGACGTACGACTACTTCCTCTACGTTGCGTTAACGCTTCGCTTGGTCTACGAGGGTATGTAGACAACACTCTCCCCTCTCGTTGCTATGCATCACCATGATCTTGCGTGTGCGTAGGAAATTTTTTGAAATTACTACGTTCCCCAACAAACCCTACGTCCTGCTTGATTAATATTGATGATATGGGTAGTACAAGAGTGGATCTACCACGAGATCAAGGAGGCTAAACCCTAGAAGCTAGCCTATGGTATGATTGTTGTAATGTATGTTGTGTCCTACGGACTAAAGCCCTCCGGTTTATATAGACACCGGAGAAGGCTAGGGTTTACAGTCGGTTACAATGGTAGGAGATCTACATATCCAGTCGCCAAGCTTGCCTTCCACGCCAAGGAAAGTCCCATCCGGAAACGGGACGGAGTCTTCAATCTTGTATCTTCATAGTCTTGGAGTCCGGCGGACGATGATAGTCCGGCTGTCCGGACACCCCCTAGTCCAGGACTCCCTCAATTACCCTATAGTCTAGTATGCTGATGACACATTGATTGTTCTTCCTGCTGAGGATCAACAACTGCTTGCTTTGAAGGATATGTTGGACATTTATGCTGCATCCACTTGATTGTCTGTAAAAGTCTATGATGATACCTTTGATGTTTCTCCCGAGGAAGCCAACAGATTATCCACTGTCTTGGGCTGCAAGCTGGGAACAATGCCTCTCACTTTTCATGGTTTGCCTATGGGCACCACTAGGCCCTCTGTACAAGACCTCATGCCCCTTGTGCACATAATTTGAGGAGACTATCTGCTACTTCATGTTTCCTCAACCACGGTAGCAGGTTGCAACTGTTATAGTCTGTCCTTAAATCCATGCCAATATATGTTCTCTGCACTTTGGATATTCCACCTGGCATCTTAAAGCAGATTGAGCGCATATAGAGGCAGTGTCTTTGGAGGGGAAACTCGAACACACCCATGCAATCTCTTGCTGCTTGGAATCTTGTTTGTCTCCCAAAAAACAAAGGTGGTTTAGGAGTTCTTAACCTGAGAGTTCAAAATGAAGCCCTTCTCGTGAAATTTCTGCATAAGTTTTATAATCATCATGATGTTCCTTGGGTTGGTCTGATCTGGGACTAACATTATCATGAATCTGTGCCTCATGCAACTACCCTTTGTGGTTCCTTCTGGTGGAGGTATGTGTTCAAATTATTTTCCAAATATTGCAAGTTTGCTAGGCCCACTCTTGGAAATGGGAGGTCCATAATGTTCTGGAATGATATTTGGATATTGGAACTCAATGGTTCATCCAGTAGTCAGAGCTTTCCAAGATTATTTTCCTATGTTCTTGATGGGCAGTTTTCTGTGGCACAGGTATTGGGACATGACTTGCTGGAGAATTTTCAATTGCCTCTATCTACACAGGCTTTTCAGGAGCTGCACTCTTTGCAGTAGATTCTGGCTAACTATGAGATATCTGCAATGAATGATCAATGGAGATGGCCTTTCAATAAGGGGTGTTTTAGGCCCAAATCATATTACAGTCAGGTGCATGACAATATTGTGGTTGATCCTATATTTCCATGGGTATGGAAAAGCTCATGTACTCTGAAGATCAAGATGTTTGGCTGGCTTTTGCTGAGGGATACATTAAACACTAGAGATATGCTCCAGCGTAAGCATTGGCATGTGGATGATCATACACGTGTTCTCTGTCCTCACCTCATTCATGAAGATGTTGGTCACCTGTTTTTCTCCTACAACTTTAGTCAAAGGGTTTGGAATTATTTGCAAATTGCATGGGACCCTGTGCCTGGCATGACAACATATCAAATGGCTTTGCAGGCCAGGACTAATTTTGGCAAGTCTTTATTCAGTGAGGTGGTCTTCACTGCTGCTTGGAACATCTGGATAATCAGAAATGGGATGGTTTTCAAAAATGAGAAGCCTCTCTTCGGGACTTGGAGACACAACTTCATCCATGACATGACTCTGTTAACTCATAGGATCAAATGTAAAGTTAAGGATAGCTACTTGGGTTGGTTGGCTAATCTGCATTAGTTATTTGTATAGTCTAATTGCTTTCATGTTTTTGTGTAAGTATTTTCTTCTTTTCATTTAGTTTGTAAAGGGTTGTTTTATTCTTTATTATAAATAAAGAGGGCTGTGAGGCTTTTGCCTTGCAGTATATAGTCAAAATAAAGTAGCGGAAGGACTATAGGAGAAGGTTGTCTGCTCGATTAGGCGAGAAGAGCTACAAAGCATGAATTGTATCATTCCCATCACTATGATAAGAGCAACGAGGACAGAGGGTCCCATTGCCTTAGTGCACACCAGTAAGCAAATTGTAAACCAGCTATCCCATTCAACACTTGGGTGATTGCCATGGACATCGATCCAACATCTCCACCTAGGGCTGAAGCCCATATTCTCTAGCATATCCAAAGGAAATGCCTGGTCTGGGTATGAAAAGATTTCATGATGTCAAGTTTAAGCATGACCACCTCCCATGAGGCTTCCTCACAGTTTGTTGCACCAACATGAAGTTGTCATGCAAACAATGACCTTTTATGAACATGCTTAGGTGAGTATCCACTCTTCTCGGAAGGTACATAGTCAATCTCGTCGCTAAAGCTTTGGCAATGATCTATGGAAAGCTATGGATAAGGATAACCAAAAATATATACCATACCTCAATCGCATCTAGCTTCTACAATAGGAGGGAGATGACCTCCTAATTAATGGCATCAAAACCTCTGAAGTCCATTCGGAAAATGGCTTTGAATGCCTCCATGAGCTCAAGTTTTATTATTGGCTTGTATGCCACATAGAAGCGACATGTGTACCCGTTAGGTACTGAACAGCTCCTCGGACATGACCACCTATCACACATCCTCTTATAGGAAGTTTAGCTAGCAGTTTTTTCCATTGAGGAGGGCACAGGAATGTTGTCTAGGTAGAGAGTAAAAAGTCTCTCCAGAGCCAATTCCATAAGATTCTTGAAAAAGGAATCCATGATCTCTTCTTTATGTTCATAGTCCAAAGTCAACCAACCTCCACCCATAGCAAGGCCATAAATTGTCATCCCACCATGACTCGCATGCATGTCAAAATATCTCTTGCACGCCTATCATCTTCAATCCATAGGAGACACAATCTTTGCCTCATGATTGTCTTATCTCAATAAGGTTTTCACATAGGATAGCCACATGTCAGTCCAATCTTTGCCTCATGTCATTGTCTTATCTAGTTACAAATACCTCCACCCATTAGTCCCGGTTCAAACACGAACCGGGACCAATGTCCTCCACGTGGCCCTCCAGTCGTGGTCCCTCAGGAGTTGGTGGCTCATACAACTGACCAAAAGGAAATCAAACGCTGCCGTGTTCTGCATTGGCCCTAAGGTTTTCACTTGAGCACCTTGCGCAAGGGGTGCTCCTCCAGAGATAGCCACCTCTCTGTTTCCATGTCAGTCCTCAATATGACCTTGTTGGCCACTAAAGCCAGAGTTTCACATTTCCAATATACTTGTCACACTAGTAGAAAACCACCCATTAGTCCCGGTTCGTAAGGGCCTTTAGTCCCGGTTCATGAACCGGGGCTAATGGGTCGTTACAAATACCTCCACCCATTAGTCCCCAGTTCAAACACGAACCGGGACCAATGTCCCTCCACGTGGCCCTGTGCGCCGAGCCAAGTCAGGGGGCCTTTGGTCCCGGTTGGTGGCTCCAACCGGGACCAAAAGGCATCCACGCGTCTGCATTCCAGTGGCTGGGGGTTTTGTTTTTTTTGAAAGGAGGGGGTTGGGGTTTGGGGGGTTAATTTAGGTATTTCGTATATTTTGTTAGCTAGCTAATTAATAGAGAGAAGTGTCCTCTCTTATGTCCGTGCTTGGTCGACGCTACGTAGTATATATACATAAGTGATCGAGAGAACCATTCATCATGAAGTTCGTCATGCATACCGAGAGAAGTGATCGATCGACCTCTCCTTCTCCGAGAGATTGGTCGAACAACAAGTTTTTTACTAGCTACATACATGTACAATATGTATAAGATCTCTTAATTACAAACCCCTAGCATTTGAAATCAACTTCCACATGGTATTCTCCGGCTTTACTGATGACGTGTTCAAGAAAGAATCCCGCCAATTCCTCTTGAATTGCTTTCATGCGATCTGGTTCTAGGAGTTCATCCCGCATCTGCCACGTCTAATTTGAAGAAGGGGGTTAATTAATAAATATATATGAATGAAACTCAACAGAAATGATGGTGTAATAAAATGAAATTGTGAATATTATTGCTTAGGCACTTCATATTGTCTTCTAGAGTAGCCCCGCTTGTTTTTCAAAGTCGCGTTGTGGATGAACTCGCACACGTAGTATCCACGTAAATCATTCCTTCCTCCTGCCACAAGCACTTTACGAGAAATAGAGGTCAATCAAACTGATAATGAAGCATTATAAATGGCATTGATGAAAGTATAGCTATAGAATCAACGGAGATCGCGCAACTAGCTAGCCGAGAGTACTTACTTTGGTATATATATCGCAGCTCCTTCGGCAGTCCCGGAGCTTGTGCGGTGAACTGTTTCCAAACCCTGCAAGATAAAGAAAATAATTATTATTACTTGAGATATCAGGAAATGAACAAAAAGTTGTCGATATGGTGCGATAACGATCGATTGAACTTACTTCCTGAGCATTTCAGTCATGTCCGCATGGGTGCTGGGATCTTTCCGTCTCGAGTCTAAGACGGTTACTAGTCCACGCTCAAGCTTAATCTCCAGAAGAATATAGTGGTACCTGCGCACGCATGCATAACTCATCAATTACATTACTATAACCTCGCTCGAGTAATAAGGGAAACTGAATATGCACACGACAGTAACACTCACGGGCCGTTGTAAGGAAAGAGTATGGTATCTTTGTTTTGATTTTTGATCAACGATTGTAGCAAGTTGTCCTCGGCCTCTTCGACGTGCTTTTCAACCAGAAATACATCTATGATATTTGTGTTAATGAACCCAATATCATAAATTTCTTGTTTTTTGCACTCGACGATCTTCAATCTGCATAATATATTGAGGATAATTAATTATAAATACATGCAATGAAAGAGCCGAGCTATATATAGAGACTTAATGACAGAAATAGTACTTACAAGCAGTAGCAAAAGACCATTAATTTATCGAGGACCTTTTGATTGAAGAACTTGAAGAACTCCTCAAATGGAACACACAGCAGATCATTTGAAACGAGGTCGTGCTCCTCTTTAATGTTCAGATACAAACTGTTCGTCCCCTCAGACTCTCTGCAGGTTTTCATGTACCAACTATGGAATCTTCGCATCATTGTTGTCAGAGATTTTTCATCTTTGACGAGAGGCTTCCCGTTCGTATCTGAATTCGTCCACCTCCATGAAATCAGGAAGTGCATCGTCAGGCAGGTAATCTTCAAGATTGCCATAACCGGCCACCGTCCCTGGAGGATTAGACACATTGAGCGGGGGGCAAGATTGCTGTGCTTGTTCGCCGAGCTGGGCAATTTTTTTCCCCTTTGCTCATTCTTTTGACCTTTTATCACTGACAGTAGTTCCCGACCGCTTGGCTTGGAGATATGTCTGTTCAGTAATGCGCTCATAGTTGGTTCTCGACGGAGACTTTGGTGGTTTCATCAGGGCATCGAGAGTGCGCTTTTCTTTCGCCGGATCTACCTTCTCCCCCGGAGGTGGATGTCTCTTTGCTTTCACCCCTTCAAAGAACTCCTTCACATGGGCCTGCACGGTCGTATTGTTTTCCTCCTTGGTCCTCTCGTACGGTAACTTCTCTGGAGGCTTTAGAGGTGGACCGTATCTGTATTGCCTCTCTCCTCTTCTTGTGCTGCTAGACACCGGAGCAGACGGAGCGGCTGCGGCGTCTGTCTTCTTTCGTGCTTGCTTACAAGGCGGAGGAGAAGGACTACGACGCGCCGGAGCAGCCGGGGCGGCGGCGGATCTCTTCCGCCCTTGCTGGCGAGGCGGAGAAGGAGGAGGCGGAGTGCCGCCACGCGTGCCCTGATCGTCACTCACCGGAGGAGGAGGCGGTGGAGGAGGCGGAGTGCCGCCACGTGTGCCCTAATCGTCACTCGCCGGAGGAGGAGGCGGTGGAGGAGGCGGAGTGCCCTGACTCGCCGGAGGAGGAGGAGGAGGCGGAGGCGTCCAGTTCAGAAGGTTGATGAGCTCCTTCCGCCATAGGCATGGAGTCTTCAGAGCAGAGCCCAGCCTAGTCTCCCCTTCACCGGTAGGGTGCTCAAGCACGAGGTCCTCAAATATCTCCGTTATTTCATCCACCATCACCTTAGCAAATCCTTCTAGAATCGGCTGGCAGTGATAAGTTGTGCTGGGTCCACTAGGATAAACTTGGCCAACAGCCGCCTTGACCTTCAAATTCATCCATCGCGCCATAATGTGGCAATTTTGAGACTCCGTGATACCATCCACGGGATAGCTGGCAGGAGCCGTCAAGACATGCTCCGGCTGAAGCAGCTCGGTGGAAGCCACGCTGCTTCTCCGCTGAGATGGCGGGGTAGCTTCGGGGGAAGCTTCGGCAGGTCGTTTGTTGCGATCTGCTGCTTCTCGTACCTCTTCTCGTTCCTCTAGCCCCATTACCCTTTCGTGCAGTGCCTGCATTTGGTCCTGCACAAGTTTCTTCCTCCTCTCGTGGGTTTTGTAATCCCCTGCATCCGGAAAACCAACCTTCCACGAAATGGAGCCTGGCGTGCCTCGTGTCCGTCCAGGGTGCTCAGGATTCCCAAGGGCCATTGTGAGCTCGTCCTTCTCCCTGTTTGGAAGGAACATCCCTCGCTGTGCTGCATCGATATAGTGTCAAAGGTTCTTGAGTGGTGTTTGCAGTTGCTCATCCGTCCACTTACACTTCCTCATTATAGGTCCAAGGTTCCGCCAGCCCGAAGAACCAAGTCCGCAACGGTCGCCAGCGATTGTCTCTCGGTTCGATCCCTTTTTCAAGCAGATCATGCTCAGCCTTGGACCACTTAGGCCGGGCTTTGAGGTAGCCACCTGACCCCGTGCGATGGTGAAGCTTCTTCTTCGCAGCATTTTCCTTGTTTGTCGACGACATCTTCTTACTCTTCTCCGATGTCTTGTGGGCCACAAATGCGGGCCAGTGATCTTTGATCTTCTCATATTTGCCGATGAATTCTGGTGTCTTTTTTTTCTCGACAAACTGGTTCAGCTCTTTCCTCCACCTCCTCATTAGGGTTGCCATCTTCTTAAGAGCACAAGACTTGATTAATTGCTCTTTAACTGGCTTCTCCGGATCCTCCTCTGGCGGTAGGGTGAAATTTGCCTTCAGCTTATTCCAAAGATCTTCTTTCTGCATATCATTGACATAAGACACATCAGGGTCTTCGTCCTTAGCAGGCTTATACCATTACTGGATGCTGATCGGGATCTTGTCCCTAACAAGAACCCCGCACTGAGCAGAAAATTCCTTCCTTGTCCGGATGGGTTCAATCGGTTCGCTGTCGGGCGCGATTTCTATGATCTCAAACTTTTCATCCGAGCTCAACTTTTTCTTCGGGCCTCGTCTCCTTACCGAAGTTGTGCTCGATCCGGAGGGCTAGAAATTATAAAGAAGAAAGACGAGAGTAATTAATATGTGTACATATACCAAAACAATGGATGCATCAACTAACTAGTCAGCACGGGCTTAACTAATATATATATATACCTGGCCGGTCTCGGTTCGTTGACCGGAGCAATCAGCACGGTCTCCTTCTTGTACCTCCATTGTGTCACCGGAGCCATCATGAACATAGTCCTCTTCTTGTACCAGCATTAATGGGTCGAAGCCATCATGAACATAGTCCTCTTCTTCATCCAGTCCTTCCTGACCATCGGTGTCGTTGAGAAATGACGCAACTTCATCACTTCCTTGTGCGACTATTTCCCCCAACATCGCTTCTGTTTCTTCTTCTCGGAAGTGCTCCATAGTCTCTGCAAATATTTACAACATGTCAATTATTATTCAAACATGGTACAGATGGATATATATATATATATATATATATATTAGTGGCAAACGTAGAACTAGCTAGCTAATCACAATAAGGAATCATGTTAGTGGCCTCGATGCTGCTTCTCTAGGGTTTGGGGTCGCCTCGACACAACGCTTCAAGGGTTTGGGGTGGCCTCGACGACAACGCTCTTTTAACTTGATAAATTTGGGTGGCCTCGAGAGAGTTAATTTGTCGGGTAGGGGCGCGGCGGGAGGGGTTAGGAGACCAACATCGTTTTCTCTCTAGGGTTCGGGTGTCCTCGAGAGTTTTGGTCGAGCGAGAGGGCCGAGGGGGTGCTGCAGTTGTATAAGTTATCACGGTCGAGAGGGGGTATATATATCTGTTGGGGAACGTACTAATTTCAAAAATTTCCTACGCACACGCAAGATCATGGTGATGGTATAGCAACAAGAGGGGGAGTGTATCTTCATACCCTTGAAGATCGCTAAGCGGAAGCGTTTATCAACGCGGTTGATGTAGTCGACGTCTTCACGATCCGACCGATCCAAGTACCGAGCATACGGCACCTCCGAGTTCGCACGCGTTCAGCTCGATGGCGTCCTCGTCTTCTCGATCCAGCAAGGCGGGCGAAGTAGTAGATGAGTTCGGCAGCACACGGCGTGGTGACGGTGTTGGTAAGAACAATTTCCGCAGGCTTCGCCTAAGCACTACGAAAACTATGACGGAGGATAAACTAGAGGGGCGGGGTTGCGGCACACGGCTTGGTGTTTCTTGATGTGTTTTGGTGCTAGCCCTACCCTCTATTTATATGTTGAGCCTTGGGGTGAAACTTGGAGTAAAAGCCTCCACAAAGTTGGTTTCACCCGAAGGCAAGAGTCCTTCTCGGACTCGAGGGCGACGCCAGGTTTCGGCGTCACGGACCCGAACGCCGAGACCTGGCGTCGCCTCGGACTCCATAAAACTTCCTTTTGCGCTTTCCAAAACCTTGTGGGCTTTCCCTTTGGCCCAAATAACGTGTTCTCGTACCCAAACATTTGGGAAACATCAGGAACCCCTTCCGTGAATTCGAACCCTTAGGAGATCAAACACTATTATTCCATATATCAAACTTTATTTCCAGACCATTCGGAGTTCCTCGTCATGTCCATGATCTCATCCGGGACTCGAACAACATTCGTTACCAACATGCATAACTCATATAATACTATATAAATCAAGCTAAAGCGTTAAGCGTGCGGACCCTACGGGTTCGAGAACTATGTAGACATGACCGAGACACGTTTCGGTCAATAACCAATAGCGGGACCTGGATGCCCATATTGGCTCCTACATATTCTACGAAGATCTTTATCGGTCAAACCGCATAACAACATACGTTGTTCCCTTTGTCATCGGTATGTTACTTGCCGAGATTCGATCGTCGGTATCAATACCTAGTTCAATCTCGTCACCGCAAGTCTCTTTACTCGCTTCGTAATGCATCATCCCGTAACCAACTCATTGGTCACATTGCTTGCAAGGCTATAATGATGTGCATTACCGAGAGGGCCAGAGATACCTCTCCGACAATCGGAGTGACAAAACCTAATCTCAAATCGCCAACTCAACATGTACCTTCGGAGACACCTGCAGTACTCCTTTATAATCACCCGATTCGTTGTGACGTTTGGTAGTACCCAAAGTGTTCCTCCGGTAAACGGAGTTGCATAATCTCATAGTTACAGGAACATGTATAAGTCATGAAGAAAGCAATAGCAACATATTAAGCGATCAAGTGCTAAGCTAACGGAATGGGTCAAGTCAATCACATCATTCTCCTAATGATGTGATCCGTTAATCAAATGACAACTCTTTTGTCCATGGCTAGGAAACATTACCATCTCGATAAGCGAGCTAGTTAAGTAGAGGCATACTAGTGACACTATGTTTGTCTATGTATTCACACATGTATTATGTTTCGGTTAATACAATTCTAGCATGAATAATAAACATTTATCATGAAATAAGGAAATAAATAATAACTTTATTATTGCCTCTAGGGCATATTTCCTTGATCTCCCACTTGCACTAGAGTCAATAATCTAGTCCACATCGCCATGTGATTTAACACCAATATTCATATCGTATATGATTAACACCCATAGTTCACATCATCATGTGACCAACATCCAAAGGGTTTACTAGAGTCAATAATCTAGTTCACATCGCTATATGATTAACACCCAAAGAGTACTACGGTGTGATCATGTTTTGCTCGTCGAGAGAAGCTTAGTCAACGGGTGCATCACATTCAGAGCCGTATGTATTTTGCAAATATTTTATGTCCACAATGCTCTTGCACGGAGCTACTCTAGCTAATTGCTCCCACTTTCAATATGTATCCAGGTTGAGACTTAGAGTCATCCGGATTAGTGTAACTTTACAACAAACTCTTTTATCACCTCCATAATCGAGAAACATCTCCTTAGTCCTTACTAAGGATATTCTTTGACCAATGTCCGATGATCTACTCCTAGATCACTATTGTACTCCTTGCCAAATTCAGAGCAAGGTATACAATAGGTGCAGTACATAGCATAGCATACTTTATAGAATCTATGGTGAGGCATAGGGAATGACTTTTCATTCTCTTTCTATTTTCTCTTGTGGTCGGGTTTTGAGTCTTACTCAATTTCATACCTTTGCAACACAGGCAAGAACCCTTTCTTTGACTGTTCCATTTTGAACTATTTCAAAATCTTGCCAAGGTATGTACACATTGAAAATCTTATCAAGCGTCTTGATCTATCTCAATAGATCTTGATGCTCAATATGTAAGTAGCTTTTCTTGAGGTCTTTTCTTTTAAAGAACTCCTTTAAAACACTCCTTTATGTTTTTTGCGAAAAATTCTACATCATTTCTGATCAACAATATGTCACTCACATATACTAATCAGAAAGGCTGTAGTGCTCCCACTCACTTTATTGTAAATACAGGCTTCATCGTAAGTCCATATAAAACTATATTCTTTGATCAACTTATCAAAGCGTATATTCCAACTCCGAGATGCTTGCACCAGTCCATAGATGGATCGCTGGAGCTTGCACATTTTGTTAGCACCTTTAGGATTGACAAAACCTTCTGGTTGTATCATATACAACTATTCTTAAATAAATTCATTAAGGAATTTAGTTTTGACATCCATTTGCCAAATTTCAGAAAATGTGGCAATTGCTAACATGATTCGGACAGACTTTTAAGCATCGATATGAGTAAGAAAATCTCATCGTATTCAACACCTTGAACTTTGTCAAAAACCTTTTTCGACAAGTCTAGCTTTGTAGATAGTAACACTACTATCAACGTCCGTCTTCCTCTTGAAGATCCATTTATTCTTAATGACTCACCGATCATCGGGCAAGTCAATCAAAGTCTACACTTAGTTCTCGTACATGGATCATATCTCAGATTTCATGGCCTCAAGCCATTTCGTGGAATCTGGGCTCATCATCGCTTCCTCATAGTTCGTAGGTTCATCATGGTCTAGTAACATGACTTCCAGAACATGATTACCGTACCACTCTGGTGCGGATATTACTCTAGAAGACCTACGAGGTTTGGTAGCAACTTGATCTGAAGTTTGATGATCATCATCATTAACTTCCTCACTAATTGGTGTAGGAATCACTGGAACTGATTTCTGTGATGAACTACTTTCCAATAAGGGAGAAGGTACAATTACCTCATCAAGTTCTACTCTCCTCCCACTCAATTCTTTCGAGAGAAACTCCTTCTCTGGAAAGGATCCATTTTAGCAACGAATGTCTTGCCTTCGGATCTGTGATAGAAGGTGTACCCAACAATTTCCTTTGGGTATTCTATGAAGACGCACTTCTCTGATTTGGGTTTGAGCTTATCAGGATGAAATTTTTTCACATAAGCATCGCAGCCCCAAATTTAAGAAACAACAGCTTAGGTTTACTGCTAAACCATAGTTCATACGGTGTCGTCTCAGCGGTTTAGATGGTGCCCTATTTTAAACGTGAATGCAGCTGTCTCTAATGCATAACCCCAAAACGATAGTGGTAAAGAGACATCATAGATCGCACCATATCAAATAAAGTGCGGTTACGACATTCGGACACACCATAACGATGTGGTGTTCCAGGTGGCGTGAGCTATGAAACAATTCCACATTTTTTAATTGAAGACCAAACTCGTAACTCAAATATTTGTCTCCGCGATCAGATTGCAGAAACTTTATTTTCTTGTTACGATGATTTTTCCACTTCACTCTGAAATTCTTTGAACCTTTCAACTATTTCAGACTTATGTTTCATCAAGTATATATACCCATATCTGCTCAAATCATCTTGTGAAGGTCAGAAAATAACGATACTTGCCACGAGCATCAGCACTCATTGGATCGCATACATCGGTATGTATTATTTCCAATAAGTCAGTAGCTCGTTCCATTGTTCCGGAGAACGGAGTTTTAGTCATCTTGCCCAAAAGGCACGGTTCGCAAGCATCAAATGATTCATAACCAAGTGATTCCGAAAATCCATCTTTATGGAGTTTCTTCATGCGCTTTACACCGATATGACCCAAACGGCAGTGCCACAAATAAGTTGCACTATCATTATTAACTTTGCATCTTTTGGCATCAATTTTATGAATATGTGTATCACTACGATCAAGATCCAACAAACTATTTTCATTGGGTGTATGACCATTGAAGGTTTTATTCATGTAAACAGAACAACAATTATTCTCTGACTTTAAATGAATAACCGTATTGCAATAAACATGATCAAATCATATTCATGCTCAACGCAAATGCCAAATAACATTTATTTAGGTTTAACACTAATCCCGAAAGTAGGGAGTGTGCGATGATGATCATATCAATCTTGGAACTACTTCCAACACTCATCGTCACTTCCCCTTCAACTAGTCTCTGTTTATTCTGTAACTCCTGTTTCGAGTTACTAATCTTAGCAACCGAACAAGTATCAAATACTCAGGGGCTACTATAAACACTAGTAAGGTACACATGAATAATCTATATATCAAATATACCCTTGTTCACTTTGCCATCCTTCTTATCCACCAAATATTCAGGGCATTTCTGCTTCCAGTGACCATTTCCTTTGTAGTGTAAACACTCAGTTTCAGGCTATGGTCCAGCTTTGGGCTTCTTCGCAGGAGTGACAACTTGCTTGTCTTTCCACTTGAAGTTCCCTTTCTTTCCCTTTGCCCTTTTCTTGAAACTAGTGGTCTTGTCAATCATCAACACTTGATGCTCTTTCTTGATTTCTACCTTCGTCGATTTCAACATCACGAAGAGCTCGGGAATTGTTTTTGTCATCCCTTGCATACTATAGTTCATCACGAAGTTCTACTAACTTGGTGATGGTGACTAGAGAATTCTGTCAATCACTATCTTATCTGGAAGATTAACTCCCACTTGATTCAAGCGATTGAAGTACCCAGACAATCTGAGCACATGCTCACTAGTTGAGCGATTCTCCAACATCTTTTTAGCTATAGAACTTGTTGGAGACTTCATATCTCTCAACTCGGGTATTTGCTTGAAATATTAACTTCAATTCCTGGAACATCTCATATGGTCCATGACGTTCAAAACGTCTTTGAAGTCCCGATTCTAAGCCATTAAGCATGGTGCACCAAACTATCAAGTAGTCATCATATTGAGCTAGCCAAACATTCATAACGTGATCTCGCTCCTGCAATAGGTCTGTCACCTAGCGCTGCATCAAGGACATAATTCTTCTGCGCAGCAATGAGGATAAACCTCAGATCACGGATCCAAACCGCATCATTGCTACTAACATCTTTCAACACAGTTTTCTCTAGGAACATATCAAAAATAAACATATGAAAGCAACAACGCAAGCTATTGATCTACAACATAATTTGCAAAATACTACCAGGACTAAGTTCACGATAAATTTAAGTTCAATTAATCATATTACTTAAGAACTCCCACTTAGACAGACATCTCTCTAGTCATCTAAGTGATCACGTGATCCAAATCAACTAAACCATGTCCGATCATCACGTGAGATGGAGTAGTTTAAATGGTGAACATCTCTATGTTGATCATATCTACTATATGATTCACGCTCAACCTTTCGGTCTCCGTGTTCCGAGGCCATATCTGTATATGCTAGGCTCGTCAAGTATAACCTGAGTATTCCGCGTGTGCAACTGTTTTGCACCCGTTGTATTTGAACGTAGAGCCTATCACACCCGATCATCACGTGGTGTCTCAAAGACGAAGAACTTTCATAGCGGTGCATACTCGGGAGAACACTTCTTGATAATTAGTGAGAGATCAACTTAAAATGCTACCATCAATCAAAGCAAGATAAGATGCATAAAGGATAAACATCACATGCAATCAATATAAGTGATATGATATGGCCATCATCATCTTGTGCTTGTGATCTCCATCTTCGAAGCACCGTCATGATCACCATCGTCACCGGTGCGACACCCTGATCTCCATCGTAGCATCGTTGTCGTTACGCCATCTATTGCTTCTACGACTATCGCTACCGCTTAGTGATAAAGTAAAGCAATTACAGGGCGTTTGCATTTCATACAATAAAGTGACAACCATATGGCTCCTGCCAGTTGCCGATAACTTCGGTTAAAAAACATGATCATCTCATACAATAAAATATAGTATCACGTCTTGACCATATCACATCACAACATGCCCTGCAAAAACAAGTTAGACGTCCTCTACTTTGTTGTTGCAAATTTTACGTGGCTGCTACGGGCTTAGCAAGAACCGTTCTTACCTACGCATCAAAACCACAATGATAGTTTGTCAAATAGACTCCGTTTTAACCTTCACAAGGACCGGCGTAGCCACACTCAGTTCAACTAAAGTGAGAGAGACAGACACCCGCCATCACCTTTAAGCACGAGTGCTCGTGAGCGGTGAAACCAGTCTCGCGTAAGCGTACGTGTAATGTCGGTCCGGGCCGCTTCATCTCACAATACCGCTGAACCAAAGTATGACATGCTGGTAGGCAGTATGACTTATATCGTCCACAACTCACTTGTGTTCTACTCATGCATATAACATCAACGCATAAAACCTAGGCTCTGATACCACTGTTGGGGAACGTAGTAATTTCCAAAATTTCCTACGCACACGCAAGATCATGGTGATGGTATACCAACAAGAGGGGGAGTGTATCTTCATACCCTTGAAGATCGCTAAGCGGAAGCGTTTATCAACGCGTTGATGTAGTCGACGTCTTCACGATCCGACCGATCCAAGTACCGAACGCACGGCACCTCCGAGTTCTGCACACGTTCAGCTCGATGACGTCCTCGCCTTCTCGATCCAGCAAGACGGGCGAAGTAGTAGATGAGTTCCGGCAGCACGACGGCGTGGTGACGGTGTTGGTAAAGAACAATTTCCGCAGGGCTTCGCCTAAGCACTACGAAAACCATGACGGAGGATAAACTAGAGGGGACGGGGTTGCCGGCACATGGCTTGGTGTTTCTTGATGTGTTTTTCGTGCAAGCCCTACCCCTCTATTTATATGTTGAGCCTTGGGGTCGAAACTTGGAGTAAAAGCCTCCACAAAGTCGGTTTCACCCGAAAGGCAAGAGTCCTTCTCAGACTCAGGGCGACGCCAGGTTCGCGTCTCGACCCGCACGCCAGGACCTGGCGTCGCCCCGGACTCTGCAAAACTTCCTTTGCGCTTTCCAAAACCTTGTGGGCTTTCCCTTTGGCCCAAATAACGTGTTCTCGCACCCAAACATTTGAAACATCCGGAACCCCTTCCGTGAATTCGGAACCCTTCGGAGATCAAACAATATTATTCCATATATCAAACTTTATTTCCGGACCATTCGAGTTCCTCGTCATGTCCATGATCTCATCCGGGACCAACAACATTCGTTACCAACATGCATAACTCATATAATACTATATAAATCAGCTAAAGCGTTAAGCGTCACGGACCCTACGGGTTCGAGAACTATGTAGACATGACCGAGACACGTTTCCGGTCAATAACCAATAGCAGGACCTGGATGCCCATATTGGCTCCCACATATTCTACGAAGATCTTTATCGGTCAAACCGCATAACAACATACGTTGTTCCCTTTGTCATTGGTATGTTACTTGCCCGAGATTCGATCGTCGGTATCCAATACCTAGTTCAATCTCGTCACCAGCAAGTCTCTTTACTCGTTCTGTAATGCATCATCCCGTAACCAACTCATTGGTCACATTGCTTGCAAGGCTTATAATGATGTGCATTACCGAGAGGGCCCAGAGATACCTCTCCGACAATCGGAGTGACAAAACCTAATCTCGAAATACGCCAACTCAACATGTACCTTCGGAGACACCAGTAGTACTCCTTTATAATCACCCAGTTACGTTGTGACGTTTGGTAGTACCCAAAGTGTTCCTCCGGTAAACGGGAGTTGCATAATCTCATAGTTACAGGAACATGTATAAGTCATGAAGAAAGCAATAGCAACATATTAAACGATCAAGTGCTAAGCTAACGGAATGGGTCAAGTCAATCACATCATTCTCCTAATGATGTGATCCCGTTAATCAAATGACAACTCTTTTGTCCATGGCTAGGAAACATAACCATCTCTGATAAACGAGCTAGTCAAGTAGAGGCATACTAGTGACACTATGTTTGTCTATGTATTCACACATGTATTATGTTTCCGGTTAATACAATTCTAGCATGAATAATAAACAATTATCATGAAATAAGGAAATAAATAATAACTTTATTATTGCCTCTAGGGCATATTTCCTTCAATATCGACCGCCCCTCATGTCGAAGTTATCTAGAGGGGGTTATATCGACAACGACGCGACATACATATACATGGGAAAATAATGTTATCGGGGAGGGGGTATCGGTACCACCCCCTCGTGTTGAAGTTTCTTATTTCTCCTCTATTCCTTTCTTTCTTCTTCTCCTCTTCTTTTTCTTCTTCTCCCTCGAGAAAGGAAAATAATTAAGGAAAAGGAAGAAAAGAGGAAGAAGGAAGAAGGAAGAAGAAGAAGAAGAAGAAAAAGAAGAAAGAAAGAGGAGAAGAAGAAAGGAATTGAGGAGAAAAAGAAAAAATAGAATTTTTTTCTTCTATTTTTTCTTCTTCTCCTCTATTCTTTTCTTCTTCTCCTCTTCTTTTTCTTATTTTTTCCTCTTCTTATTTATTTCTCCTCTTCTTCCTCTCCTCTCTTTCTCCTTTCTTCCTCTTCTTATTTTCCTTTTTCCTCTCATTCTTTTTCTTCTTCTTCTTCCTTCTTCCTTCTTCCTCTTTTCTTCCTTTTCCTTATTTTACTTTCTCTACACTAACCTAAAATGCACTAACCTAAAATCGATATCTACAAACAACCTAAATATAAAATTAATACATATATGAAAAAGCATATATAAACAAAAAAAATGCTATGAACATTATATTCATACATACATATATAGCCACATCCATTCATCATATATATATATAGCTACCACATACATATATACATTATACATATGAAAAAAATGCAATGAACAAAAAAAATACACATATGAAAAAAAATACTATGAACATGTACACATATATACACATACAAACACATATACACAAAAAAATGCAAAAAAAATTGCTATGGAGGAAAATGCAGGGCAGGGGCGGCAATGCATACAAGGCGGCCAGCAAGCAGGCAGGCGGCAGGCGCTGCCAGAGAGGCGAGGCTGATTAAGTGGGGTGGCAGCAGAGGCAGGGCGGGACGGAGGGGCGCGGGAGCAGGCTATGCTCACAGGGGGCGGCGGCGACGGCGAAGGCGAGCAGCCTGACGGCGTCGGTGGCGGCGGCGACGGCAAGGTGGAGCAGGGGCGTCGGGCGGCGACGGCGACGAGGAGGAGCAGGGGGCGTCGGGGGAGAAGTGGGCGATTTGGCCGGAAACTGCTAAGTGCTGCTTATATAGCACAGCCTTTAGTCCCGGTTGGTGGCTCCAACCGGGACTAATGCCCCCTTTAGTCCCGGTTGGTGCCACCAACCGACCAAAGCTCTTTTCGGCAGCCCAAAGGGCGGAAGTTGACCTTTGGTCGGTTGGTGGCTCCAACGGGACTAAAGGGGTGCATTGGTCCCGGTTGGTACGACGAACCGGTACCAATGCACCCCCTTTAGTCCCGGTTGGAGCCACCAACCGGGACCAAAGGCCCCTGTGCTCCCCGCATCGGGGCCAAAGTTTAGTTCCACCTCGCTAGTTGAGAGGGGGCACAGTGGTTTATAAGCCCCACTGCCGCACCCCTCTCGAGCTCCTCTCCACTGCAGGCTTATCGGCCTACTTGCTACTACTTTGCCTGATGGGCCTTCTGGGCCTACTGCGGGCCTGAATCCTGGCCCAAAGTAGGGATTCAAGTCGTATTGAGGCCATGGGGGCCCAGTAGGGGGCATTTTTTTTGTTTTTTGTTTTCTTTACTTATTGTTGCTATTTTTATTTTTTTCCAGTTTTTTTGTTTTGTTTTCTGCATTATTTATTTTCTTTTGTTTTTTGCTTTATTTTTTAATTCTTTTTGCTTTTAGTTTTAGGAAAATTATAAACTTTCTGTTAGTGCCATTACTTTTCAAATTTGAAAACACTTTTTTTGTTTTCTTACTTGCTTTATTTATTTTATTTTGTTTCTACTTACAACAAAATACTTATTGTTGTTTTTTTGTTTTGTTTTCTGCATTATTTATTTTCTTTTGTTTTTTTCTTTTATTTTTAATTCTTTTTGCTTTTAGTTTTAGGAAAATTATAAACTTTCTGTTAGTGCCATTACTTTTCAAATTTGAAAACACTTTTTTTGTTTTTTTGTTTTCTTTCTTGCTTTATTTATTTTATTTAGTTTCTACTTACAACAAAATACTTATTGTTGCTGTTTTTAATTATTACGAGGGCCGAACCATAAGACATTAAAGCATTTCAAATGAACTCTGAAAAAGTTGAAAGTTGGCATGGTATCATAAATTGACCCACACATAGCATGTGCATTTACAAAACGGACAATGGTATCATACTCGTCAGTTACAAAGTTGGCATGGTATCATCATAATAGTTGCGGGAGAAAGTCTTCACTTTTTCTTCGCTTGTGTCATTTTCTTATTGCGCCGTAACCATGGATAATCTTCATCGTTTATCAAGATGCTGGGGTCAGCCTTGACTTTAAAGGGAGGAATTTCATGAAACTTTTCATAATCTTCAAACATGTCTGTCTTGTCCTCCACTCCCACGATGTCCCTTTTTCCTGAAAGAACTATGTGGCCCTTTGGCTCATCGTATGATGTATTCGCTTCCTTATCTTTTCTCCTTCTCGGTCTGGTAGACATGTCCTTCACATAGATAACCTGTGCCACATCATTGGCTAGGACGAACGGTTCGTCAGTGTACCCAAGATTTTTCAGATCCACTGTTGTCATTCTGTACTATGGGCCTACCTGTACCCCGCCTCCTGACAGATTGACCCATTTGCACTTAAACAAAGGGACCTTAAAATCATGTCCGTAGTCAAGTTCCCATATGTCCACTATGTAACCATAATATGTGTCCTTTCCCCTCTCGGTTGTTGCATCAAAGCGGACACCGCTGTTTTGGTTGGTGCTCTTTTGATCTTGGTCAATCATGTAAAATGTATTCCCATTTATCTCAGATCCTTTCCAAATCAATACAGTCAAAGATGGTCCCTGGATAACAAGTACAGCTCATCACAAGCAGTGTTGTCACCTCGACACGTGCTTCCAACCAAGCTCGCTGAAAGTCCCGATGTGTTCACATGTAATCCATCGTCGACCGCCTCCGGGTGTTTGGAGCGCAGATCGTTCTTGTGTTCATCGACATACGGGGTCACCAAGGTAGAGTTCTGTAGAACTGCGTAGTGTGCTTGAGACCAAGAATATCCGTCCCTGCATATTATTGAGTCCCTTCCAAGCGTGGCTTTTCCAGTCAGTCTCCCCTCATGCCGCGATTTAGGGAGACCTATCTTCTTAAGGCCAGGAATTAAGTCAACACAAAACTGAAGGAAATATGCCCTAGAGGCAATAATAAAGTTATTATTTATTTCCTTATTTCATGATAAATGTTTATTATTCATGCTAGAATTGTATTAACCGGAAAAATAATACATGTGTGAATATATAGACAAACAGAGTGTCACTAGTATGCCTCTACTTGACTAGCTTGTTAATCAAAGATGGTTATGTTTCCTAACCATGGACAAAGATTTGTTATTTGATTAATGGGATCACATCATTAGTTGAATGATCTGATTGACATGACCCATTCCGTTAGCTTAGCACCCGATCGTTTAGTATGTTGCTATTGCTTTCTTCATGACTTATACATGTTCCTATGACTATGAGATTATGCAACTCCTGTTTACCGGAGGAACACTTTGTGTGCTACCAAACGTCACAACGAATCGGGTGATTATAAAGGTGCTCTCAGGTGTCTCCAAAGGTACTTGTTGGGTTGGCGTATTTCGAGATTCGATTTGTCACTCCGAATGTCGGAGAGGTATCTCTGGGCCCTCTCGGTAATGCACATCACTTAAGCCTTGCAAGCATTGCAACTAATGAGTTAGTTGCGAGATGATGTATTCTGAAACGAGTAAAGAGACTTGCGGTAACGAGATTGAACTAGGTATTGGATACCGACGATCGAATCTCGGCAAGTAACATACCGATGACAAAGGGAACAACGTATGTTGTTATGCGGTCGACCGATAAAGATCTTCGTAGAATATGTAGGAACCAATATGGGCATCCAGGTCCGCTATTGGTTATTGACCGAGACGTGTCTCGGTCATGTCTACATTGTTCTCGAACCGTAGGGTCCGCACACTTAAGGTTTCGGCGATGCTTATATTATGAGTTTATGAGTTTTGATGTACGAAGGAGTTCGAGTCCCGGATGAGATCGGGGACATGACGAGGAGTCTCGAAATGGTCGAGACGTAAATATCGATATATTGGACGACTATATTCTGAGTTCGGAAAGGTTCCGAGTGATTCGGGTATTTATCGGAGTACCGGAGAGTTACGGGAATTCGCCGGGGAGAAGTATTGGGCCTTATGGGCCATACGGGAAAGAGAAAGGGGCTGCCTAGGGCAGGCCGCCCCCCCTTGCCCTAGTCCGAATTGGACTAGGGGGAGGGGCCGCACCCCCTCCTTCCTTCCCTTCTCTCTTCCCCTTCCTAGTCTCCTACTTCTAATACATGGAAGGTCTCCTAGTTGGACTAGGAAAGGGGGAATCTTACTCCCGGTGGGAGTAGGACTCCCCAGGGCACGCCATAGTAGAGGGCCGGCCCTCCCCTCCTCCACTCCTTTATATACGGGGGCAGGGGGCACCCCATAGACACACAAGTTGATCCTTGAGATCGTTCCTTAGCCGTGTGCGGTGCCCCCCTCCACCATATTCCACCTCGGTCATATCGTAGCGGTGCTTAGGCGAAGCCCTGCGTCCGTAGAACATCAAGATCGTCACCACGCCGTCGTGCTGACGGAACTCTCTCCCCGGAGCTTTGCTGGATCGGAGCCCGAGGAGCGTCACCAAGTTGTACGTGTGTCAAGAACTCGGAGGCGCCGGAGTAACGGCGCTGGATCGGTTGGATCGCGAGGAGAACGACGACTACTTCCTCTACGCCAGATCGCTTCGCGCCGGTCTACAAGGGTATGTAGACAACACTCTCCCTATCGTTGCTATGCATCACCATGATCTTGCGTGTGCGTAGGAAAATTTTGAAATTACTACGTTACCCAACAGTGGCATCCGAGCCTAGGTTTTTATGGTTTGATGTTATATGCACGAGTAGAACACAAGTGAGTTGTGGGCGATATAAGTCATACTGCTTACCAGCATGTCATACTTTGGTTCGGCGGTATTGTTGGATGAAGCGGCCCGGACCGACATTACACGTACGCTTACGCGAGACTGGTTTTACCGCCGTGCTTTGCACACAGGTGACTAGCGGGTGTCAGTTTCTCCAACTTTAGTTGAACTGAGTGTGGCTACGCCCGGTCCTTGCGAAGGTTAAAACAACATCAACTTGACAAACTATCGTTGTGGTTTTGATGCGTAGGTGAGATTAGTTCTTGCTTAAAGCCCGTAGCAGCCACGTAAAATTTGCAACAACAAAGTAGAGGACGTCTAACTTGTTTTTGCAGGGCATGTTGTGATGTGATATGGCCAAGACATGATGCTATATTTTATTGTATGAGATGATCATGTTTTGTAACCGGTTATCGGCAATCGGCAGGAGCCATATAGTTGTCGCTTATTGTATGAAATGCAACGCTCTGTAATTGCTTTACTTTATCACTAAGCGGTAGCGATAGTCGTAGAAGCAATAGATGGCGTAAACGACAACGATGCTACGATGGAGATCAAGGTGTCGCGCCGGTGATGATGGTGATCATGATGGTGCTTCTGAGATGGAGATCACAAGTATAAGATGATGATGGCCATATCATATCACTTATGTTGATTGCATGTGATGTTTATCCTTTATGCATCTTATCTTGCTTTGATTGACGGTAGCATTTTAAGATGATCTCTCACTAATTATCAAGAAGTGTTCTCCCTGAGTATGCACCGTTGCCAAAGTTTGTCGTGCCCAGACACCACGTGATGATCGGGTGTGATAAGCTCTACGTCCATCTACAACGGGTGCAAGCCAGTTTTGCACACGCAGAATACTCAGGTTAAACTTGACGAGCCTAGCATATGCAGATATGGCCTCGGAACACGGAGACCGAAAGGTCGAGCATGAATCATATAGTAGATATGATCAACATGAGATGTTCACCATTGAAAACTAATCCATTTCACGTGATGATCGGTTATGGTTTAGTTGAATTTGGATCACGTGATCACTTAGAGGATTAGAGGGATGTCTATCTAAGTGGGAGTTCTTAAGTAATATGATTAATGGAACTTAAATTTATCATGAACTTAGTCCTGGTAGTATTTTGCAAATTATGTTGTAAAGATCAATAGCTTGAGTTGTTGCTTTCATATGTTTATTTTGATATGTTCCTAGAGAAAATTATGTTGAAAAATGTTAGTAGCAATGATGCGGATTGGATCCGCGATCTGAGGTTTATCCTCATTGCTGCACAGAAGAATTATGTCCTTAATGCACCGCTAGGTGACAGACCTATTGCAGGAGCAGATGCAGACGTTATGAACGTTTGGCTAGCTCAATATGATGACTACTTGATAGTTTTGTGCACCATGCTTTATAGCTTAGAATCGTGACTTCAAAGACGTTTTGAACGTCATGGACCATATGAGATGTTCCAGGAGTTGAAGTTAATATTTCAAGCAAATACCCGAGTTGAGAGATATGAAGTCTCCAACAAGTTCTATAGTTAAAAGATGGAGGAGAATCGCTCAACTAGTGAGCATGTGCTCAGATTGTCTGGGTACTACAATCGCTTGAATCAAGTGGGAGTTAATCTTCCGATAAGATAGTGATTGATGAATTCTCTAGTCACCATCACCAAGTTAGTAGAACTTCGTGGTGAACTATAGTATGCAAGGGATGATGAAAATGATTCCGAGTTTTTCATGATGATGAAATCGATGAAGGTAGAAATCAAGAAAGAACATCAAGTGTTGATGGTTAACAAGACCACTAGTTTCAAGAAAAGGGCAAAGGGATAGAAGGAACTTCAAGAAGAACGGCAAGCAAGTTGTTGCTCAAGTGAAGAAGCCCAAGTCTGGACCTAAGCCCGAGACTAAGTGCTTCTACCGCAAAGGGACTGGTTATCGAAGCGAACTACCCCAAGTATTTGGCGGATAAGAAGGATGGCAAAGTAAACAAAGGTATATTTGATATACATGTTATTGATGTGTACTTTACTAGTGTTTATAGCAACCCCTCGGTATTTGGTACTGGTTCAGTTGCTAAGAGTAGTAACTCAAACGGAATTGCGAATAAGCGAAACTAGTTAAGGGTGAAGTGACGATGTGTGTTGAAAGTAGTTTCAAGATTGATATGATCATCATCGCACACTCCCTATACTTTCGGGATTAGTTTTGAACCTAAATAAATGTTATTTGGTGTTTGCGTTGAGCATGAATATGGTTTGATCGTGTTTATTGCAATACGGTTATTCATTTAAGTAAGAGAATAAACTGTTGTTCTGTTTACATGAATAAAACCTTATATGGTTACACACCCAATGATAATGGTTCATTGGATCTCGATCGTAGTGATACACATATTCATAATATTGAAACCAAAAGATGCAAAGTTAATAATGATAGTGCAACTTATTTGTGGTAATTATCGCTTAGGTCATATTGGTGTAAAGCGCATGAAGAAAATCCATGCTGATGGGATTTTGGAATCACTTGATTATGAATCACTTGATGCTTGCGTAACCATGCCTCATGGGCAAGATGACTAAGACTCCGTTCTCGAACAATGGAGCGAGCAACGACTTATTGGAAATAATACATACCGATGTATGCGATCCAATGAGTGTTAAGGCTCGCGGCGGGTATCGTTATTTTCTGACCTTCACAGATGATTTGAGCAGATATGGGTATATCTACTTGATGAAACATAAGTCTGAAATAGTTGAAAGATTCAAAGAATTTCAGAGTGAAGTGGAAAAATCATCGTGACAAGAAAATAAGGTTTCTACGATCTAATCGCGGAGACAAATATTTGAGTTACGAGTTTGGTCTTCAACTAAAACAATGTGGAATAGTTTCACAAATTCATGCCACCTGGAACACCACATCATAATGGTGTGTCCGAACGTCATAACCGTACTTTATTGGATATAGTACAATCTATGATGTTTCTTACCGATTTACCAATATCGTTTTGGGATCATGCATTAGAGACAGCTGCATTCACGCTAAATAGGGCACCATCTAAACCGCTGAGACAACACTATATGAACTGTGGTTTAGCAAGAAACCAAAGTTGTCGTTTCTTAAAGTTTGGGGCTGCGATGCTTATGTGAAAAGTTTCATCCGATAAGCTCAAGCCCAAATCGAGAAGTGCGTCTTCATAGAATACCCAAAGGAAATTGTTGGGTACACCTTCTATCACAGATCCGAAGGAAAAACATTCGTTGTTAATAAATGGATCCTTTCTAGAGAAGGAGTTTCTCTCGAAAGAAGTGAGTGGGAGGAAAGTAGAACTTGATGAGGTAATTGTACCTTCTCCCTTATTGAAAGTAGTTCATCACAGAAATTTGTTCCGTGACTACTACACCAATTAGTGAGGAAGCTAATGATGATGATCATGTAACTTCAGATCAAGTTACTACCGAATCTCGAGGTAAACCAGAGTGAGATCCGCACTGAGTGGTACGGTAATCCTGCTCGAAGTCATGTAACTAGACCATGATGAACCTACGAACTATGAGGAAGCGATGATGAGCCCAGATTCCGCAAAATGGCTTGAGGCCATGAAATCTGAGATGAGATCCATGTATGAGAACAAAGTGTGGACTTTGGTGGAGTTGCCCGATGATCGGCAAGCCATAGAAAATAAATGGATCTTCAAGAGGAAGTCGGACACTGATAGTAGTGTTACTATCTACAGAGCTAGACTTGTCGAAAAAAGGGTTTTGACAAAGTTCAAGATGTTGAATACAATGAGATTTTCTCACTCAGATCGATGCTTAAAAGTCTGTCCGAATCATGTTAGCAATTGCCGATTTTATGAAATCGGCAAATGGATAAACAAAACTGCATTCCTTAATGGAGTTATTAAAGAAGAGTTGTATGTGATGCAACCAAGAGGTTTTGTCGATCCTAAAGGTGTTAACAAAATGTGCATCTATGGACTGGTGCAAGCATCTCGGAGTTGGAATATACGCTTTGATAAGTTGATCAAAGCATATAGTTTATACAGACTTGCAGTGAAGCCTGTATTTACTAGAAAGTGAGTGGGAGCACTACAGCATTTCTGATAAGTATATGTGAATGACATATTGTAGATCGGAAATAATGTAGAATCATTCTACAAAGCATAAAGGAGTGTTTAAAAGGAGTTTTTCAAAGAAAGACCTCGGTGAAGCTGCTTACATATTGAGCATCAAGATCTATAGAGATAGATCAAGACGCTTGATAAGTTTTTTCAATGAGTACATACCTTGACAAGATTTTGAAGTAGTTCAAAATAGAACAGTCAAAGAAAGAGTTCTTGCCTGTGTTACAAGGTGTGAAATTGAGTAAAACTCAAAACCCGACCACGGCAGAAGATAGAAAGAGAATGAAAGTCATTCCCTATGCCTTGGCCATAGGTTCTATAAAGTATGCCATGCTGTGTACCAGATCTATTGTATACCCTACACTGTTTTTGGCAAGGGAGTACAATAGTGATCTAGGAGTAGATCACTGGACATTGGTCAAAATTATCCTTAGTGAAATAAGGATATGTTTCTTGATTATGGAAGTGACAAAAGGTTCGTCGTAAAGGGTTACGTCGATGCAAGTTTTGACACTAATCTAGATGACTCTAAGTCTCGATCTAGATACATATTGGAAGTGGGAGCAATTAGCTAGAGTAGCTCCGTGCAGAGCATTGTAGACATAGAAAATTGCAAAATACATAACAGATCTGAATGTGAAAGACCCGTTGACTAAGATTCTCTCACAAGCAAAACATGATCACACCTTAGTACTCTTTGGGTGTTAATCACATAGCGATGTGAACTAGATTACTGAATCTAGTAAACCCTTTGGGTGTTGGTCACATGGCGATGTGAACTATGGGTGTTAATCACCTCTAGATTATTGACTCTAGTGCAAGTGGGAGACTGAAGGAAATATGCCCTAGAGGCAATAATAAAGTTATTATTTATTTCCTTATTTCATGATAAATGTTTATTATTCATGCTAGAATTGTATTAACCGGAAACATAATACATGTGTGAATATATAGACAAACAGAGTGTCACTAGTATGCCTCTACTTGACTAGCTTGTTAATCAAAGATGGTTATGTTTCCTAACCATGGACAAAGAGTTGTTATTTGATTAACGGGATCACATCATTAGTTGAATGATCTGATTGACATGGCTCATTCCGTTAGCTTAGCACCCGATCGTTCAGTATGTTGCTATTGCTTTCTTCATGACTTATACATATTCCTATGACTATGAGATTATGCAACTCCCGTTTACCGGAGGAACACTTTGTGTGCTACCAAACGTCACAACGAATCGGGTGATTATAAAGGTGCTCTACAGGTGTCTCCAAAGGTACTCGTTGGGTTGGCGTATTTCGAGATTAGGATTTGTCACTCCGAATGTCGGAGAGATATCTCTGGGCCCTCTCGGTAATGCACATCACTTAAGCCTTGCAAGCATTGCAACTAATGAGTTAGTTGCGAGATGATGTATTACTTAAACGAGTAAAGAGACTTGCCGTAACGAGATTGAACTAGGTATTGATACCGACGATCGAATCTCGGGCAAGTAACATACCGATGACAAAGGAACAACGATGTTGTTATGCGGTCTCGACCGATAAAGATCTTCGAGAATATGTAGGAACCAATATGGGCATCCAGGTCCGCTATTCGTTATTGACCGGAGACGGTCTCGGTCATGTCTACATTGTTCTCGAACCGTAGGGTCCGCACGCTTAAGGTTTCGGCGATGTTATATTATGAGTTTATGAGTTTTGATGTATCGAAGGAGTTTGGAGTCCCGGATGAGATCGGGGACATGACGAGGAGTCTCGAAATGGTCGAGACGTAAAGATCGATATATTGGACGACTATATTCGGAGTTCGGAAAGGTTCCGAGTGATTCGGGTATTTATCGGAGTGCCGGAGAGTTACGGGAATTCGCCGGGGAGAAGTATTGGGCCTTATGGGCCATACGGGAAAGAGAGAGGGGCTGCCTAGGGCAGGCCGCGCGCCCCCCCTTGCCCTAGTCCGAATTGGACTAGGGGGAGGGGCCGCACCCTCTCCTTCCTTCCCTTCTCTCTTCCCCTTCCTAGTCTCCTACTCCTAATACATGGAAGGTCTCCTAGTTGGACTAGGAAAGGGGAATCTTACTCCGGTGGGAGTAGGACTCCCTGTATGCCGCCATAGTAGAGGGCCGCCCTCCCTCCTCCACTCCTTTATATACGGGGCAGGGGCACCCCATAGACACACAAGTTGATCCTTGAGATCGCTCCTTAGCCGTGTGCGGTGCCCCCTCCACCATATTCCACCTCGGTCATATCAGAAGCGGTGCTTAGGCGAAGCCTGCGCCGGTAGAACATCAAGATCGCCACCACGCCGTCAGGTCGACGGAACTCTCTCCCGGAGCTTTGCTGGATCGGAGCCCGAGGAGCGCCACCGAGCTGTACGTGTGTCAAGAACTTCGGAGGCGCCGGAGTAACGGCGCTGGGATCGGTTGGATCGCGAGGAGAACGACGACTACTTCCTCTACGCCAGATCGCTTCGCTTCGGTCTACAAGCGTATGTAGACAACACTCTCCCCTCTCGTTGCTATGCATCACCATGATCTTGCGTGTGCGTAGGAAAATTTTTGAAATTACTATGTTCCCCAACAAAAACCCGATGACATCCTCTGTTTGATGGCCCATGGAGATGCTTCCTTCTGGCCTAGCGCGGTTACGGACATATTTCTTTAGGACTCCCATGAACCTCTCAAAGGGGTACATATTGTGTAGAAATACGGGGCCCAGAGTGACAATCTCGTCAACTAGATGAACTAGGACGTGCGTCATGATATTGAAGAAGGATGGTGGGAACACCAGCTCGAAACTGACATGACATTGCACCACATCATTCCTTAGCCTTGGTATGATTTCTGGATCGATCACCTTCTGAGAGATTGCATTGAGGAATGCACATAGCTTCACAATGGCTAATCGGACGTTTTCCGGTAGAAGCCCCTCAATGCAACCGAAGCGCTATGCCATAATCATGTGGCAGTCATGAGACTTTAGGTTCTAAAACTTTTTCTCTGCCATATTTATTATTCCTTTTATATTCGACGAGAAGCCAGTCGGGACCTTCATACTAAGCAGGCATTCAAAGAAGATTTCCTTCTCTTCTTTGGTAAGAGCATAGCTGGCAGGACCTTCATACTGCTTTGGGGCATGCTGTCTTTTTCGTGCAAATGTTGCAGGTCCTCCCGTGCCTCAGTTGTATCTTTTGTCTTCCCATACATGCCCAAGAAGCCTAGCAGGTTCACGCAAAGGTTCTTCGTCACGTGCATCACGTCGATCAAGAGCGGACCTCTAGGTCTTTCCAAAGAGGGTAGGTCCCAAAATATAGATTTCTTCTTCCACATGGGTGCGTGTCCCCAGCGTCACTTGGAACAGCTAGTCTGCAGGACTCTTTCCAAAGATTACGGTAAATCATTGACCATAGCAAGTACGTGATCACCGGCACGCATGGCGGGCTTCTTCCGTGATCTGCCTCGCTTTGAAATGCTTGCCTTTCTTTCGACATTGATGGTTGGTCGGAAGAAATCGACGATGGCCCTGTACACATTCTTCCCGCAGCTTGCCGTATATACTATCGGTGTCAAGTAAACAGTGCGTGCATGTGTGGTATCCCTTGTTTGTCTGTCCCGAAGGTTCGAGAGCGGGCCAATCGTTGATGGTCACGAACATCAACGCCTTTAGGTTAAATTCTCCTGTTTGTGCTCATCCCACGACGCACACCGCTTCCATTCCATAGCTGTAAAAGTTCTTCAACTAATGGCCTTAGGTACACATCAATGTCATTGCCGGGTTGCTTAGGGCCTTGGATGAGAACTGCATCATAATGAACTTCCGCTTCATGCACACCCAAGGAGGAAGGTTATACATACATAGAGTCACGGGCAGTGCTGTGATTGCTGCTCTGCTCCCGAAAGGATTAACGCCATCCGTGCTTAAAGCAAACCATACGCCTTGGCTCACTTGCAAACTCATCCCAGATTTCTCTCGATTTTTCTCCATGCGACTGTCACCGGTGCTCTCAACTTCCGCCTTTCTTACGGTCCTCACTGTGCCATCGCATCAACTTGGATTGCTCTCCGTTTCTGAACAGACGTTCCAACCGTGGTATTATAGGAGCATACGACATCACCTTCGCAGGAACCCTCTTCCTGGGGGGCTCGCTGTCAACATCACCAGGGTTATCTCGTCTGATCTTATACCGTAATGCAAAGCATACCGGGCATGCGTTCAGATCCTTGTATGCACCGCCGTAGAGGATGCAGTCATTAGGGCATGCATGTCTTCTGCACATCCAATCCTAGAGGGCATACGACCTTCTTTGCTGTGTATGTACTGTCGGGCAATTTGTTATCCTTTGGAAGCTTCTTCTTCAATATTTTCAGTAGCTTCTCAAATCCTTTGTCAGGCACAGCATTCTCTGCCTTCCACTGCAACAATTCCAGTACGGTACCGAGCTTTGTGTTGCCATCTTCGCAATTGGGGTACAACCCTTTTTTGTGGTCCTCTAGCATGCGATCGAACTTCAGCTTCTCCTTTTGACTTTCACATTGCGTCCTTGCATCGACAATGACCCGCGGAGATCATCATCATCGGGCACATCATCTGGTTCCTCTTGATCTTCAGCAGCTTCGCCCGTTGCAAGCATCATCGTGCACATCGCCTCGCTCCTCTTGATCTTCGTGAGCATCACCGTATTCAGGGGGCACATAGTTGTCATCGTACTCTTCTTCTTCGCCGCCTTCCATCATAACCCCTATTTCTACGTGCCTCGTCCAAACATTATAGTGTGGCATGAAACCCTTGTAAAGGTGGGTGTGGAGGATTTTCCGTCGAGTAAGACTTCATATTCCCACATATAGGGCATGGACAACACATAAAACCATTCTGCTTGTTTGCCTCAGCCACTTCGAGAAAATCATGCACGCCCTTAATGTACTCGGAGGTGTGTCTTGAACCGTACATCCATTGTCGGTTCATCTGCATGCATTATATATAATAAAGTGTGTCAAAAATCATTAGAGAACATCATGAATAGATAATGAAGTGACCAAATTAATAGAAGTTCATCATCACATTAAAACCAAAGTACATACATAGTTCTCATCTAACAACATAAAGCTCTGCAGAGCATCTAAATTAATTAAACCATACACTAAAACTATGTAAAACATTTCAATGCGAAAACAAATGCGATCATAATTGCAACCAACAACTGATCCAACGGCATAATGATACCAAGCCTCGGTATGAATGGCATATTTTCTAATCTTTCTAATCTTCAAGCGCATTGCATCCATCTTGATCTTGTGATCATCGACGACATCTGCAACATGCAACTCCAATATCATCTTCTCCTCCTCAATTTTTCTAATTTTTTCCTTCAACAAATTGTTTTCTTCTTCAACTAAATGTAACCTCTCGACAATAGGGTCGGTTGGAATTTCCGGTTCAAAAACCTCCTAGATAAATAAAATCTATGTCACGTTGGTCGGCATAATTGTCATAAACAATAAATGAACCAATAGTTATGAAAAGATATATATACCACATCCGAATCATAGACAGGACGAGGGCCGATGGGGGCGGATACCAAAACCATCGCACTATATAAGATGCAATAATAAAAGTAAGAAAATTATACAAGTATCTATCTAAACATACAAGTAAGAATATTTTTCCTTTCAGAAAGAAGATAAGAACAAGAGGCTCACCACGGTGGTGCCGGTGATGAGATCGGCGCGGGTGATTGACGACGGTGAAGACGGGGACGGGGCGTGACGGACCGCTAAACCTAGACAAATATTGAGTAAAATGGAGCATGGCGGTCGAGCTTGGAGAGGAGAAACCTTAAGTAGTGTGGCTCGGGCATTCCATCGAACACCTTGTGTGCATAGGAGGTGAGCTAGAGCACCACCAAGCCCTCTCCCCCTCGGCCAGAAAAAACAGAGCAGTGTGCGAGGGGGTATATATAGGCACCACCATTGGTCCCGGTTGGTCGCATGAACCGGGACTAAAGGGTTGCCTTTGGTCCCGGTTCGTGCCACCAACCGGGACCAATGGTGGTGGGCCAGGAGCGAGGCCCATTGGTCCCGGTTCGTCCCACCAACCGGGTCCAAAAGGTCCAGCCGAACCGGGACCAATGGCCCACGTGGCCCGGCCGGCCCCGGGGGCTCACGAACCGGGTCCAATGCCCCCATTGGTCCCGGTTCTGGATTGAACCGGGACTAATGGGCTGGACCGGCCTGGACCATTGCCCCCTTTTCTACTAGTGTCACTCCATATCACCAATTATTTGGACATGTCATGTCATTGTGGACATTGATTATGGTTCTCTTCAAGATCGTCACAATGAAGCTATATCTGGTGTTGGTCCTAATGGAACAAGCTAGTGTACACCAGATTCAGTACCCAGACATTGCCGCTACCATTGCCAGACTTCGCAATCTTCAATGGTGCTAGGAGCAAAGATTCAGTGACCTTGATTAAGTCATGGTTGTGCAGAGTGGCGAGGAATTGAGCCCTCCACGGGAGTAGTTGTTCATGCCCATGTTGATCGTGATTGAGGCACTGAGAGGCAGCAATGATAGGTTGAAGTAGGATGATGAGTCGGATGATAGAGACTCCGAGGTTTGCGACGAGAATGAACCATACGTGTCGATGGTTGATCCTTTGAGTTTGTGGCTCTGATTCCATTACAAATAACATCAAAGGGTTTGTAGTTTGTCGTCGGAATTCCATCAATATATGTATTGTTACTCCACCGAACATATACCTCGACCGTCATATGTTGGAAAAATTGCCGGAGATATTTTTTTGCTCATTTGTAGGCATGGATTTGTCATATGATGAGTTTGATTACTCAGATTTTGATGAGTTCATGTACAACGAGCTCATCGATGATGAGGATGATTGTGAGATCAATGACGACAAAGATGCGGACATGATGGTGATGATGATCATCCATGAGGAAATGGAGAAGAAAGAGGATCTTGTTCTGAACTTCAAGGGTTCGATAAAGGGCATGACTGTTGTTCCCCGTGATAGGATCAAGTGAGCAAGGGATCTCTAGTGCGACTACTTCAACCTGGAGCCGGTATTCCTCGAGGAGGTTTTCCAGTGTCGCTTCCGGATGATCTCTAGTTTGTTCTAGTGCATAGGGGATGGTGTGAAGAAGTTTGATCCCTACTTCATGTTGAGGAAATATTGTTGCAGACAACTTTTATTCTCACCTATGAAGAAATGCATGGCTGCTCTGAGGATGCTTGCCTATGGTAAAGTTGTGGATGTCGTTGCTGAGTACGTCGATATGGAGGAGGGCACATGCATTGAGGCTATGGTGAAATTTATATACGCTGTGATTAAGGTGTTCGTACCGGAGTATCTGAGGGAACCAACTATCGAGGAGACCACAAAGTTAATAGCCATCAAAGCAGAAAGAGGTTTTCCAGGTATGTCTCATTCAGTAGATTGCATACACTGGCAATGGAAAACTGCCCAAAAGGTTTGCGTGGCAAATACTAGGATTACAAAAAATAAGCCATAATCACTTGAAGTGGTGGCAACGAAGGAATTGTGGATTTGGCATGCTGGGTTCCCACAGTGACATCAATGTGTGTCTGCACTCTACGTTGTTCAGGAGACTTTTGTTGAGGATGCTCCGGCGTGCAACTACACTTCCAACAGGCATGACTACAACATGTGATACTACATTGCCAATGACATCTATCCTTAGTGGGTAGCATTTGTGAAGACTATATCAAATGCCGAAGGTCCGAAATGATGTCACTTTGCAACTATGCAAGAATCTGCTAGGAAGGATGTTGAGAGGTCATTTGTAGTGTTCCATGCTTAGTGGGGTATAGTTCAAGGAGCTGCAATCATGTGGGATTCAGAGACATTGTGGGAGGTGATGAGTTGTGTAATTTTGCACAACATGATTGTGGAGGATGAGGGAGAAGGGACAGCCCACATGGATGGTTTTTTAAAATCCTGGAAGACATGACCGCTTTCCAGAGCAAGATGTAGAACATGTTTTGAAGTTCCTTGAGATGATCAAGAATTTCGATATCAACAAGCACATGTACAACTACTCAATTATCTTGTGGAGCATATGTGGAACCACACTAGAAATCAGTGAATTTATGTTTGAAATATGCACTCTGAATAATTTTATGTTGTAATCTGAACTATTTATTTGTGAACTTGGCATAAATTATCTAAGTGCATGTATTGCAAGGATTTTTGAGGATTCAAAATGGGGGGGGGGGGTGTAGAAGGGACATATAGCGTTGGCCATCTGTTGTCCGATGAGACATTTGAACATGTCCGCAGACATATAGAGTGTAAAAGTAGGCAAGTATAGTTGGAGATGCTCTTTGTTCTCAAGGTTATGAGGAAACCCGATAATAAACAACGATTGAAATGTAGTGAATCATTTGGTTGAAGTTGTATGAATGTGATGATGGCCATCTTAATGTTTTGTGAATGTTGACTGCACAACACGTAATTCCAAGTGAACACAAAAATAAAACTGGAATGTTAGACGAGGCGGTATTGGTGTGAATGATAGGTGGCTAAGGCATTAATATGTATCTTATGACGATTCCACCCATCTACACCAATACAAAAATCATCATATAGTCACACATTTACTATTACATTTGGATTGAGAGGAACCCGGACACCTCGAGATATTTTTTTTCAGAAGTAGGATAACCTCGGCCTCTGCATCTGGGAGATGCATGCAACCACTTTATTAATTATTCACAAAGACCTTACAGAGTAATACATCAATATGTCTGAAGCCGCCATCTTGGCAACATATGTCACTAATCCTATCCATTGATAAGGGAGTGTGGAAAGTATGAGCCGAATACTAGGACTTCGCACCTAAGCCTAACATCTAAAGTCGGAAGCCCCAACCATGCCACATACCAGGTCTGGGGCACAAACCGGTCCGATGCACTCTCATAGGTCAGAGCAGATACTGACGCATCGACCATGCCAAGTCTGTTGTCGACGTCAGCACAACACCAGACAACACCCCTCCCTATGTGTATCCATCATCACACATCCATCGCCAAGGCCCTGCCGCGCCACGCCGCCGAGACTTCACGTCGTCAATGTGTCACATGGAACTCCGCTCCACCGCAGATGTCGTCCACTTGTCCCTCAGAGCCTATGCATAACTCCAAGAATGACGCCCCCCAAGAGGGATATGGCACAAGAGCGCCCCCGTCATCCGATCGACTGATCTAGGGTTTCTCCCGGAGGTGGCGGATATGGGTGTAGACCTTCTTCACGAGGATGCCTTCAGGAAGGGGGCAACGCATAAAACGCCACCATCCCCGACCTTAGCAATGAGCCAAGAGTAGGGTTTTCACCTGGATCCGCTAGAGAAACCTCCATCCAGTCTCGTGTGCACGGGACCGATGTCGAACACCGCTGCCGCGCATGAGCAGGAAGCACCGGCCAGATCAGATCAGTCCGGAGGCCAGACCACGCGTACACCCCTATCCACCCACTAGGTCCTCCATGATCTCCGCCAATCCGAGATCTGACCGGTTGTTGAGCCACCCGCCATCGCCACGAGGCAGGGCCCGCCGACGCGCCGCAGGACCCAACCAGCCGCGTCTCCACACGCCGGGGCCCCCGCTCCATCCCAAGCCGCGGGAGAGAAGGAGAGACCCACACCACCGCCATCTGCCCAAGGGCTTAGCCTGGTAGCGTCACGCGGCGGCAACAGGAGGAGAGGAGGGAGTAGATCGGGGCTCGCCGGTGGCTAATGTAGCGGCCTGCCCGAGTCGCTTGATGCGGGAGCGACGCAGGGGCCAAAAGGTAGGATTTCGGATGCCTCGAGAATACCTTGCCATTCACCTGTTTATTATCCGCACCTTTTCAATTACGATATTGCATTAAATTCTTTTGGTTCGAAGCACTTCTCGCGGGATAAAAGACAACACTCTACAAGAGACAATCGACCAACACCTAAGTTCCTTGCGGGATCAATACTCTTATTTTAAAGCTACTACTCCCTCCGTTCCGAATTACTTGTCGCAGAAATGGATGTATCTAGAACTAAAAAATGTCTAGATACATCCATTTCTACGACAAGTAATTCCGAACAGAGGGAGTACTAACCATGTGCACTTGTAGGAGATCAAGCCCTATTTTCTGAAGCGATTGATGGGGAGCTAAGCGCTACTGGTTGTTATCTTTTCCTTCGAAGTGTTTTTGCAGGTTCTATGTGACGACGGTCGAATATTGTCGCTTGTACCATCTCTTGCCTATACACTCTCGGTTCCCGGCCCACACATAAAGATTGTTACACTTTTGTAGGACTAAGACCCAATTCTGAAAGTTTTAAATTATTCATAGTATTTTGCTGATGCTCTACATGTAATATTATTTATGGGAGAAAGATCGGAAGACCATTATGGACATTTGGCTCATTCAGTTCAGTTGCATATGAAGTAATTGAAAAAGTAGTACCAACATGATGGTAAGAATTGCATACGTGTTAGCTGGCAGTACGATTACGGGAGCGGCAGACTTGGTGGCGGCGGCAATTAGTGGCACCAACAATGTTACCCATGATAAATATGGTGTTGCAGGAGTCGGTTGTGGAGAAGCTAGTCTATCAGACGATTAGTTGCATCGAGACGCTCTCCACAAACGTTATCACGGATATATATATACTAGTGTAGGACTGATAGAAGCGTTACACATAGTCATCAAGGATGGAGAAGTCGGAAGCAGCACAACAGAAGGAACTGTCGATTAGGTGTGCGCGAGGAGAGACAAATTTGAACAGTTCAGGTGACATCTTGGCTGGCGATTATATATTTGGTCAGGTAAGACGCGAGGACAAACCCACGTCTTGTCTCCGAGGATCCAAGGGAATCAGGTACGGCGATTTACTTTTGGCGCGTGTGTTAACGACTTGGAACTAATCACAATTTGTTCTTTCACAAGCACCAAAAATAAGGACAAACGGTTGCGTCGTGTCACAAGCGATGGAGGAGATTGCGTGTACACCATTCCCTATTAACAATGTGCAACTATACTTGGTCGCACATTTTTCCATGATTGAATAGACATTTGAGAGTTTCAGTAACTGATTTTGTTCTTAGCCTCTTAGACCAAGTACTACAATAAATTGATGTATGGAAGCTATAAGAGTTCAATAATATATTTTTGTTAAGTTGGAAGAGACAGAAGTTGGAATAAGAGTCAGTTGCATCATGAGCACCAAAAAACTATATGAGAGTGCATAATGAATCGTACATCAATAGAGTAGTACTACATCTTACTAGCAGAATATTATACTACGTTTTTGACACTACACTAGTGTTAAAAACGTTCTTATATCATGGGACATGACACCAGGATATAGCCAGCTGTCTGCTGTAGTATTATACTTGCTCTAGAGCATTCCAAGACTTTGGGATGCACCCAGTCATCTAGTATCTTTCTCCAATCTATAGCATGCATCTATGAAATGGGAATGCATTCCAGTTATTGAGACAGGACACTATATATATATATATCTCTGGGATATACTACTTCTAATTAAGTACACTAGTGTAAAAGACGCTCTTATATTATGGGACGGAGGGAGTATCTTTTTTCGTAATAAACACTTTTGAACAACGAAATCTGCAAATTATTCTTCTTTGCGGCAGGATTTTCCTGTATCCATGTCTTTGATGATTTGCTGCTTCTTCAACTCCAACTTGCCTCAGGTCCACTTCCACAAACCAATCACACCAGAGCTCGGCAACCGCCATTTCAATTCTACCAAAGCAAGCAAGTGCTCCTTTTTATTTTCGAAAATAGTACCGATTGGACGGCAATACCGAAGACTTTTTCGAAATAGAGATCACCTAACGGCAGCCAGTAGGTTGGCTAGTACTCAGCTGCAGGTTGGCAATACAATAGTTAACTGAGCATCGTACTCCATCGCACTTAGGGGCCGGCGTAATTAAGTTAGATGCCAACATTGTTAAGCTATAGTAGTGTCCAAGCGGCAAATAGGGCATATATCACGCCCAGATCCGTATTATCAGCTGACTGAGCATGTGGGATGATGTTGATGTTTTGTTTTTGCACATGTTACCTCTCGAAGACTTCCATACTTGTAGACAGGTTCAACACTTCAACTGAAGAATAGCGCAACCCAGCGCTGGATGATGATGTGCAAGACAATGTTAACTTATGAGGAAGTCGATTATCTCCTCTCGTTGCGTAGCAGAGGAGGACAATTGGAAGAGTTTTTGAAAGGTTTTGATGTTGAAAAGGACAAGTAGAAACTAATGTATCTACTGGAATGGAAGACTTGATAGGAATACAAAGTCTTCCATCTCTGGTTGGTTGAGTCGACGTGGAGATGCAAAATTTATTCTAAATAAAAAGATGAGGCCTCGGCGTGGAAAGACGCACAATGTATTTTTTTTAAAAGAAGATGATGGTGGCCTAGTGGAGTGATGCTGTCAGATTTAAATAATTGTTGTGGCCATTTCCATGCTGCCACTAGTCAGTGACTATTTTCTCTCTCCTTTTGAAGACAGACAACCTCCGGGCCACCCTACAGAGGCACAAATCTGCCAAACAACCTAACCAAACTTAGGTGCTAGGATGCAGGGTTACGAACCTATAGAACAGATCATGTTCAAGTAAGGTCATTAATCTGTGACTATTAGTCGTTGTATTCCGGCTTAAGCAATTACATGGACCCACGTTAGAACCTTCAATTATTATCAAAAATAATAATGTCTTGGTTAGAAGAGGGGTTATCAATGCCTTGCTTGGCCACCTTTCTTGTTTTCTGCCTCCTCTCCTCACCGTCGCGTACCCCTTGCTTTGCACAACTGCAGAAGACTAGGCTAGGCTTCGATCTCCTACCAGGTAATTTGTTATCCATCTTTTTTTCAAGAGCTTGGTTTTTCACGTTCAATTAGGATTCTGCGTCGGGGAAACTAACGAAGCCAAAGAAAAGGGCCCCCGCGTCGCTAATCTTGGCGACACGGGTGGCGACCCAATCTTCGACGCTTCCAGCCCCGTCGCGTGCTCCTTCCTCTCGCCGTCGCCGGAAGCCATGGCCGGGCGAAGCCTGTGCGGTGGCGGCGGCGGCGGCGGCGGGGCCTTGTTCTCGTGGCGTGATGTGGTTGGTTTCTCTGTGCGGCGGCTGATGATAGCAGCGGCGCGGCGGGCGGCTAGCGACGACCATCAGATTTCGGACGGCAGCGGTTGCGGCGCTCTCCAACCCGAATCAGCAGATCCTCGTGATTGGTGTCATCTCCTTGTCCCTATGCGTGATCTAGATGGATGCGTTGTTCCAATCGATCTTGGACTGTACACAAGGACTGAAGAACACACCTGTTGTGTTGCATCCATTGATATTTCATCTGCTCCACTGCTTCCATCCCTGATCCGCGATGGCTAGACCGGCAGGTCGCTTGCGGACGGGCAGAAGGTTGATTGGCAGGGGCTAGGATGCAGCTGCAACAATGGTGACCATATGTCAGGGTGGACACGGTCCGGGACGGTCCGGTCCCAGTCCGAGCCGCCCTTTGGACCGGCCGCCGGCGGACCGGACCGGACCAGACCGAGCAGTGCCGCGGTCCACTTTTCAGGGACCGGACCGATCATAGTAAAGCTCGGGCCGGACCGAGAGGACCGCCCATGGCGTCGTACGGCGACGGCGAGCGGCAGTGCATGGCGACGGCGGGAGATTACGGGGCACGGAAAGCAGAGGAAGAAAAGGGAAAACAGCCGCGTGCCCATCATGAGCACGTTTAAGAGGTCGGGGAGGCCAGGTGCGCGACGACGGCGACGAATGGAAGTGTTGTCGTGGAGGTGGCGGTGGCGCAGTAGCCGACGGAGGTCACCCCCGGTCCGCCTGACTTGGGGAATCTGGAGTTCTTCATCAGGGAGGCCCCCGAGCGCATGAAGTCCAAGGGCGTATCTGTTTGTGGCGACACTAGTGTTCCGGAATTAATCTCGTTGCCTCTGTTTCCTGTTTTTTAGGGGTGTTTCCTATTTTCCGTCGCGTTAATTCTGTTTGATTTTTGAAAGTATCAAGTTAACTATGTTGAGTCGATAGGAGTCCACATTGTAGAATCGTTGCATGTGCCATAACTATCCCTTTTAGAGTTTGCATGTTGCGAATAAGTAGGACCCGTAACTTGTATGCCCACGTACAAATGTACATTTAGTCATACAAATTCTGATCTGCCACGATTCGATCTTCCTTTCGATGGCACGGGTTAATTGGATCGTGGTGAGGTGTAGGATGGCAGGAACGTATCCGATCGCGCCCATCTTTCTCGTTCTTTCTGTTTCCGCTCCGTTGAATTGAGGCAATCAATGACCTTTCTGCCTCTTCTTCTACCTCAAGCCATAGAATCCATCGCGTCAGTTTTCTCGCGTCAGTTCGTTCGGTCCATGGAGAGCTCCTAAGAGCATCTTTAACAGGCGCCCAACCGCGCGGCGCGCTAAAAATCAGTTTGCAGCGCCGTAATCGCGAGCTTTTGCGCGCCGCGGTGCGCTGGCTTCAGCGGTCGCCGCAAAATAAAGCGCGCCCGAGTCGCTACAGACAAAGGCTTGACGCAAAGGTATGGTTGCGCAGCGGTGACAATCGGCTAGCCCAGTGCATGTAGCTACTTGGATCGTGGAAAAGTGGTGGCCACAACACATGATTGACTTCGACGAGCTCCGGGGTGGAAACCTACGTTTGACCCAGGTTGGTTATAACTGGCGATGGCGATGTTTTGTGTCGTTACCTTGTTGAAGGAATTGCTCGAATTGGTTCTTCAGGGTGAAAACCTAGAATCTGCCCATTGGTGGTGGGATCTGGTGCGGCGGCGCTTGAGCGCCGCCTCCTTCGTAAAGGCATTGCTGTTGGAAAACCTCGTTATCTATATGATGTCATGAGGTGGTTGGTGCGGATAAGGCCATAGTTGTAATTTGTCGATCATGTATTTGGTAACTTCAGTTTTTTTTTTTTTTGAAATTTTCCTCGCTTAGGCATAGCTTTGGTCTTACATGACTTTGCTATTTGTCAGCGTGTTTTTGTGTGTGTGAGTTGGTGTTGGTTGTGTGCATCCTAGCTATCAAGAGGCCAGATGTGAGCTCAATGTGTTTGTATCGCTTGATGCTTCATTTTGAGTTAAATAAATGTCACCCTTTATCGAAAAAATTAGGATTCTGATTCATCATGGTGGCCTAATGTGAACTCACCATAGCTAGTTAGCAACATCTTGGTCTAGTAGACTAGTACAGTAGTAATGGCTACCAAAAAGGTAATTCCTGTTTTCTTTACCGAAGAGATATGCTTTCTCATTTGCAAGACATCTTAAAGCGATTTTTTGGTATTTCACGATATATATATCTTCACATGCATCGAGGAAAAAAGAGCTGGCTAGGTTTGAGAACGAACGATGCATCTTTTTTTCCAAAAGAAAGGCCAACAACAGAACATGCATCTCTCTTCTGTAAATGTGTTCATGATTACCTAGTTACTTCATTATTTCAGAAGTTAATTTCGTCTAGCTATTCACTTCACAAATAACATGTGTGTTCTTGTTTCAAGCTAGGATAACTGAGCCCGTACGTAACTGGGGTGCCAATGGATAATCTAGCTACAAAAAGTGACTTGGACAACATGCTACTTGACAAAGCCACAGAGCCCAAGGCCCTGCCGTTGTCCCTTTTGGAGAAAATCACAGACGGTTTCTCTCACATGCACCAAATTGGTAGAGGTGGATTTGCCGTGGTTTATAAGGTAGGGGGATCAAATTTTATACGAAGTGAAAAATCCTGGTGGTAATTTACACATGCATAAATTCGCTGCTGCAGGGAGTTCTTTCGAATGGGGCTGTCGCTGTAAAGAGGCTGTCCAATACGGACATGTATGAGAATGAATTCCACGGAGAGATTGAATCTCTCATGAAAGTGAAGCACGAAAATGTTGCAAGATTTCTAGGATATTGTGATGGCACACAAGGGAATACGGACATATACAATGGAAAATCGGACACAGTAGATACAAGACAAAGAATTCTCTGCTTTGAGTATCTACCAAAAGGAAGTCTCGATTGTTATATCAAAGGTAGCATCATGTTACCATCTTTATTATCTTGATTGGTTTTTTTGCTCAACTCATGCATGTAACAATGAAACTTAAGGAGAACAAACCTGTGGTTGGATGCTAGGAGGATGGTTGTCCCCCCTGCCCACCAGACTTCAAACCAAAGGTTTAACACCTATGTGTCTCATAAAGGTGGAATATTCTTTCAGTGTGAGGTGACGTTCTCGTCGACAGCAAGTCGCCTGCGGTTACACTGGTGGAAAAAAGGCCTTTGGTCGCGGTTCGCAACTGCCATTAGTCGCGGCTGCGCAACCGCGACCAGATAAGCGCGACTAAAGACCCCCCCCCCCTTTAGTCGCGGCTGCTTAAGAACCGCGACTAAAGGCCCGGCCCACGTGGGCGCCAGGCGGCCGTCGGGGCGGAGGACCTTTAGTCGCGGTTCTTCTGGCCAACCGCGACTAAAGGCCGCCGCAGGTTTAGGGTTTTAGCCTCCCCCCCCCCCCTAAACCTGTTTTCTGTTTAATTTGTATTTTTTATTTCTTTTGTGCTTTATTTTAATTTTGAAGGAGTTTCATATATTCTACGGTACTACATACATGCATATGAATGTACAATTTCAAATAAATTTGAAATTAGAACCAAAAGAATTCAAGAGGAATATACAATATATATTCAATATCATCGGATGACCATATACAATTTTGAACAAGTTTCCATACATGATTTAATCCATATAAAGTTCTACGCCCTCGTGATAGTGTTCTCCTTTAGGATGGAGGACTTCCTGCAGAACCATCCAGCTAGTTCCTCTTGAAGTGGTCGGAAGCGAGCTTCTGGACTAAGCATCCACCGGAGGTTATTCCTCTGAGCATTGGTATCACTCGGATCAACCCGCTCAGAGGTGTATCTCCGGATCCTCTCACAGACATAGTATGCACATAGATTGGTCAACGGTGGCTGAATATCCCCAGCATTCTTAGGCTTTAACAATTTGAATTCTAGCTCCTTTTTGAATTCACCGACCTTTGTATCTACGAACCGTCTCCAAACCCTACGAGGCAAAGAAAATTAAATGAACAAGAGAGTTATTAGTTACTTGATATTAGGAAATGAACGAAATAGGCCGATCGATATAGAGCGCAAATGAATGAAAATAATTACTTCGCAGCATTTTTCTCATGTCGCCCAAAGCTTTGGATCATTATTCAGAGAGTCGTGGACGAGACATTCGAGGTGTTAACTTTAATTACTAGCAGAATCCAAAGTGGAACTGCGGACACGATACATGCACAAGACGTCATGCATAACTCATCGATTAGCCGCCACATACCATGCATGGAGTAAACAAAAGAGAATGTGCTCAAGATGAAACACTCACCCAAAATGGTAAGGAAATAGAATATCACTTTTGAGTTCCTGCTTTGTAAGAAACTGCCACAGTGTCTGCCTCCACGTCGGCGGGGTAATGCTTCAACACAATATCATTAACGATGTGTGGGTCAATGAACCCAACATCATGGATGTTCCTTACTCGCATTCCTTAATCTTCATTCTGCATGTATAATAGAGGACACAACAATATAGTTAGGACATATATATAGTGCAGGCAATATGAACGAGATGGGGTAGAAATTAATAAATCACTTACGTAACGTAGCAACCGATGATAGATTTGTCGAGCTCGCGCAGATTGAAAAGCTGGAACAATTCACTCAGTTCAACTTGTACATAGTAATGTTTGAAGTGATGCTCATGTCTAACTTCCGCATAAATATATTCTTTGGCGCTTTTATTTTTATGTAACCCTTGTACCAATTCAGCAGACGTTTCATTTGGTCGTAGATCCTTTTCTCAAGCAGGCTCGACGAGAGGCCCATTCTTGACATATGTAATTACTACCTCCTTCACGGCAACTCATCAAGGTCTAATAGTTCACGAAGAGTAATACCTAAGTTGGCCGCTTGTTCTCCGCACTCGTTATACTAATCCTCAGCTGCCGCAGCTTGTATGATCTCGGGGCATCCGGACGAAGGCTTCCACTATAAGCGGGCAATCGATTGTTTACTTTGTTCCCGAGCTGGGCAACTTGTTTCCGCTTTTTTACTTTCGCCTTCTCCGCTCTTTGTTCTCCTTGAACATGAATGCCTGCTCGCAAGTTCACGTGCATAGTCGGTAGGCGATTCTTCGCGCTTGGGACGGTGTGCTCAAAATGACTTAGCCCACTTCTTTTGCTCATCGAAAATACTGGCTTGGGCTCGGGCTCTCTTTTCTTCTTGCAGTCCGCCTTCCATTTCTCCAAATCAGCAGCGCACTGCGCCGACTTCCTCGGCACTACGCTCCCAAGGCCTTGTGGGAGAGGCTTCATGATGGCTCCGTACCTTTGTGGTCTTAGGTACATAAGGGTCCGGTTAATAATCCAGACTGCTTCGCTTCTTTGCCATAGGTGGATTGGGGCGGCGTCGATCACCCGCCGGACGAGGATCGGGGCGGCGGATGATCACCACGGACGTTAGGATCGGGGCGGCGTCGGCTGATGTGACGGAGGTGTAGGTGAACCGCCACCACCACCACCACCACCACCACCGCCACCGCCACCACCACCACCGTAGGGGGTGGACTTGTTGTCCTTGGCGCCTCGCTCGAAACTTGATAAACTTCTTTTGCCATAGAATGTAATGGCGCTTGACATCTCCAAGTCTTTTCTCCCTTCGTGTAGCAATTTCAATCTCCGTGTCCTCAAACCCTTGGACTATGTCCTCCACCGTGACACGAGCATAGCCATCTTTAATGGGGTTGTTGTGGTGGAGTGCTCCGTAAACATGGTAAAGCATCGCCGATGGCTACCTTCATGGACATGTTCCCGATAGGATAATACAGATGACATTCTTTCATCTCCTTTATATCGCCCACGGGTAGCGAGGAGGCTCCGTGCAGTAATTTCACCACCGAGGCTCCGTGCAGTAATTTCGATCGTCGGTGCATCCGCACCAGCCGTGGGGCCTCCGTGGAAGCCACGCTGCTTCTACGCTGCTGGCTTCCGAGATCCGCTGGATGATCTTCATGCTGCACCCGAGCTGAATCTCTTTCGCTACTAGTACACTCATGGTTTTCTTCATCACTTCCATTTCGATGCCAACCGCGCCACAACATCTGCTTCCCGATCCATCTTTCTCTTACGGCTTCAGAATCAGACGGGTCATCGCTCGGGGAACCCTATTTTCCACGGAATGTGCCCCATGCCTCGTGACACGCCCTCCGTGTTCAGGATTCCCGAGGGCTTTTGTCAGCGTCGTTCTCTCTGTTGAACTTGATCTTCCCTCTTGAGCATCCTTCATTGCGCCAATAAGGGCTTGGGTGGGTTTAATTAATTTGCCCCGTAAACACACTCCCCGCCTCCGGTTCAGCGTTCCCCATGCCCGCATTTCACCAGCTTTTGGCCCTTGGGTCCCATCCTCCGCACTGGACGGATTCCTCGCGCCTCAGCTCGTTCTCCATCTTCTCGAACCTAGGCACCCAATTGCGATACCCTCCTGGCCCCATAACATGATTGTACTCCTTCTTAGCCGATTTTCCTTATTTTGTTTCGATATTTGAATGAACTGCTCCGATTTCTTTTGCTTCACAAATTCTGGCCAATCATCTTTCGTTTCTCATATTGTCCTTTGAAACGGAGTCTTGTTCTGCTTGACAAAGTCACGGGCTAGATTTTGCTTGAATTTCCGGAATGCGCCGGCCATCTTATGAAGAGCGAACTGTTTGACTAGCCTCCTCCTCTCCTTGTTTTCCTCAATCTTGTTACCCTCCTCATCGAATTTGTTGTATTCGGAGGTAGAACGAAATGTTCCATAAGCTTCTTGAAGCAATCTTTTTTGTTCTCTTATCGACAAAAGTGAAACCATCAATTCGTGCCTTCTTTGGCTCATTCCACTCTCGACGGTGATCGAGACGTTGTCTCTAACAATGGCTCCGCATTGGTGACAAACTTGGTGGCGTTCTTGCGGGGCTCCAGCGGCCTGCCGGTTTCACAGTCGACAACCTGGATGGTGCATGTTTCTCCTGGTTTCATCGTCCTGGTTGCGCCACGCTTTGACGACGTACTCGATTGTTTCGACGATCCGGCCGAGGGCTAAAATAAGAAAGAGAGTCGCGCGTTAGTACACACATATTTATTCAAATCAGTTAGTTTGTATCACCGAGGCTCAATGTATATATATACCTCGGCGCCGGAGGTGGTTGCTACTTCCATTTGAAGATCGCTGCTTATCGACGTTTCTTCGCATTATCTTGTCGACGGCGCCTTCATCTTCACCGTCAAGGTTCAGATAAGAAGAGATATCATCTTCTTCTTCTCCGGTCGGCACATATTGAATATCGCCGCTTATGATGCCGAACATATGTGCTTCACCGTCCGGATCATAGTTGTCCATAATCGGGTCAGCTCTATCGTCCGCCATTATGTCATCCTGAAACATGTAGTAAAAACAAATTAATTAAGTGAAGAAGGGGCGGTGGCGGTGGCGGTGGCGAAGGGCGGTGGCAAAAGGAGGGGCGAGGAGGGGTGGGAGAGGGTGTCGCGGTAGAGCGCGAGACGGGCGGCAGACGACGGCGTCACGGAGAGGGAGGCGAGGACAACACACATGTATAACCTCGCCGCCCTCTCGATCCCAAAAAAAACACACGCACAGATCGCCCCTCGCCGCCTCGCCGCCTCCATTTTATTTTTTGTTTTTTTTGGCGGTTTTCGTTGTTTTTGTTTTTGGGGTTTAGGGTTTTAAGTTATTTACCGCTTTTGTTAAACTAATTAACTAGTTAAAATTAAAGAAAAAAAAAAAAAAAAAATTCCTTTTCCTTTTCCTTTTCTTCTTCTTCCTTTTCCTTTTCTTTTCTTTCTTCTTCTTCCTTTTCCTTTCTTCTTCTTTCTTCTTCTTTCTTCTTCCTTTTTGTTTTTCTTTGGCGGTTTTCTGTTGTTTTTTGTTTTTGGGGTTTAGGGTTTTAAGTTATTTACCGTTTTTGTTAAACTAATTAACTAGTTAAAATTAAAAAGAACAAAAAAAAGAAAAAAAAAGAAAAAAATTCCTTTTTCCTTTTTCCTTTTTCTTTTTCTTTCTTCTTCTTCCTTTTTCCTTTCTTCTTCTTTCTTCTTCTTTCTTCTTCCTTTTTGTTTTTCTTTGGCCGGTTTTCTGTTGTTTTTTGTTTTTGGGGTTTAGGGTTTTAAGTTATTTACCGTTTTTGTTAAACTAATTAACTAGTTAAAATTAAAAAGAACAAAAAAAAAAAAAAAAATTTTTTTCCTTTTCCTTTTCCTTTTCCTTTTCTTTTCTTTCTTCTTCTTCCTTTTCCTTTCTTCTTCTTTCTTCTTCTTTCTTCTTCTTCCTTTTTCCTTTTTCTTTCTTCTTCTTCTTCCTTTTTCTTCTTCTTTCTTCCTCTTCTGGATGCCACGCTGGAGGACGGGGGTGGTGCGGCGGCGGGCGTCGGGCGGCGGGCGGCGGGCGGCAAGGGCGGCGGGCGGCGGGCGGCGGGCGTGGCGGCGGGGCGGCGCGGCGGGTAAGGGCGCAGGGCACCGGCGGCGGGCAAGGCAGGCGGCGCCATCGGGACGGGCGGCGGCGCCATCGGGACGGGCGGCAGGCAGGCGTCAAGGCGGCGCGTCGATCGGCGTCGGGCAGCGCAAGGCCGGCGGCGTCGGCGTCGATCGGCGTCGGGCAGCGTCAAGGCCGAGAGAGAGGAGAATGGGAGGCAAACTGCTGAGTGCAGATGTTATAGACGAACCTTTAGTCGCGGTTGGGGAGGCGGACGCGATTAGGGTACTTTTAGTCGCGGTCCGCCTCCCCAACCGCGACTAAAGGGTTTTTGCCGCTGCTCTCACAGAAGACCCTTTAGTCGCGGTTGGGGACAACACCGCGACTAAAGGGTAACCTTTAGTCGCGGTCCGCCTCCCCACCGGGACTAAAGGTCTGTCTTTGAACTGGCGCTGTGCGGTGGGATGTTTAGTCCCACTCGCTAGCCGAGAGGCTTCGACAATGGTTTATAAGCGGCTGCGCCACCACTTCGAGCTCCTCTCAAATGCAAAGCTTACGGGCCTATTCTCATTACTATGAGCTCAGGCCTATTGGGCCTTCAAGGGCCTGAATCTCGCCCATTAATGGGTTTCTAGTCGATTCAGCCGTGGTGGCCCAAAGAGGTGGCATATTTTTATTTTTTGCCTGTTTTTGTTTTCATTTTGCTTTATTTATTTTGTTTTGTTTCTACTTACAACAAAAAACTTATTTATTTTATTTTATTTTGTTTCTAATTACTTATTTATTTTACTTTATGATAATTATTTTTGCTATTAAAGTTTCTAATTACTTATTTATTTATGTTATTAAAATCTTAAAAATACAATTATATATCAAAAAATCAGAAAATAAAACTAATTCATTTTAAATTCTTGTTTTTCTTCTGTTTTTTTTCTTCCTTTTTTCTTCTTTTTTTTCTTCTGTTTGTTTCTTCCTTTTCTTGTTTTTCTTCTTTTTTTCTTCCTTTCTTCCTTTTCCTTTTTTTCTTCTGTTTGTTTTTTTCTTATGTTTTTCTTCTGCTTGTTTTTTTTCTTCTGTTTTTCCTTTTTTCTTCTGTTTGTTTTTTTCTTCTGTTTTTCCTTTTTCTTCTGTTTTTTCTTCTGTTTTTTTCCTTTTCCTTCTTTCTTCTTCTTCCTTTTTCCTTTTAAAATCAGAAAAATAAAACTAATTCATTTTAAAATCTTAAAATACAATTATATATCAAAAAAATCAGAAAAATAAAACTAATCCCTTGAAGGTTTGACAAAAGGTTTGATACATCATTCAGTTCATCGACCAAATACAAAGTTTGGTACAATAAATTATTACACATCAATTCTTCCCTTGTGTCCCTGCTTGCTTACGATTGTGCCGTATCCATGGAGCATCCTCATCATTTAACTTAATGCTTGGGTCGGTGTTCACTTTGAAGGGCGGAATTTCAGCAAACATATTATAATCTTCTGACATGTCTGTCTTGTCCTCCACTCCCACGATGTTTCTTTTCCCTGAAAGAACAATGTGGCGCTTTGGATCATCGCATGATGTACCGATCGTTTTCTTATCTTTCCGTTTCCTCGGTTTGCTACTCATGTCCTTCACATAGAAAACCTGAGCGACATCTTTCGCTAGGACGAATGGTTCGTCAAGGTAACCAAGATTGTTGAAATCCACCATTGTCATTCCGTATTGCTGGTCCACCTTTACCCCACCTCCCGTTAGCTTGAACCATTTGCACGGAACAAAGGGACCTTAAAGGAGGGTCCATAGTCAAGTTCCCATATCTCCTCTATGTAACCATAATATGTGACCTTTTGCCCATTCTCGGTTGCTGCATCAAAGCGACACCACTGTTTTGGTTGGTGCTCTTTTTATCTTGGGCGATCGTGTAAAATGTATTCCCATTTATCTCGTACCTTGGAAAGTCGTTATAGTCGAAGATGGTGTCTTGGCCAACATGTACAGCTGATCTACAACATCATTGTCATTCATTAAATGTTTTTCAACCAACTGCCGAAAGTCTCCATGTGGGCCTTCCTAATCCAGATTCAGCTTCCCGGGTTGTCCGAGCGTAAAATATTCTTGTGTTTCTCAAAGTACGGAGCCACCAAGTTGGAATTGGTCAAGACAAAGGTGGTGTGCTTCATCGAGAATGGCCGTCCATACATATCGTTGATTTCCTTCCGATCGTGTTTTTCCACTTAGTCTCCCCTCGTGCGCGATCGAGGAAGACCAATCGGCTTAAGGTCGGGAACAAAGTCAACACAAAACTCAATTACCTCCTCATTTCCATAGCCCTTGGCGATGCTTCCTTCCGCCTAGCACGGTTCTTAACATATTTCTTTAATACTCCCATGAACCTCTCAAAGGGGAACATATTGTGTAGAAATACAGGACCGAGAACGGAAATCTCTTCGACTAGGTGAACCAGGAGGTGCGTCATAATATTGAAGAAGGATGGCGGGAACACCAACTCGAAACTGACAAGACATTGGATCACATCGCTCAGAACGTGGTAGAACTTCGGATTGATTACCTTCTGAGAGATTGCATTGAGGAATGCACATAGCTTCACAATGGCTAATCGAACATTTTCCGGAGGAGCCCCCTCAAAGCAATCGGAAGCAATTGCGTCATAATCACGTGGCAGTCGTGAGACTTCAGGTTTTGGAACTTTTTCTCCGCCATGTTTATTATTCCCTTTATATTGGACGAGAATCCAGACGGGACCTTCATACCGCTCGGGCATTCAAAAAGATGACCTTCTCTTCTTTGGTCGAGCGTAGCTGGCACGACCTTGAAACCATTCCGGATGCCGGTCATCGTGGTCTTTCAAATGTTGCTGGTCCCGCCGTGCTTCCTTTGTATCATTTGTCTTCCCATACACGCCCAAGAAGCTTAGGAGGTTCACGCAAATATTCTTCGTAACGCATCACGCCGATTGCAGAGCGGACTTCTAGGACTTTCCAATATTCTAGCTCCCGAATATAGATTTCTTCTTCCACATGGCTGCGTGTCGCCAGCTCCCTTCGAACTGATTGTCCGCCAGACCCTTTCCAAAGATGACTTTCAAATCCTTGACCATATCAAATACCTCAAAGACCAAGTCGTTCCGCAGCTTCGCCGGTGATCTGCCTTGCCGTTGTAATGCTTGCCTTTTTCTTTCATCGATGAATTTTCGAAGAAATCGACGATGCCCAAGGTACACGTTCTTCTTACAATTTGGCAAATGTACACTTTCAGCCTCATGTAAGCAGTGCGTGCATGCGTTGTATCCCTTATTTGACAGTCCCGAAGGTTACTAAGAGCAGGCCAATCGTTGATGGTTACGAAAAGCAACGTCAGAGGTCAAATTCCTCTTGTTTGTGCTCATCCCACACACGGACACCACCCCACAGCTGTAAAAGTTCATCAACTAATGGCCTTAGGTACACATCGATGTCGTTGCCGGGTTGCTTCGGACCTTGGATGAGCACCGCATCATAATGAACTTCCGCTTCATGCACAACCAAGGAGGAAGGTTGTAGATGCATAGAGTCACGGGCCAGTGCTATGGCTGGAGCTCGCCGCCAAAAGGATTCATGCCATCCGCATTTAGAGCAAATCTTATGTTCCTTGCGCTACTGCAAAATCTGTGAACCATCTGTCGATCTTTCTCCATTGCGCTCCATCTGCGGTGTGTCTCAACTCCCGTCCGACTTACGTTTCTCTTTGTGCCATCGCAACAACTTGGCATGCTTTTTGTTCATGAACAGACGTTTCAACCGTGGTATTATAGGAGCATACCACATCACCTTGGCGGAACCCTCTTCCGGGTTTCGCCCTCAACATCGTCACCGTGGTCATCGCCTCGATCTTATAACGCAATGCAAGTGCATACCGGCATTCATTCAAATTCTCGATTCACGCGGTAGAGGATGCAATCGTTGATGCATGCATGTATCTTCGTAACCTCTAAACCTAGAGGGCGACAACCTTCTTTGCTTCAGACGATGGCGGGCAACTCGTTATCCTTTGAAACATATTCTTCAACATTTTCAGCAAGTTTTCAAATGCCGAGTCAGCTACACCTGCCTCGCCTTCCATTTCAGCAAATCCAGCAGTGCAGCCCATCTTTTCAGACCATCATCGCATCCGGGTACAGCGCCTTTCTCGTGATCCTCTAACATGCGATCCAAATTCTCCTCTCCTTTTCAGTTTCAGCAGCGTCTCCGTGCATCAGCAATGGTCCGACCAAGATCATCAACGGATCATCACGTGCCTCTTCTTCACCTTCCCTTCACCTTCAAAGATCCTCCATGAAAGTATCACCGAAATGAGCAAGATAGCTTTCATCGATGAAATCATCCCTTCTTCATCTTCTTCCATTATAACCCTCTTTCTCCATGCTTGGTCCAACAATTATAGCTTGGCATGAAACCCTTCAAGCAGATGCATGTGAACAACTCTTGAGGAAGAGTAACCTTCTCATTCTTACAGATAACACATGGACAGATAACAAACCCCCCCCGCTTGTTCGCATTAGCCACTACGAGGAAATCTTTCAAACCCGTAGTGAACTCGCCGGAGAGTCGGTTACCGTACATCCATTGCCGATTCATCTGCATTATTATAATATAAAATATATAATTAACCATCATGCATTTGTTATGAACTACACACATGCATATTGACACATCAAAGGTTCATCAAGTTGCTAACCGCGATCAAGAGTGTGGCTCCAACACTTCATGTCATGTTTGTTTCATGCTCTTGGGGCATTTCATCAAACACCTTATGTGCATAAGAGGAACCAAAAGCAAACCTACACCCACTTGTGAAGAGAATGGCTCCAAATGGCTAAGTGTTGGCTGCTGGATGGGTATATATAGGGGAAGGGCTTTAGTCGCGGTTGGCCTGGCAAACCAGGACTAAAGGTGCCGAAGACCTTTAGTCGCGGTTGGCCTGGCCAACCGCGACTAAAGCCCCTCACGCACCAGCTGGCCACCGAGCGCCCAGGGCCCAGGCCTTTGGTCGCGGTTCACCTCCAGAACCGCGACTAAAGGTCCCATTGGTCGCGGTTCCTACAGCTTCGCGACTTATGGGCTGGACGGAAAGCCTGTTTTTCCACTAGTGTTACTTTATCAATCTCAAGACCCGATCCACCGTCTCAGTCCCTCGGAGGTGTTTATAGGGGTAGTGTGTGCGTGTTTGCGTTCATAGGGATGATTGTATGTGTGTGTTGTTAGCGTATGTGATTCTACTGTGTTTCTAAGAAAACAATGAAACTTAAGAAGCTTAAGTATCTCAAATATTTAGAGTACCCAATAATACCATGTTACGTTCTCCTTTGTTAGGTTCATTTGGAGGTCTTGAATGGAGAAAGAGGTATAAAATCATCAAAGGGATCTGTGAGGGGCTAAATTATCTTCACCGGCAAAATATTATGCACGTAGATTTGAAACCAACAAATATATTCCTAGATGAAAATATGATTCCGAAAATTGCTGACTTTGGTCTGTCAAGGCGTCATTGGAAAGACCAAAAGCCTATTCTTACTACAAACGTGCGGGGGAATATGTAAGCCTTACTAAGTTCTATTACAGGAAAATTAGTTCTATTTGTATGTTTATGTTACGCCCTTCCTATGAATTACTTATTGATTGGACCATGTGTAATTTATGCAGGGGATATATGGCACCGGAATTCACCGGCCGTGTAATACCACATGATTTAGACTTGTATAATCTTGGTGTCATAATTATAGAGATATTGGCTGGAGAGATGGGGCGCCAGGTTGTTGAGAAGGTAAGAGAAAATATATATGTTGTTGCATTAAGAACATTAAATTTCTATTTGAAAAGTTAATCCATTTCATAATGTACTCATCGGTGTAATTTCATACATAGGCACTTCAAAGTTGGAACGGTAATTCGGATATACCACAATGGGAGCAAATACAAGTTTGCGCTGAGATTGGGCTCCAGTGCATTGACATGGACCTAACAAAGAGACCAGTGAGTATAGAGCACATAATCGACAAGCTTTTAGAGACAGAAAGGACACAACTATTCCCAGTAGGTCAACAAAGAGAGCTTCTTTTCCTTCACCAGTTCGTGCTCTGCTTCCCCTTCGAGCCCAACAAGGTCATCACGTGCCCTTTGCAATTAACAAACAACACCAATAAATATGTGGCATTTAGACTTACTGACAAGAGTGAGCAGTCCTTCCTAAATCTACCATCATATGGCATTGTGCCTCCGAAGTCCTCTTACACTCTCGACGTGACAACACAAGAGCATAAAGATCTTCCACGACAAAGCAACACAAATCTGATCCTCGACACTACTATAGTGTCACCAGATAACTACATCGACAAATTCCAAAGCCCAGAAGACGATTTTTTCGAGAAAGCTAAAGACACAGAGAATGTGGTGCGGGTCACATTCAAAGCATTTTATATTCTGCGGCGAGAGACAACATATTCATCCAAGGTATGAGATATTACTATTTCACTGAAAATCTGATGATCTAGCTCGGTGACCAGCAAGTTTTGTTAGTTGTTCTCTATGATTCCCGTAATTTCGTATTAACTTTGAGGGCCTCCTTGTTTCAAAGGAAATGCATAGGAATTTTGGATGATTTCAAATCTTCAAAAAATTTCATGTACTGTAGTTTGATTTGTAGCATTGAATCCTATAGGATTTTTTTCTAAGGAATCCTTTGCAGTAGGTTCAAAAAGAAATCTAACATCCATGCCAAGCACTTTTGCGGAATCTTTTGTTTTCCCTGTGATAGAATCAAACGAACTTCGGTGCATACGAAATCATGTAGGCTTTTTTGACGAAAAGGCAGGGCCACTGCTTTTCATTGTCTATAGACGAAAAAAGGTTACAAAGAAAGATCAGAGAGGGGGAGGGGTTATGGTTTGTAGGAGGAGTTGTAATTGAGAGCATTAGTCTAGTTATAGAGGTCTCTCTACTGGTGCCAAGACTCGTCGCCAGCCAACATCTACCCAGTATTTAGCCTCCATCTGAAATGTAGAAATCATGTAGGATGAGAGTGGACATACGTACATTGCAATCATGTGTTTTTTATAATATTGCGAATCAAAGAGGACCTAAGATATTAGGAATCACTAATGTAAAATAAGGCTACATAAGGGCCAAGCGGTCCACATTGTACGCCATATGCTACTAGTAAGGTACACGTGCATTGCACGCATGAGATTTGGTAACCAAATTATGAATAAATACCACACTATAGCATGTAAGCTTTGTCATATATGCATGATGTAGTTGTTCGTTTAATTCTTATAGTTCATCTCATGCAAAATCAATTAGTTTTATAAAAAATCTATTTTAAGATTCATGGATTGTGCATTGTAAAGCATAAAGTAAAAACAAATAGTGACAATTAATTTAGTAAAAAAAAGTTTGGGCAATTAAGATATGGAAGATTTTAGAACAAAGGAGAAGTGCTTGTGTTTTGAGATTTGTGCATTATGCTTAAGTTCAACCATGGAGTCTTCTAGATTGTATATGTGGCAGAATCTGTTGAAATGTAGATGATATCCAACGGCCAGTAGTGCTCGGATTTGCCATCTTTGTACCGTCGGATTGGCTTCATCCAGCGACCAACTTTCAAAATTATTCGCACACTATATATTGGTATAGATAATGCTCGGCTTTAATTAACAGAAAAGATTTTACAGTCAACCACATGCATGAGAGTGGGACATATAAGAATAAAAAATTATAATATATCTCTCCTCTCTGCACACCACCCAAGAGTCAAAAGGGCTGAGGGATGAGGCAATGTAGGAGTTCTAGACGGAGCTCATCAGGCCCGGCACCGTTGCAGGTCATGGTTGATGTAGTCGCATCGATGGCACGATAGCGGTGGGGGACGCCGCTTGGCGGTGCACCAAACTAGGATGAGCAAATGGCAGTTGGATAAAGTTAGTACAAAGTTGGGTCATTTATTTTGAAATGGATGGAGTAGTTTTGATATTGGGGAGAGATTTGGGGAATGGATTTTGTGGAAGGACATGGAGCCGATATGTATGTGATATGGTTTCCGTTGTTGTAGGAGAGACAAAAGGAAATAGAGAAATTTGCGATTTTCGTGGGGATATGGACGGTTGTGTTTTCTCGTGATAGGTCCTAGCTTATGGCAGGTGGGGTTTTTAAGGGGTTTTTTTTTTTGCGGGGCGGGGTTCTTAAGCATTGCAACAAAAACTTTAGGCTTTTGGTTTATAAGCGTGTGCCCCATAGAGTATGTTCAACCATAGTTAACGTATGTGTAATGTTCAATAAAAAGAAACTTTTTTTTTCAGACCGAAGGCATCACATGAAAAAACACAATTTGGTAGATCCGTGGTGTTTCATGATGCTATACTCTCTCTCTCTCACACACACACACATGTTGTTGCCACCGCCTTGCCCTAGTGCGCTCTCTCTCTCTCTCTCTCTGCTCCTAGCTCTGGCCACGAACCGAAGAAAGGAGGAAGAAGAAGACACAAGTGCACACAGTGGACACGGTGATGTTTTCGGTGCACGTACGCCCGCCGCACGAATGACAAATTTCCCGAGCTCGAACTCGGCACCACACCGTTTACAACGAACCCCTCGAGGGCTTTATACCCAGGGCAGGTGCTGGACACGATCCCCACGCCTGTAACCCGCCCGAGCGCTTGGTCCGGTCCGCTCTGGCCGTGCCCACCACGCGCACGAACGAGCCCAGGTCGCGGCGAGCCCGCAACGGCACGACTCGGTCACCCTGACCCGCTCGCCAACGGCTACACCAGGTCTGACGCCACGCATGCACACACACACGCGCGCCCCTGCCCTACTCAACGCACGCACACACGCAATGCGACGCCACGCACCCGACACGTCCAGCCCCTGCCCGAAGGCGCTCAAGACTCGCTTGCCGTGGCTTGATTGCCAACACACTCCCCCTAAGCCACGGCCTAGAGGAGTCCGCCGTCCTCGACACCGACATCCGCCAGCATTGCCTGCTCCGCCGTTGGCGCCCTCCGCAGCTTGGGGCATTCGCTCTTGAAGTGGCCATGCTTGCCGCAGCCGTAGCAGCGGCCACGGCGCTTCCCTCTGTTGCCTTGACGCCGTTCTTGCCGCGCCGTCGTCGTCGTGGTCGCCGACGCCACCCATGCACACACATCCGTGCGCCCCTACCCTACTCAACACACGCAACGCGACACCACACGCCCGACGCGTCCAGCCCGCGCCCGAACGCGCTCAGGACTCGCTCGCCGTGGCTTTATTAACAACAACAACAACAACAACAAACAACAACAACAACACACACACACACACACACACACACACACACACACACACACACTTTTCTCTCTATTTCTCTGGATTTTTCTCTGAAGCACCAGCCTCTTAGAGCATGGTGAATGCACTTCCTCAACCTGCCGCCTCGAAGGCCAGCTAGGTTCAGAAGCCATGGTGGCAAGAAAACAATGTCTTGCACGCAACATGTGATGCCTGAAGAGGAGTCAGCTACTTCAGAAAGAACATTAGAGAAAAAGGAAGGAGCGAGATAAGGACGGAAACTAAAGAGAGGCTAGGGAGGGAGGGGGCATGCAGCCTATAGAGAGCTTGACGCTAGGCGAGGTTGAGCCAAGACGCGGGACTGGAGATCTTTCTTCAAGCCGGGCATGGGAAGGCAGGGAGGTGACGGGATGCGTCGATGGGTAGTCTTGAAGGAGCAGGAGGACTAGAGGAGAATCTGGATCCGGAGGAAACATTTGGAGTAAGAAAAGAGGAAGAGGGAAAAGGTAAGGAGATCACTGCAGTTTGCAACTAGTTGCACCCGTGCCGCATTATCGGATGTCCCACTTCTGATTTCTTTTAAATGCGACATAAATCATGGGCATAGGTTATATTGCATCTTGTCCTTCTACAAATTTTCGTCCAAAAATATGGCAATGTTTGTCCCGCACAATAAAACAAAATAATGTGGGAATAGCACATGATACAATTCACTTACGTCTTTTTCTTTTTTTGCACAGGTCACATATGGTCATAGGAACGAAATTTAGTAGATGCACATGATAAAACATAATCCATATCCAAGTTTTATTACATATTTTTTGAAAACTCAAAAGTGGGACATCCAACAATTGGGTGCGGACGCAACAAGTTGTGAAATATTCGCATTCGAAAGACAGGGAAAATGAAGATGTCCCACGTGTGTCGCCTGAATTGTCTGTGTGGGGTGTTTGGAACGGTAGTGTCATTCATTTTGTGTGTGCGCGGTGGACATATGAAGCTAACGTTATGTGCTACACCATTTGTCCATTCCCATAGGCTTTATTCAAGACCGTCCGACGGACTCCACGATAGACCTGAACCTCCATCATGAACCACCCACCTAACACAGCGGGGCGGTACGTAGGCCAAGGCGTACCATTGTACATCCCTTTAGCAGGCCATTGGTACACTAGGAAAAAGCCAACCTTCCAAAAAGCTCAGTGGGCGCAGCACCAGACCATCCCATACTGACATGTGTTGCACACGGAGCGTCCCATGGGAGAAGATTTTTTTTTCAGTTTTCCACACTATTTTTATTTTATTTTCTAATGTTTATGAAGTACACACCACGATGTATAAAAATAGCTCTGTTATAAATTACACGAAGTATGCGGAGATATCTCACGGAGTACACTGAGCAGAGTACACAACACTAGGACACTGCACGAAAAATACGGAGTACATCACACGAAGTGCAACGCGCGCAAGGTAAGTGTACTCCGCGATGCGGTGCGCGCATCCTTAATCGTGCAATATATACGTATACTAACAAGATGAAGTATATGTACACTAAAAACCACAATACTCAGTGAAGTACAAGTATACTAGTTTCTTAAGTACAAAGAAAGTGCATCGATACTTATTAACATGTGATCTAATTTTAAAGATCTCGGTGCAAGGAACACAATGGTACAAACAGTTCGCAATTCGAATGAACGGTTCTAAAATATTTTGTGTTGAAATTTTGAATCCAAGAAAACAGGTGCAACATCCCACAATTCCAACATCGATGAAAATTCTCAACAAAACTCCCCCATATGACACTTGTAAAGCATGTCATGCACCATTTGTCAGACAACAGACCTTTGCAAAGATAGAACTTTTTCTAGTGAGTTCGAAAAAACACTCCATGCGGAATTGTGTACTCTGGGCCAGACTGGTTGACTTTACTACTTGACACTCTTTTCTCGCCGTTTAGCTTTGGATGGTGTTGCTCCTCTGGAACTCTTTAGTTTTACGTGAAGGGTGAAGCTAAAATTGCCGATGGACGGATCAAGCTAATCATCTTCAGATGCTCTAGGGGTGATGTTGTCAATGTTGATGTCCGCTTCACTCTAGTGATGGGTAAGTGACTTTTTAGGGTGTTCCTCACACCGAGTTCTTATTGCACGTGCACCTTTCATTAGTGCTTTAGCTGCTCTATGTTGCCTTCTTCACCGGCTTCAACAAGCAATAGTGGTCGTTGTACATCAACTCTAGTAGCAATTTTCACAAGTGGTGGTTAATGGCTTTTTTTCTAGGTGCTTTTACCTTGACCACTTCAACTAGTTTCTTGACTGAGCTGGAGATTGTACCACTTCTACACCAACTTGCAAGCTTCCAGTTTGTCATCGACAGTCATACATGTGTCTTTCATCATTGCTCGTTGCTCTGTTGCGTGATGTCTTACGCTGGCTGCTCTATGTTGCCTTCTTCACCCGCGGCCCAAGGCGGTAGTAGCCACTCTACAGGCTTTGGGGGCTTAAAAAATAAGCCACCCCCTACATTTGTTGAGACTTTTAATTTATTTATCCCACAACTGGATTATTAGAAGCCCCAGAGAATAAGAGAGGTGGCTCATGGGAAAAGCTGGGGAGGAGGGGCGCTTATTTTAAGCTACCAAAAGAACTGGTCCGTTGCTAGCAGTTTCCACAAGCAGTGATGAGATGACCACTCTATTTTTGGTGTATTTGTACCTCAGCCATTGAGGCAGGGTGTGCGCTCATTGTGTCTGTATCCTATTGATGCTTCATTTTGAGTCAATAAATCCACCCTTTATCCGAAATTTGTACCTCCACAACTCCGATTGTGTATTGACCAACTGGAGATTGCATCACGTTTATACGTATGTGATGTTTCCTATCCATCATCGAAAGTCGCATGTTAGCTTTGCAGCAGTGCTCCTTGTTCGTCTGCATGCCATGTTGCCTTCTTCATCGGCTTCTGCCTGTGCCGATGGCTGCTCTATGTGGCCTTCTTCACATGCGTCTGCAAGCGATAGTGGCTACTCTTTCCACATATTGTGGTGACCACTCTTTTTTGCTGGTTCTTCTACCTTGAGCACTCAAGTGGTTTCTTGACTGAGCGGGAGATTGTACAACTTCTACACCTAGTAGTTGTTTCTGCGTCTCCATCGGCATGCGTTTCTACCCGGACCTTATTTGCGCTCCTGACTAAACATGAGAATGTGTCACTTTTATGCTTGCTTGTTGTTTCAAATTCTTCATTAATGTATTGTGTAGGTTCTGCAACTGGCTTTTTTGGCACCGTCATTCAGGTACATCCGCATGTATTATTTATACTGGAGCATCTTTTCATGTCGCTTATCATCATCAACTTTGACCTTCATTCAAATCTTGTCTCGGGTTCATGTTCTTATTGCTAATTGCAATCTCCTTCCGGTCGCTAGTCCAAGCACTCTTGGCACTTCATTATTTCACGTTCCTTTCATCACGCATGTTCCTCGATGTACCAAACACCTCATATTTTCTGATCACATCGTTGACTCTATTTTAAATTTTAGGGACATTCCAAACATTGGTTCTTTTTGCAATCATGATCTTCACATCGAAACTCTACTTGCTATTGGCCCCTATGTTGTGACACACAAGTCTATGGGAACTTGACGGGTTTAATCTATACTCCGCTACCACCACATCAAATATCTTCACCCTTATAGCCGCATCTATGACTCCTTTTAGCACTGACATCGTGTGTTGGTCTATGTGTGCTCTCGACTCTAGTCTCTAATTTGCAGTGTCTTGTAGGGAACATTATTTTGATTTTTTTTTATCTTTCCATTAAGTGTGTGCATGTCTGGATTCCACAACTATTGGTCCTTCTCAAAAATATTATCTAGCGGTAGGAAAGAATTAAAGTTGTTATCAATGCCTTACTAATTTTCCACCACGGAAACATTGTCCTTTTACACTTAACATGTCTCACATTAATATCTAGTTATATGTGATGACACATAAGAAAAAAACTTTGATGGCACATATGCAAAATGTGTTTGTTAGGTGGCATATAAGAAAATTTATAATTTCTCCGTGATAAATAAGCAATGTTCTTTATTCAAATGAAAAATGTTGGAAAGGCCCTCGCTTTAGTTAGCAATTTTTCCCAATGCTAGTTATTCCACCAGGTGTGATCAAACTAACAATGTGATCACATTTTTGGGGTGACAGTCCTAGCAAATAGCATCGAGCAACACCAAAGTAGACATGGCCTTTGCTGATGGGCTTAATTATGTGCCCTAGACTTGATTCCTATAGAATTTCAAGAGGCTGCACAATAGAGATTAAATTTTAGGCGCCGGTACATGTACCTACTATGAAGTTTGGCTATTATTTTTGTTTTAATTTCATTCCTTATTTCACCATATTTGTGATTTTTGCACTTCACCAAAGAAAGTGAGATCACTAGTAGAAAAGGGGGCAAAGGTCCAGGCCGGGTCAGCCCATTAGTCCCGGTTCAGTCCAGAACCGGGACCCATGGGGGCATTGGACCCGGTTCGTGAGCCCCGGTGACCGGCCGGGCCACGTGGGCCATTGGTCCCGGTTCGTCTAGACCTTTTGGTCCCGGTTGGTGGGACGAACCGGGAACAATGGTACTTTACAGTTCGATGATTGGAGTTTATTGTACAAAGATTTAATTTTGTTACCTAACAAACACAAATCACATAATCTGTAGTTTCTTCTAACTTCTATTCCTACCCCTTTCATATAAGGGTAATACCGAGACAATCCAAAAAAGATCATCAACCCAAAGTCTTTTTTAAAATTGAACTTTTTATATAGTCTATGTCTAATAAAATTCCTAAAATTAACCAGAAAGTGCTAATCAAAATGGTATAAATGTAGTCCCTCATTAATCCAAGAAGTTCTCTATGTAGATGGGATCAAAAGCACAAGATATGTCAATTCAACATGCGAGATCCACATCACATGATGTGAGGTTACAACAATTGAAGGACATCACATACAACTTTAGTGCTGAGAAAATACTAGGTAGAGGTGGTTTTTCTGTTGTATATAAGGTATGTTCAAAGAATGTATTTTCATTTTATGAAGTATTTAGGCATACTTGACATACCAACCCGCATACATTCTACTAAGAGGCTTTTAACAGGGAGAGCTACAAAGTGGGGAAGTAGTTGCGGTGAAGAAGCTTGTACGGGCTATGCCAAAGTCACAAAAGCAATTTGAGAATGAGATTAATCTTCTTAGGAAACTACACCACCAAAATATAGTGCGACCAGTTGGTTACTCCTACGAAACGCAACATTTGCATAAGCAACATGAAGGAGAAATCGTTTGTGCTCGAAACATTGAAAGTTCGCTCTGCTTGGAGTATCTCACTAATGGAAGTCTTGATAACCATATTTCAGGTATGAAACCAATATTTTACAATTTTATGTTTCTCAATTTTCATCAAGCTTATTCGAAATTGCAAATTTCACACTTTGAACATAGTTTCTAAAATGTGTATACTTGTCAATGAAAAAGAGCATATACAATAAAATTAAGTATTTTTATGTATAGACTATGGAGCACAACAATGATAGGATGGCATCTATTGAAGGCTCCTCTTTTATTTACATATGTAGGTGCATCTTCTGGACTTCATTGGAACGAACGTTGGAAAATCATCGAGGGGATTTCCTCTGGTCTGTATTACCTTCACGAGCAATCTAATCCTCGTATTATTCACTTGGACCTAAAACCTTCAAACATATTGCTTGATGAAAATATGGTACCAAAAATTGCGGACTTTGGTCTATCAAGACTGTTTGAAGAAGAAAAACCTACTTCCAATGTACTGACTGGTGGAACATTGTAAGTGAATTTCCTCTTGATAAAAAATTGGTTTTTAGTAATCCACGGAATGTGGTTTATGTTTGCTAATTTTAACACTTCATATTCATGTTATGGTGCAGAGGATACATGCCACCAGAATACGTACTACGAGGTATAGTCACACCTAAGTCAGACATATTCAGTTTGGGCGTAATAATCATGGAGGTGATAACAGGACACAGGGACTATCCGTATGATATTGCATCATCTTCCAAGTGGTTCATTGATGATGTAAGAAAAAATAGTTTAGACTCTAGAGATCAAAGTCCCACGTCATATAGATTATAGACCATATGTAGCTTTTCACCATTGTATACTAATATTCTACTTTTTTGTTCCGACATTCATAGGAACTTCAAAAATGGAGGAATGTGCTTCAAAAAAGACAAGAGTATACATCACTAGAAATAGACTTACAACAAATAAAAAGATGCATCAAGATAGGTCTAATGTGTCTGAATCTTGAGCAGACCAAAAGGCCAACAATTAAGAAAATTGTCAACATGCTTCAAGGTTTGGAAAGTATGGAATTGAAAATTAACAATCAGGTAACCTCACCTGTATCTCAAGTAAGATAACGTTAGGTTATTGTGCAGCATGCAAAACCTTAGTTTCTTTTCCCGTATTTATACCCAGAAAATGAATAAGTTATAATATCTTTGAAATGCTGGTTTATATTGCAAGTAGTAACCTAGTCTTTTTATAAAGAGTATATATTAATATCATGAAGATACCAAACACCCAGCCTCTGCAACAACGCAATGCTCTAATGGCATGACGGATGCACACAACCAAAAATAAGAAGTAAGCTAAAATAATAGTACCGCTACAGCGTTGCAGGCCTTGCAGCAGCAGGACAACCACCACCAAGACAACACCTGATGTCCTAATTCTACAAAAGCGACGCCTCCAAGGAGGAAACAGTGCACCAACGCCGTCGTCGCCTGAGTGTAGATCTTGGGTTTTCACCCGGGAGATAATCACCGCTCTCAAAACAATGCCTTCAACAAGGTCATTGCCAGGCACAACCAATTAAGGCCAGACCTTGAATTTTCACCCTGAAAGGCAAGACTTTGAACTTCACATGTGTTCTCGCCCCCACTTACATACCGCTGCTATGATTCCCGAAACGTCAAGCAAGTTCCTCAACGTCGTAGGCTCCAATCACCATTACTAGTCCTCCAATCTTGGCTTCCATGACATTCTTCGTGTTTAACTTCACCATGGAGCTAAACATATCTCTTGATGGCAACAGATAGCAGAGCTTCGCGCCGCTCGCTCCTTCACGGAAAACCAATGGGCACGACCGAAGCCTAAATGATCCAGCAATCTCCAGGCAACACGCCCACGAGAGTTCGCCGGCGGAGCCTTCCGAGACCCGCCACTCTGGTCATATCATGAAGGACAGATGTTAGGCAGTTCTACATCTTGGCGCAAGAGGAACCCTAGGACCGTCGCTTTATTCGAGCACACCAGCAGGCCCCCACACCAGTGATTGGAGCAGCATCGGAGAAGGCAGCTGCAGCGCACGACCACAACCATCCATGGCAGGGGGCGAACCAGATCGGGACCTTAGGCCCTAATCCGACCCACCATCGCGCCACGGAAGATTGGTGCCGATGTTGTGCACCACCCGCCATGAAGACGCCGCTCTTGAACCGTTGCCACCACTCCACAACTGCCCATGGAGCCACCGCCACGGTGCACGCTCCTCCCGACCGTTTTTAGACGAGAAGGGCGCCGCCGCTGGTGCCGTCCAGGGGCACGCCGATGAAAGGGGCTAGAGGGGACGGAAAGGACCCTTCGGCAGAGTCGCCTGAGCGGAGGCGACCTAGGAGGCGGCTAGGTTTGGGATGGGTTTCCGATCGCCGCTGCGGATCTGGAGCCTTCACTTCCCTTCCCTTGCTTGGGAGAGAAGGGGAGGGCCGCGAGAGAGGGGTGGAGCGGCGGCGCTGGAGGGAGAGGAGGCCGCCGGAGTTGGGGCTGGGGCGGCGGTGAGTAGTTGCTAGGACTATGTTATGTGCTTGATGCATACCTTTTATGAAACTTCGTACCTTAGATTCCTTTTGAACATAGATCTTTTCAGTCTATTGTAACTAGTTGCATAGCTTTTTGAATGGGCAAGGCCATTTTTTAACTCATAGCAAACAGGCTATGTGATTTTTTAGTATTTTCCTTATATTATCAGGAATACAGAAGATTTTTGTAGTAGAATAGTTGCACATATAAATAATTTTACTCAAAGAAATTAAAAAATGGTGTTACATGCATCTACTTTATTCTGCATGGTCTAAGACGAAATTTCCAATAGATACTCATCATTAGTGAGCCTTTTTATGGTACCCCAAGGGGAAGGAGCAGTATACATCCCAGCGTTGAGTTCTCCTGTCAAAACTAAATTAAGGTTAAAAAAATCCCTTCATAATTAAAGGGCGTTGGTGTATACGTACTAAACTAATAGGCCAGTATTCGGCCCATTTTGCAGTTACAACTAACTTTGCGTCATGACCCATGTTGGTTGTCCTTGGCGACGCAGATGTGATGCAAAAACTGTCATGAGGCATAATCATTTGTAGTGGATGTATATTTTAAGGGAAAACTATATTTTCTGTCCCTCAATTCTTTCGACAGCCTAGATTTTGGTCCCTCAACTTCAAAACCGGCAAACCTTAGTCCCTCAACTCTTCAAACCGGATAACTTTAGTCCCTTGTCTCAACTGACCCAGTATCGCTGCTGACTCAGTGTGGTTTTGACCGGTCTTTGCTGAGGTGGCAAAATTCATCTCTTCTACTCATCCTATCTCTTCTTCGTCTCATCTCTCTAGTAGGCATTTAATTGAGCAACTCGCGTGCGAGCCTGCACTTCCGTCACCGGCACCACCTCGTTGTCTGACTAGGCAACACCAGCTAAGAGCAGGTTGCTCGAGGCCGGACCTGCATGCCTTGGCTGGTCGTCGACGATGGTCGCCTGGGGCTTGGCCTGTCGACACGTTGACGATGGCCGCCGAGATTGCGGGGGCGCTTGTGTTCGCCTGCTTCGTCCTCGTCGCTGATGCTCGATGGTCGCACGGTAATTATCGCCAAAGCGAGAGTCCCGCAGGCTACTGGTGCGGAGGAGTGTGGGTATGGTGGAGAGCACGTGGAGGCGGCAGACGCCGGTGGAAGGGCGTCGAGCAGCGGGATGGCAAATGACTGGACGTAGTGCATCTTGGGGAGGACGGAGGAGGGAACAAAAAAAGACGTTGGCGAGAGACGGAGGTGAGGCGCACGACGAAGCAGAGCTCGCCGTTCATGCGCACGCCGGACGGGTGCAGCACGACGAGTGGGTGCGTGTTAGTGCACCCCTTGTTCATCTCCAGCATCGAGAGACGTATCCTCACCTTGCCCATCCTCTTGATGGTGTTGCCGGCGGCGGTGTCGGCTTTGCCGAGGTGGCAGTTGTGGAACATGGCCAGCGTGATCACCGTGCAGGGCTGTAGAACTCCCACTTGGACTGCTCATTCCGCCGTGGGCTACACGAGTCGACGAGGGCGCACGTGCGCACCCACTTCTGCCCATATTTGACCACGCAGTACGCGTCGGTGGTGCTCCCCGGACACGGTCGGCATGGCGACGCGAAGGTCACAGAACCGGCAATTCAGCTTGTGGCTGCGCTGCCGCTCGGCCTCAACGTCTTTTTTTCCACGAATACGTCGCGGTTGGCGTATCATTTCATTGATAGGAGAAGAACATACAGAGTGGTGTCATGGTCACGTACGCAAGAAGGCGTGGCCATGGCACAGAGCGAGCATAGAATGGGGTGCTCAGCCCCTTACAAAGTCACTAGCCTGCCGGGATGATATCACCAAGTCCTTTCGCTTTGGCATAGGCCCAGGAGTGGGCGTCATCTTGGATCGCGGTCAGGAGAGAGAGGCAGTAGAGGGCGTGTCCTTGTCGAAGATGATGGAGTTGCGATGGCTACGTCTGAGCAGAGAAGGGCCCCGCGAGCCACTGTTACACCACGTCCTTGTTGCGGATGTCCGGGCCATCCTTGGCGGGGCGAACGCAGCGTGTCAGGGCATCTCCAGCCGTTCGGCCCCCTAGGGCGCCTAAATAGAGCGGCCTGGGGGCGTGCCGGCGCTAGTTCGGCCCCTGGGGGCGACCTAGCTCCCAGTCACGCCCCCACGCGCCGGCCCCAGGATGCGGGAAATTTAAACTTGGTCGTTCCCGCTCTCAAAAGACGCCGCAAATCCGGCGATCGGACGTAGTCTGGCGTTACAAAAAACAGAGCGCCGCCGCCGCAAGTTCGCGTGCGCAACAATTCACTCGGCGGGCTCAGCTCCAGGCGTTGGCGGTGTCGGAGCTGCTTCGGTGCTGGGCTGCGTCGGCGCGGCTTCGGCACTGCTGGGCGGCGATGTAGAGGCGTCGTTCGGGCTTGGCGTCCGTGTGGTCGTGGGCGTCGTCGGCGTCGTCGGCGTTGCCGTCGGCAGCTCGTTCAGGATGAGGCCGCGCTGCACCAGGTACCAGAGCTTCTTGTCGTTTCTCTGGAGCATGTCCGCCCCGCCCATCAGAAAAGCCATGTCGGTGTTCCTCTTCTTCGCGGCGACGTTCGTCCGGAGCAGGTCGAGCTTGATGGCGTTGTTCTTCATTAGCGACGACCACCGCGCCTCGGTCTTCTCTTCGAGTAGTACGGCCCGGGCCTGGGCGTCGGTGAGGCAATGCTCGATAGACTCCCGCACTCGCGCGGTTGCCGCGTCGGCGTTTTTCCCCTTCTGTGCCAATTTGTGGCCGTCCGGCCGCCCCTCTGACGCGCCCGGAGTCGTCGCGTCCGGCTTGTATGTCTCCTTGGCCTTGTCAAGGGCTCGTCGGACTTCCGCCCATTTCTCGCACTTGTCAATGCGCTTGTAGACGTGGAGGTGCTTGAAGTCGGCGTCTTGGTTGTCACCCAGATACATGGCGAACATACACAGCAGCTGCGCGGAGGGACGAACAGTTGGCGGGCGGCGGGCGTAGGGGACGAAGATATGCGGGCAAACGGCGTGCGTACCTGATCCACAACGCTGGCGCCGCTCTCCGGGCGAGCCGCGACCTCCTCGACGATTCCATGCCATTTGTTGCACGCCAACTGGATACGTCCCCAATGGTTCGCCATCGCCTTGGAGCCGCGCTGCATGTAGACGCCTTTGCAGTAGGGGTCGACGAGCTTCCGCTCGTCGAACTCGGCCTTGATGCGGTCCTAGTATGTCTCCAAGCTCTGGTTCGCGCCGGTGGTCGGGTCGAGGAAGACGACTTTCCATGCTTCGGCGAGGCATTCCTCCTCCTTGGACGTCTACTTGATGCACGGTTCGCCTGACCTAGCCGCCCACTTCTTCTTCTTCTGGCGCCCCTTCATCGGAACAGGAGCCGGCTCCTCCTCCTCCTCCTCCTCGTCATCCTCCTCCTCCTCCTCGGGTTCCTGCGTGTCATCGCCGTAGACGTAGCCGAGCTCGGCCTCCATGTCGCCGCTGAGGTCCACTACCTCGTCCTGGGTGGCGAACCCGGGAGACGCGGCGGCCGCGGTCGATCCTGTCGCGATGATGTCGTCCATGTCGGCTCCCGTGTCGTCGGCGTCGCCGAGGTGCGAGAAGGGTAGCGGTCCACGGTAGAGATGGGGCGTCGGTGTGGACGCGTAGGCGGCGGGCGGCGAGTAGTTGTATGGAGGGTACTGCACGCCGACGAAGGCGGGCGAGGGCGTGCGCGTAGCGGGGTGACCATGAGGGAAGGTCACGTTTGGGTTGAACCCACCGTGCGCGTCGCCGTCGGCGTAGCCGGGCGACGATGAACCCCATGGAGATCCGGCGCCTTGCTGTCCCCAGGGCGCGTACTGGGCGTGGCTGACGACGGGTGGATTCATCCCCGCCTGGTCGACCGATGAGGAAGACGCCGCCGCGCGCGCCGCGTTGTCGCGGGCCTTCTTGGCTATGGCCTTGTTCCGCCTGTCGGCGATGACTGCTTCGCGCCGCTGAACTTCCACCCTCCACTCGGCGTTCGACAGGCCCGGTGGCTTCGATGGCGGCGCCCTCCGCTTCCTCTGCTTCGGCTGGGCCACGGCGCCAGTCGCGGTTGCCGCCGCACGTGACATGGCGTACTTCTTCGACGGCATGGCGGCGACTGGAAGGCGAGCGGGAGGGGGAGGGGGTTTGGCAGGAGAAAGGGAGAGAATGGCGGGAGGAAGGCGAGCGAGCGGGAAAGATGCGAGGGAAAAGCGTCAAGAAACGGCGGGAAAAGGCCCTCTGGTCGCCTCCACGGCGGGCCCACGCGCCTTTTTCGCTTGTGCCGGCTCCCCAAGCGCCCCCCAGGGCCCCGGGTTTGGCCTGGGTCCGCCGGCACCAGTTTTGGCCCGAGCCGGCAAAAAACGGGCTTCTGGGGGCGCGACGGGGGCCTTTTTTTGGCCCCGGCGCGGCAAAATCGCTTGGGGAGGGCCTGTTGGGGGCGCGGCTGAAGATGCCCTCATAGCCGATGTCTAGCGGTGCGCAGCTGTATCCATGCAGGCACGTGGTGGGGTGGGGTGGCTGCAGTCCCGCCTTGCAGGTCATCTCATCGGGTCAAGAAGATGTAAGTCTCTAGCTTCAGTTTAGACATTGGAGTTTGCTGGGTTGGTTAGCTGTACCAAAAAATCTGAACGATCCAATCACCTGTACGCTGATGTGTCAAGATTCGGTCAAAACCATGCCCATGTCACACAAAATCCACCGAAAGTGGTACGAGGGATTAAAGTTATCTCGTTTGAAAAGTTGATAGGTTTTGCTAGTTTTAAAATTAAAGGACAATTTCTACATTTTCAAAAAAATTAAGGAACGAAAAATATACTTATTCCATATTTTAATCCCCGGTGAATTTCATGGGTATAACTCCCGGTGAAATACATGAGTTCCAAACATGACGTACACCTGGTAAAACCTTTCTATAGAGAGGCAACTTCATGGTTGACCATTGCATTTTTTTAAAAGGAGGATGACCCTCGGCCTCTGCATTTGGGCGATGCATACGGTCACTTTATTAATTATTCTCACAAGACCTTACAAAGCCATACAACAGCAAGACTAAAGCCGCCGTCTAAGCAAAAACTGTCGCTACACCTATCCAATTGATAAAGGGGCGCAGATAGTCTGGGCCAAATACCAAACAGACATCGCAGCCAAACCTAAACATCTAAGACCTGAGGTCCCAATCAGGACGCCTGCCGGGTATGGGGCACCTACCAGTCCGGCGCACTCCTCAACCAGGACGCCTGCCGGGTATGAGGCCATCGCAGCCACCTGCCACCAATCCATCTTCAGAGTTGTCTTGTTGCATGTACCGTGTCGGTCTCTCACATCGACGCCACCACGACGCTCGACAGCGTCGCCCCATCTCATGTGAGTCCACCCTCCCACAGCGAACTCCGAATCTGCACTGTGCCACGCCGTCAAGATCCGTCGCCATCAGTGTGTAGGATGAAGCACCGCTCCACCAAAGAATCCGTCCTCTGGTCCCTCGATCACGTGTGTACCTTCAAGAATGACGCCCCCAAGGGAAGAACGACACCAGAGCACCGCCGTCATCCGATCATCCGATCTAGGGTTTCCCCAGAGGTAGCAGAGAGTGGCCTTGAACTTCTCCACGGCGATGCCTTCAAGAAGGGAACGGCGCAGATATCACCGCCACCGCCGGCCTTAGCAGATCAGTTCGAAGGGATCTAACTCTCGTGCACGGGCCGCCGTCACCACCAGCACAACCAGGCAGAACCCTGGAGCACCGGCAGATCAGCGAGCCGCCGGCACCACCACATCCAGATCGCCGGCCACGCCGGGCTGCCGCCATCCCCCGCGCCGTCTAGGTCGGAGACGGAGCCGCCGAACGCGCACAGGGACCACTGTCACCTGCACACGCCAGAGCGCCGCCGAGAGCCTAGCGCCCGCCGCCGCTTGCTGAATGCCGTCACCGCGCGCCCCGAGCGGACTCCCACGCACACCAGGCGAAACTGCCGTCGCCCCAAGCCCGCGCCGGCGCGCCCCGCCTCCACTGCGCCGCCAACCACCGCCGCGATCCGCCCGCGCCAGATCCAGCGAGCCGTGGGAGAAAAGATTGACCACTGCGTTTATGCCTTCTAGATGTAACCCTTTTCTTTTGTTTATTGAAATGGACAGAGAGGTAACTTATGCACAAACGAATGGAGAGGTAGTAACTTATTAAGCCTACATATACATTATTAAGTTGGTAGATTTGTTCGTTGAGTTACATTGTTAGTTTGATCGAAATAGGCTTTCGCCCTGCTTTGTAAATAAAGCAACGGTCCAGACAATCCATGTTCGAACAACACCCAACAGACAACGGTTGGGGCCACAGCACAGTCAAGCCCAAGAAAACATAAAAGAAATAAGAAAAAAGCCACTTAGTGGCAGCCGCGAGACGGCACTATGAGGACGATACTTGACGCGCCTAAGCCAAGAGCGCATCCATCATAAGGCCGAGTCGATCGCGATCACGCTGCCTCGAGAGCGGGTGCCAGTGCTGCAGAAAAGTAAGGAATTTGAAGGAGTTAGATACCTGCCTCGGAGAAACCTTCTCGATCACCATTGTATTCCGAGTCGTCCAAAGAGTCCACGATATCGCCGCAAAAATAAGCCAAAATAGGCAGCGATGTCGCGACTACTGTAAAGCTCTATGTTGGAGAAACTCTGTGAGATTTAGGGCCTCTTATTCGGGCCCCAACGCCTCGCGGACGTAAGTCCATAATACCCTTGCTGTCATACAAGAGAAGAGGATATGTCCCGGTCTCTGGTACGGCACAAAGGGGGCATAGACCATCACCAGGTCCGTGCCGCTTAAGTACCTCTGTCCCCGAGGGGAGGCGATCCCGTAGTAGTTGCCAAACAGAAATCTTAATCTTTAAAGGTACAGGGCCTTTCCATAATGGGGACAGCCAGGGAGTGGCAGGTGACGGGCAAAACACATGATATGTCGTGCTCACCGAGAACTCCGCCATCGGCGTGAGCTGCCAAGATACCATGTCCGGATAATCCGGAAGCACGAGTGGTAGGGTGCCCTGCAATCTAGTCTAGTCGTTACTCTCGGCTTGTCCAAAGGTGCGACGAAACAGGATGTTGGACTGTCCAGCTTGGAAGGCCGTAGAAACTAGTATAGGCGGATCCACACAAATTGAGTATAAGCCAGGGAAGCAAACGCGTAATGGCTCAGTACCCAGCCAAGGAACCAGCCAAGATTGAATCCCTTACCCGTTTCCTAAGGAGAAAGAGATCCCTAGGCGGATGTCCTCCTTGATCCTTTGGATGGCTCGCCAGAATTGTGAGCCCTCCGCCCTGTTGCATGCCAAGAGCGACTCACCCCTAATTAAGATATTTCACCTGAATGACCTGTAATCATAGTCCACCCTCACCGCGTAGATCTGCCAGACCCATCTCTACATGAGCGCAACGTTCATACGGCAGGAGGCAGTGATGCCCAGGCCACCACGATCCTTAGGCACGCAAATAACCGCTCACTTTACCATGTGATACTTTTGGTGGCCGTTGGCCGCCTGCCAAAAGAACCTAGCAAGATCCTTATCGAAGGCACTATGGACGCCCTTAGGTAGGATATACATCCCCATCATGAACATGGGGAGGCTTGCTAGGTTGGAACTAATAAGGATTGTTTTGCTCCCTTTGGAGGTGAACCGTCCTCGCTAGGGCTCTGCCCGAGATGCCACTCGTCCCACCAAAGGGTCGAATGCACTCGTCAGGATCTTCGAGTTTGCCATCGGCATCACCAAGTAAGTAATGGGGAATGAGGTTAGTCTTCAGTTTAGGTTATCCGCAATCATTTGTTGGTCCTCCGCAGGGAAGCCAAAGATGATGACCTCGCTCTTGTCAAAGTTAATCTTGAGTCCCGACATAGCCTCGAAGCAGAGGAGTAGGAAATTAAGATTAACTATGTCGAGAGAGCACCCTTCCACTATAATCATGGTGTCGTCGTTGTACTGGAGATGAGTGACCCCTCCTCCTGGAATGAGGTGACCAACAACTCCGGAGAGGTGGCCGGCCCTCCTAGCTTTATCCAGGATTCCCGCCAAGGCATCCACGGCGAGATTGAAGATAAGAGGGGATTTCGGGTCCCCTTGCTTCACTCCCACAGAGGACAAAAAGAATGCCCTCACCTCGCCATTAATGTTAATCGCCGTCTTGCCAGACGGTACCAACTGCATAATCCAGTTGCACCATCTGTCCTTGAAGCCTCTGCGCTGCATGACTAGCCGCAAAAAGGTCCAGTCTAGCCGATCATGGGCTTTCTGGAAGTCCAGCTTGAGAAAGACACCATTCTGTCCGTGCGATCGCACCTCGTGGACAATCTCGTGAAGGGACAAAATCCCGTCATGGATTCGTCTCCCCTTCAAGAATGTTGTCTGGAGTGGGTGATTCATCCTCTCAGCTACCGGTGCGAGTCTAGTCGCGCGTACTTTAGAGAAGATGCGCTCCAAAACGCTGATAATTGTGATAGGTCTGAATTGTCGATTGTCCGTCGCCCCAACTACTTTGGGGATCTAGGTTATGACACCAAACTTTATGTGTGCCATGTCAAAAGTTCTGATGTAGAATTCATGGAACATTGGCATGATCACAGGTTTTAGGACATTCCAGAATTTCTGGAAGAAGGCAACCGGCAAGCCGTCCGGCCCCGGTGCCGACCCTGCCTTCATCGAGGCGATCGCCCTACTCACCTCTTCCGGCGAGAAAGGGATAGTAAGTTCTGCATTCTCAATGTCAGATACCCTGTCCGCTAGGGGCCAGAAACCATCCGCCAAGGATACCCCACAACGGGGTTCCACCGAGAAGAGCCCCTTAAAAAAGGAGTAAATATGGGTCCTAATCTCATCCGGGTACTCGAGAAGGGTGTCCCCTTCCCAAGTTAAATTGTTAGTTCACAAATCAGTAACCACACATTTAATTACCCTTTATGAATAACTATATATAGTGGTCATTCAATTGTAAATACATGATCTTCAAGAAAACATGCCTTCAATGTTCTCTGATATTGCCTAGGCAAGATTTTATTTGTTTGTTGTGACACAAGCAAATAAATAATTTAGGTCCTCAATTTGTTTGTTAGGCAAGCCATAACTATTTTTTATTTTCAGGGGTCTCAATGTGACACAGAAAGTGGGCAAGAGACTAATGATAAGGTGTCTGACATCACAAGTAAAAAGAAGGCAGCCGAGGACTGGAAGATGGAGTACGTTCTTGTCGGACGCGAGTTAGAGATGAATGACCTTCATCAATATACAACCAAGACACACTTCAATTCAATCCAAGTGATGTTTGTGTGGGGGATTGCTGGTGTCGGGAAATCCTCTCTCGTGAAAAACTTGTTCTGCGACATAATTCTTAACAAGCAAAACCCACATCAGGGAATGATGTGCAGCCCATTTAGCAAGCATGGCTGGGTGGATATCTCATATCCATTCAATTTGAGGGACTTTGCTCAGAGCTTACTTTTGAATTTACATTCTAAATCTCTCCAATCAAAGGACACTCCGTACCATGATATGATGGAAAGCAAAAACCCGATTCTTGAGTGTCAATCTATTCTGAAGCAACATAGGTGTCTCGTGGTCATTGATGGTCTCAAGTCCACAGAAGAATGGGACTGTATACAAGCTGACTTGGTATCTGTGTCTTCTAAGAGCTTTATCATCGTCATTACAACTGAATCATGGATCGTCAAACATTGCCACGGAAATAAGGGAGAGGTCGTGTTTAATGTCAAATGTCTAGAAGCTGATTCAGCCTTTCAGCTCTTCAAAAAGGAGGTGTGTTTCATTTTATCAAAAGAAATTTCTTTCAGTTGTTTTAGCTCCTTCTATCTAATTCCATGCATGCACATGCTCCTACCAAACCATATACTCTCTTCTCCCTCGTTATGAGAGATAAAAAATGGCAAAGCTCTTCAATTAGTCTCACTCTTACTTGTGAAACTTAATATCATTGCTATGTCATATAAATTATTCTCAGTGTACCATTGTATCTAAATGACTAATTAGAACACACAAAAAGGTTGGACACATTAATAAATATGGGCCGTGTAAAACTAAATTACACATGTCGTCTGGTACATATATATATATATATATATATAGAAAATTATCCCTTGAGCATGAAATGGTCCAAACATATCTACTCTTTATTCAGAGAAGGAATTATTCTGTTTTATTTTGTTTTTCCCACTGAATTTTTCATGATTTGCTAGGTATTTTCTTTTTTTCACCTGATTTTCTATTGTTTTCCCAACTGGTCGGATCTCTCAGTTTCACATGCCTTTTCAATTTTTTCTACATTAGTGGTGTTTCAGAAGGGATTCCACGGATCTCTCAGTTTTATTTCATCAAGTTTCTACAGGTTATTTCACAAATATGCTTGTGAGCAAATTGGAAAAGCTTACCGAAATCATGGACGAAAATAAATGTTGTACGTATACAGTGCACAACCACCGAACCTGTAGCAAATACAGTACACAACTGTAAAAAAAAATTACTCCCTCGGTTCAGGTTTACAAGGCTCCCTCGATTTTTTATCCCAACTTGATCATTTTTTCGAAAGAGCCCAACTTGATCATGGATTTAACAAATAAAATATGAAAACTATGTCAGCAAAACTATGCCATTTGATTCATATTTGAAAGAAGTTTCCAACGGTATATTTTGTGACAAATAAATTATATTTATTAGTAAATTTCGTGGTCAAAGTTAGGCAAAAACCTCGAGAGGGCCTTACAAACCCGAACAGAGGGAGTAGACAACATGCACAAAAAAGGACAATACAATTAGCTGAAAATGTTCAATAGACAGCCGGCAAAAATGTCATGGATAGTAGTAAACACAACTTTGATTGAACCATTCAAACCATTACAGTCTTTACTCCCTGTAGGATCCATGTATTACATGAACGTAAGTGCCCTTGACGGATCATGTTGTTTCTCTCCTCTCTTTACTTGTTTGAACTTAACCAAGATGATCAGATGACATGACTTGATCGCATGCTCGGAATCTGACAATTCCACTTCTCAATTATGCTCTCTCTTGCTCCTTGATATAGGCAACCTTGTGTACCCTTTCTTAGGTCTAATACAAGAACATTGAAGTCCATATGTGTTTAGCATGTTAATTTTGGATTGTTTGACCGACAGGTATCTAGCAAGTATCCATTACCAGCTTCATTATCTGATGGTGAAGTTGTGGAGCTACAAGAACTTATTTCCAAGTGTGGTGGACTTCCCAAGGTAATAGTTGAGATAGCTAGATCACTGGCTACCAAATCAGTCGGACGGATGGATAGTGCACGTTCTCTTAGCAAGAAATTTATGCATTACTTGGAGACGAACCGGGAGTTCGACCGTCTGCAGGGTCTGTTTGTTTGGATGCACACCAAATTCCGTACTTGCCCGGATTCTCTGAAGCCATGTATATTCTATCTATCAATTTTCCCCCGAGATCGCATCATTAGGCGGAGGCGATTAGTAAGGCGGTGGATCGCGGAGGGTTACTCATGGGAAAACCATGAAGAATCCACAGAGGACAATGGTGAGAAGCACTTCTCGGAGCTTCTCGATCTGAGCATCATCCAGCAGCCACCTACCACATTAGGTGACAGGAGGATGGTTTTGTGCCAGGTCAATGGCTTCATCCGTGAGTACATTGTCTCACGGCGAATGGAAAAGAACCTTGTGATTGAACTTGGGGGAAGTAGCACCCTGACAACCCAAGGCACAGGTTGCCACCTTGTCATACTCAAGATTTGGGACAGAAACATAATTGTGTTCCAGAGTATCGACTTCTCACGGCTACAGTCATTGACAGTGTTTGGTAAGTGGGAGTCCTTCTTCATCTCTGAAAGAATGAAGCTGCTTCAGGTGCTTGATCTGGAGGATGCAACGGGCAGTGTTGAATATAAAGATCTTGAGAAGATGGTGAAATGGCTGCATGGCCTAAAGTTCCTCTCACTGCGAGGGCATCGTGAGATCCACCATCTACCAAGTTCACTGGGTCACCTGAGGCAGCTTGAGAGTTTGGATGTCCGATACACCTCCATAGTTTCCCTGCCTGATAACATCACAAAGTTAGAGAAGCTGCAGTATGTGCGTGCCGGCACTACTGATGTCCCGGTTTCATCCAGCTGGTTCTGTAAACATCATGGTCTAGTCGGTGTTGAGGTGCCTAGAGGGATTGGAAAACTGACAGGGTTGCACACGCTGGGTGTTGTCAACGTTGCTGCTTCAGGGTCAAAGACCTTTGTGAAAGATCTCAGGAAGCTCACCCAACTGCGCAAGCTTGGAGTGTGTGGCATCAACAAAAAGAACAGTAAAGATTTTTTCTCTGCAATCGAGGGTCATGTACATCTCGAATCCCTGTCAGTGCAGCTCAACAAGAACAACAATCAAGGTTATTGCTTTAAAAAGGGCAACAATCAAGGTTGCTTGGATGACATGATCTCTCTGCCATGCAAGAACTTGAAGAGCCTCAAACTGCACGGGGTTGAAAGAACATTGCCAGAATGGTGGAGTAGCGGGCTTAGCAAGCTCGCAAAGCTGGATTTAGAGATGGATACGTTCACGGAAAATGTCATAAAGTTGCTTGGTCAGTTAACACAACTATGTATTCTTCGTGTCAAGCAGCTTCAAGATGGTGAACTCTGCTTTCGGGTCATGGTGAATAATGAAGAGGACGAATCGTACCGAAACGTCAAGGTCCTCCAGATTGCTTGCGGCTGCAGCTCCAGCAGTTTACATGTGACTTTTGGATCAGAAACAATGAAAAAACTTGAGCTGCTCAGGATTGACTGCTCCGGCGGGTCGTCATATCAGCTTACTGGCCTGAATTATCTGTCTGAACTAAAGCGAGTCCTGGTTAAGGGTACCAACAATGAAGAAATCAAGAGAGACCTTGAGACCCAGCTTCTCAACCATCCAAAGAATCCTGCTGTGAAGCTTGAGTAACTATCACGCTTGTCCTCAAGGGTCTTATTTCTTTGGTTTTTTACCTACAACACTAGCTCGATCCGGTCTTTTCTTACTGGTTATACTTGCTGTTTTGTCAAAATATACTGCATTCCTACAGGTAGTTTAGTTTCTGCTTACCTTCATTATGATCTGGCGACCAGACTGTTATGGTGTACTAGCATATGAGAGTTTTTTGGAATTACCACTTCAGACAGTTTTAAATTATGTGCATCTACCTTTATTTTCCTGTCAGAAGGATGTTTAGAGTTGATTTTGAGCATACTTAAATCTGTATTGAATAAAGGACAGACTGATTACACTGGTAGATTAGAAGTAATGCAGTGATAGTTGGTTATCTCATCTCAAATGTTTGGTGGGTCCTCTGCCGAGAATGCTGCTGCTTGCTCCTTTGATATAAACGAAAAGGAAGATACCGGGCATCTGCATCGAGCCATGCACATAGTCATATTTATTAATATTCAACTCTGACAAAAACAAATATATATATATCAACCCAAAGTCAACTTCCTGGCGATCTATGACGCTACGCCTACTAGCTTGATGTTGTGCCCTGACCAACCACCCCATCTAATCCGGTGGCATCACAAAGCCACCCCTCGGCGAGCCGAGATCACCAATTAGACTAGCAGGCCCTCAGCGCGCATCACATGTGCACTCTCCAGAATCCTCTGATGCCATCTTTCGCCATCCCAACTTCAGATCCACACATTGACCTTGCCAGGTCCAACAGCCGTCGACGCCAGGCATGCAGCGCCACAACCCTATGCACGTCCATCGCCAAGACCCAGTTGCGCTACGCCGCCGAGACCCATCGTTGTCGATGTAGTAGATGCCACACCATACCACCTCCTGACCCAGATCGCCACCAACGCCAACCCAACAATGTCCACCAGTCAACTATCGTCGCCCACCGTAGTTAGGGTCTTCACTCGCGAGACAAATGGCGTGTGTCAGTACTAACTAGTAAGATGTCCGTGCTACGCTACGGACCACATAAAATAAGGTGGAATAACAAAAATTATGAGCCACTTTTTTTTAGAGAAGGTTAGGTTCTAATCACATCAAACAAGAGCCCCTGTACAATAACACTGCCAACACAACCAAAGTTCCATGGAGCCACACGTTTGTCGCAATGATGCCGCCAACACAACCCAAGTCTCATGGAGCCGCACATCTGCTGCATCACGATTACATCCAGATCCAACCTCAAATACTTTAGAGGACAATACCCTTTCAAGGGTCAGTATATATAACTTGGTATATCGCTCCTAGCGATATTTGTCACATTCAGGCTATCGAGCTTCATTTCTGATGTGCGACTTGCATGGGTGGCAAATGAGCCATTCTCAAAGGTTGTCGCTCCGGTTCCATGAACATTGGTAACTTGGTATGATCGATGAAACTATTAACTCTTCTTTGGTACATTTTGTGTTTCATTTTTTTTTGAGGAAAATGGCAGTGGCTACTGACTATGCATTTATCAAACGACAAAGTAACGACATGTAATCCATGAAAGATAATACTGCATAAAAAGGATCCTGGTAATACCTGTAGCAGCACATGATGTTTTAGATGGTGTGCTAGCTGCTCCTAATGCAGCTGCATAATAATACAACTATAATAACTGTCGACTGCTCTGGTTTTACAACTGTGTCATGGCTATGATGAACATATGATGTTCTAGATGCAGTTATTGTGGTTGTATCATTGGAGCTCTGTGTATCGGACGACAGTGGCACCGTTTCTGAATCTACCTGCAGAGCTTCCTTATATGTTGAATTGTTGTTCAGACGATGAAGTGGAGCATCAGTTGCAGATAACTTGGTCAAGAGAACATAGTTACATAGCTTCAGCAGCTTGGTTTGGGCTATCGACGAAAAAGGGTTTCCCCCCGCTTGGTTTGGGCTATCTCCTGGCTGGAAAGAAGACAGAAGACATCTTGTGCGATTTTCAGACTAAGGCATGTCCCCTGAAGCAGGAAGCAGGAGGCGGAACATTAACTTGGTCGGTACACTACCTCCTTCCCATTTGATCTCAATGAAATGTTTAAGCAAGAACTGTAGCAGATGTATAGTGAAACTACAGTAACTATGTTTGAAACCTGAACTATGACTCATAATCAATACAGACTACAGAATATCAAGAATGCCTAACTGAATGTTATCGAACCTGTTCGAATGCAGTAGAAGCATTCTTCGAATGGAGTAGAGCAGAACAGTAGGCAAAAACGTCCAGAAATTCCAAACAATACACAGTTCCTGTCTCGTGCTCGTGCATAGTGTACCTTTTAAAGTTCATTAAGCTATAATCTGGTTGTAATCAGGACTCAATTTGGCTATCAAATCATGGAAGAAAAGTAGAAACCAAAATTACATCCATAAACTTCGGTTGAGTAACCTATGGTTCAGAACTCAGGAAACATCGTGTACACATACAGAAAATAAACGAAGAGTCGGCGATGCGCTTGGATGGAAGAGACGGACGGCCCACTCATTTCTGGACGTGGCGCGGCACGGCGCTCGGGAGGACTCGATGCAGTCCGGGCGAGCGCGACCCTCCCGGATAGGCAACGGCGAGCGGGCGTGCCAGCAGGGTGTGCGACCTTCTGGTGACGATGAGCGAGCAGCGCCAGCAACTGGTGCGATATCAATGCGGTACCGACGACGGTGAGTGAGCTGGGCGGCAGAGACCAAGCGGAGGAAAGAAAGACACAGCGAGGGACATGGATGGGGAGCCTCGAAGGAATCGGGCAGAGCAACATGGCGATCCGAATTTTGAATGGAGATTAGAGACGCTCACGGCAAAGGGATGGGGAGGCCGTGGTGGTCGTGGGTGGTGGGCTGCGGTGGCAGAGAGGAGGCATTGGGGGCGGGCGGCGCCGGCAGATGCCATCGCGCCAGATCGGACTTCCATGGCTTTGGAGTCTGGAAGGGAGAGACGAAGGGGTTTTCTGAAAAGAATACAAGGAAAGTGGCGGGGGTCTTTTGCAAAAGTGTCAGAGGTCGTCTCAGATGCGTTAGATGCAGATCGGACGGTCAAAATTGATAGATGGCAGACACACCATCACCACCAAGTGAGGTTTTTATAGGAGTAGAGAAACCGGCAGATATTGGGTAGGGGGCCCCGAGCTGTGGATCTCAGATTGATGGATAGGATAACATGAGACAAAGGGGACAATATTTACCCAGGTCCGGGCCCTCTCGAAGAGGTAAAACCCTATGTTTTGCTTTGATTGTATTCATGATAATGTATCGAGTACACGCTTGATCTACCACAAGATCGTATGTTATGTTCTAGCCCTAAGGTGTATCATGAATGAATCTCCCTACCAAATAAGCCCGCCAGCTTGTGTAGGTATTAGCGGTGTCTAGGGTTAGACATGGTCGGTTGCCAGCTAAGAAAACATATGCCGATAGCCGAAGCAATCCTTGGGGTACACGCCAAGTCTTCGATAGAGCCCATCTTTACCATGCCATGGTTCGAGGCTTCCGGAGTCCTTTCTTACGAGATCGGTGGGCCATAAGTTCGGCCCTGGACTGTGGGTCAACCAGGTTGGTACCCACTAGTCCAGGACACCATCAGTAGCCCCTGAACTTGTCTTCGGAGCTGGGGAAAGAAATTTTCCTCGGTCGGATGACTTCGGCTTGGGGTCTTCGGCTTGACAGGTGAGTTCCTCCATCCTGGTGTTTGTTTATACTAGTAAACGTGCACATGCAACGCACGTGTAGCCATGTGCAAAATAAAAAAGGAAATCAGTAATCAAAATAAAGGTTTACACAATATTCCATCATCAAACAAGTCATTAAGCAAATCACAAAATTCAACAACCGAAAGAAAAGGCTAGGAATCCAAGGGCTTGAAATTCTTTAGTTTCATACTTCTTATTTACTTGAGACATTTATGCCTAGTCCAATTGATCCATCTTGTTGGACTTGATTGGTGGACGCTGACCACCCCTTATATACTTGAAAATTTGCTTTATGGGGGAAAATTGACCAGAGCAAAATTCCACTTCAGTCGCGGCTATCTTGGGGACAAGTGAGTTATCCACGTCGTCTCGTTTGCGGGTATCCTTCCTAAGAAGAACTTCATTCTTGATAGCATCACGGAAATACAAGTCATCCCGAATTTGATGATGCACACCTACAGAAAATGATAAGCGAACAGTTAGTCTAGTTGTTGGAGAATTTTGTAAAATTAAGAAATATAACAGATACTGGCCTTTAAGAAAGTGAACATTGTGGCAACATGAGGAGTAATGTATGCATCAAGTTGTTGCCCCGGTGCTAAGAAGAGTTTCTGTTATCAATTCTCAAGTTAGTAATAACATGACACTAAAATTGTACGACACTTCTTAAGGAAAAAGCTTACTGGATAGTTGATCAACCTTCATCGAGGTTGCCATGATTAAGCCATATGAGTTCCTGAACACATCATGGACAACTGGCAATGCAATGGGAAAGTATGGGTAAATTAAAAAAAAGCAAGTAAACTAAAATGCAAGAATAATAGCATGGTGAGAGAGGAAAATGAATAAAAAATTGCTGGCCAAAAAACAAAGTTGTTTAGGCACCGATACTTTGGACAATTTTCCGTTGCAATGTACAATTTCACAAGCAAGAACAAAGACATGGACAGGCATGTAGATCTATATATGTAGGAGAAGTAACTGAACAACAATGTATGAGCTGGTTTCCAGGAACAAGGATGCACGTCTATACCTGTGGGAGATGGAACCATGATAGAAAATGCTTCTGTCAACGGGCTAGACCCTACACATATATGAAATAGAAGAATTGAGAACCAAGATGCGACAGTAGTCACAAAAAAAGTAAGCATGTCAACCATATAAACTTGGCTAAACATGCATGTCATTGTGGGCAAGATAATAATAACGTGTATTACATAATCCAGACAAGTGTTAATCTTGTTCTCAAAAGAATTGCAAAACTTTTCCGCAGCTACAAATGAAAGTAAATTTCACTTTGCAGTATTGATTTGTCATCAGAGGACACTTTTATTTTAGGGAAAACTTTGTTTTTGCCACTCTAGTTTTTGCCAATTTTGCTTATGCCACTCTAAAATTTGACATCTTACATTTGCCCCTCTTAGTTCTTGACAATGTATCACAGATGTCATTCTGTTACACTTCCGTGAGTTGACCGTTTCTTTTACCCAGTTGACCCGAAAAAACCCTGTCAGTATTTGCAAAAATGACATAAATTGCCCCTACTGACTTGTGGGGCCACTTTGAAAGTGACCCAGACCCTAATCTGTACACACACCCATCCAGCCGTCCTAGCTCCTAGCCGCACCACACACACCCGCATAGCCGCATCCAGTCACCGCCGCCAATTCCGGCCGCCGCGTTGCCACCTCCGGCCGTGTCCCCGCTCGCCACCACAGCCAGCCGCCTCCATTCCGGTGCTCGGCGCTCCACCCCGCCGTCCGGCGCGGCCCCTGCCGGAGCTGCCGCCTGGTTGCGCGCGAGGCCTGGCCGCCGCCTGCGCTTCTCGTGGAGGAGCTCGCCTTCGAGGCCTATCCCCTTGCTCCGCGCCGCTCTCCTCGTTCCGAAGCGCTGGCAACGACCCACCTCCGTCCTCCCCTACCTCCTATCGTCCGGGACGGGGACGCAGTCCCTAGCTCCCTGCTCACCTGGCATCTGGGACCCCATGGGCCTGCGCGCCTCTATCGTCACCAACGCGGCAACGCCGGCTATACACCTCCGGGACGCCGCCTCGTCACCAGCACCGACTGGGTGCACGCCTCTGCCTCGTCACCAGTGTGTGGTGGTGCTCGCGGCCGTAGGCATCCTCCCGAGCTCCGTGCATCAAGGTGGCGGTGCTCGCGACCATGGATGAGCCCAAGTCGTCTCCATCTCCTGCTCTTCTCCATGGCTGAGACGAACTCCTCTCTGTCCATGGCGCTGCCTCCATTGAAGATGCATATGTATGTGTTGTGCCTTGCGCGCCTGATGTATGTGTGTGAAAGTGTGGTGAATCGGAGATGTATGAATGGATGCGCGGCTGCTTACTCTGTTTGCATTTTTTTTCCTTATTAGTAGATGAACTCGGTCGAATCAACGCATCTGCTGTGTTTGTCAAGTATCAGTAAAATTTCTATGAAAACTGTAGTGGCAAAAGCAAAACAAAAAACCAAGGGCAATATTGTCTTTGTTGAAATGTGAGATGGGCCTAGAGCCCATATGACAATTTCAGATTTGATCTCTAAGGGCCCATGTAGGTGGCATGACAATGTGGTGGGAAGTTTAGTCCCACCATGCTAGTGGAAGGAAAGTTGGAGTGGTTTATAAGGGTGGCTCTTCTATATGCTACTAGATCATCGATGACGCGCGTTGCCGCGTCCGTCTATTTGCAATATTGAATGTTAGTAATTGGTGCAAATATGTGGAGGCATTATACAAGAAAGAGTAATAGATAAAGACACCAACGCCCTTATTGTCAACATGGCACACTATATATACAGTAGCAAAAATCAATGCTAAATATTAATGCATTGGTAAATATGATCGAGTTTGTTGCCAGCTAGATTTCAGAATGTAAAACTTATGCAAGGCTCCCTACTGATTTGATGGCCTCTTAAAATACAAAATTGGTTGCCATAATAGTGGTTTGCAGGAAAATATTGCAGGATATCATACAAAGTTAATTCCAACAGCAGTCACAACACATTGCATGCCAATTTGAAGTTGAAGGCAATGATTTACCTGAGATAAAATATTATACCCTTCAGTTGATGGCAGTTCAGAGGAAAGTAAATATAGTTCAAATCTTAACAAGTGGATAGATGTAATATATATCTTAGCCAAATGGATTTTACATGCTTCCATACATAGCAATGGACTCGTAAAGATTTAGACTGTTGTTTGTTCACTTCATCCTGTAGGTTCAACAAACACATACTTCTCTTATCAACCTGGCCACTTGATGCCATATCAACGTTGGTTCTGATACTTCAAAGATCAGAGAACAGTCACTACACACCGTGCATAATAATATTATTGTAAGATCACATATCAAGCAGTAGCATGTACCTTGTGTTGTTACAATGCAATACATGCTTCAAAGATATATAGCAGCCCTGCGCAAAAAAGATATATACCAGCCATTATATTCCAATCAAGCATTCGTTGTAGGTAATATAATCTCTATTAGTATTGTAGAGTTGACTGCAGAAAAATACCCTTGCGCGAAACATACTTTTCTCCTGACATGTTGTAGTCTTATCAAACCGATAAGAAGATGTATGCATCATCTTGTTCTAGTGAGAAAGAGCAACCAAATACCAACATACAACGATCTTTAAGAAAACAAGAGGGCTCCCTGGAATTTAGAAGGGAAATAATACTATAAAGTAGCAAGTCATTGTCAGCATCAAGCTACAGCACACCCTTCCTATGCGTAACATTTTGCAACTTCTCATGCTTAGCTTTAAATTATGTTTTCCCGGCCGTGCATGGAATAGCACTGTATAGCACGAGATGATATATTTCAACCCCCGTGCCTTCACTAATTGATGCAGGCGAGTTTATATTGATAGTAGATCATCAGGTAAGCTACATAAACACATCACACCACATGCCTTGGAATCTAGGTTCGTCAAGATTGTTGATTCAAATGATGCATTAATTAGCACGATCTAGTTGTGTTTGGTCAACTGCAACTAAAAATTATGTTTCGGGCAAATAAGTGAATCATAAAGTGATGAAACAATGAAACCACGGTTAGAAACCTTCTTCAGAAAAAAATTTGACATTAAAATGATAAAGAAAAATTAAGCAAGTGATGGTGTAAAAGGGGATTTAGAGAGAAAGGGGAGGTAAGGGATAAATCCCTGCAGAGGCAGATACGATTGCAAGGAGAGCTGGCTCTGCCTGATACAAAAGACCGAACCAACATATAACTGAACATGTAATAAATTAAGAATTAGGGAAAGAAGTGTCAGGTCGACTTGAGCATGGCGCATAAGTGGCCTCCCTCAGCCTTCTAGTGATCTTCAGATCTTGGCGAGCTCCGGTGAAGTCCCCGCTCCTCGGGGCGCTGGCCATGGACGGCGACGCGCTCTGAGCGTTGGTTCCTTTTTGCCCCATCGGATGGCGAAGCCGCCTTTTGTGGATGTTGTCGTTCCTGTTGGATCTTGGTCTTCCGACTTCTCTCGCCTCACATGGTCCAGTGGTTGGAGGAATCCAACAATTTGATTAACAGAACCAACAGACTTTTTGAAGAGAAGAAATAAAATCAGTAGATGGAATACGAACCACGAGCGAGGAGGGTGTAGGGGTACAAAAGATCTGCCCCAGCAAAGAAGATATTGAAGGATCGCATATATAGGTTCATCGGGCATGAACTAAGGAGGAGGAGGCAGCGGGATTGTAACGCACATCAACCATCAACACCAGCGAGTAACGCGCCTCCACCGCCATTATGGCTCGCATCAACGATACCCTAAATCCACTGCTCCGATTCTCCTCAGCCGCCGCAGCAACGCCCATTCGCATCGCCCAGCGTGGAGCGTGGACTCCTTGTCCCAGTGGGCTCACATCACCCAGGCCCAAGCACCTTCTTTTGTTTTCCACAAGTAGGCCTTCTTCAATGGCAGACGAGAGATTTTGTCGCTGGAGCAGCGGCCCAGCCTGTCTCGTGCTTTCTATCGACGGACGCTTGGACAAGTTTAGAAGGAGATCCAACGGCCAGAGACGCCCACAATTTTAGATCTGACGACCAAAAACGCTTATGGCCTGGGAGGGCAGGAAAAGTGCTCAGTTATAATATATCTAAATTGGAGCTTGAGAAGAGAAAAGGCCCTCGCGCACTCCTCCTCCTCCGCTCGCCTCGCCACGCCACGCCACGCCACGCCACGCCACGACGCAGGTTGCGGGATTGAGCCGAGCCGAGCTCGCTCCTATGCGCTTATTTTTGCCGGTCAAGAACGGAGAGTCTTTGACAGGTAGGGCCACGATCTGAGACGTCTCTCCACCCGCGGCCGCACATATATATGTGGGGCACTGCCAACCCTAGCCGCCGCGAAAATAGAACGCATCTCCGCCTCCACGCCCACGTCGTTCCTCTGCTGCTGCTGCCGCCGGCGACTCCATCCCGTCCACCGCGTACACGATTGACTGGAGAGCAGGTCTCCGAAACTCCGTCTCTCTGGTTTCTGTACGGGAGAGAGGCGAATAGATTTTTGGGAAGCGACTACGCGACTGCTCGCCTCCGATCCACTACTTCCTCTACGTCCGCGCCGTCTCCGTCATCACCATGTCAAGCGACGCCGAACGTGCCACCGCCGAGAAGACCGAGGCCGACAAGAAGGCCGCCGAGGATGCTTCTGCTGCTGCTGTCACCGCGGCAGCGGCTTCAGATGGCCTCTCGGAGGGTATACCGCGTTTATCCCTCTCCTGATAATTTCTGTATTAGCAGTGCTAGCATCATGTGTAGATTTGTCTACTATTTGCGTAGTACGTGCTTGTTTAGATCAGTACCAATATGTTCCTAGTTCTGTCAATGCCATGCTAGTTATCTACTTATGGATTAAATTAGTTGAAAAATTGCCTATTTACTCAGCAATCCAAAAACCTATTATGTGTAGGAATTTTTCGGCAAGTGGCTTTGCCGCTGCACTGAAACCGGATAAGTTTACCGGTACGCATTTTAAGCGTTGGCAGACAAAGACCACTTTATGGCTCACGGCTATGAACGTGTTCTGGGTCACCGGTGTGTCCACGGGAACGATTGCTCCTGAACAGGAGAAGACGTTCAGGGAGGCAACCACTGTGTTTCTCGGAGCTGTTCTTACCGTGATCGGAGATAAACTGGTCGACGCATATTTACATATGCATGTCGCCAAGGACTTGTGGGAGGCGCTCGAATCTAAGTTCGGGGCCGCCGATGCAGGGAGCGAGATGTATATTATAGAGCAGTTCCACGATTACAAGATGGTTGAGAACCGTCCTGTACTGGAGCAGGCTCACGAGATAATATGCATTGTTAAGGAGCTTGAGCTTCTGAAGTGCGAGTTACCGGGCAAGTTTGTCGCGGGCTGCATAATCGCTAAGCTCCCCAATTCCTGGAGGAACTTTGCCACCACTCTGAAACATCAGAGGCGTGAATTCTCTGTGGAGGATGTCATTGGCCATCTTAGTATTGAGCAGAATTCGAGGGCAAAGGACTCGCACGGAAAAGGGGCCGAAGGGACTTCTGTTGCCAACATGGTGAACCAGAGGAACTTCAACTCTCACAAGTTCAAGGGAAAGAACGGTGTCCAACAGAATACCGACTTCAAGAAGAAGGGTAAGAAGACCTTCAAGAAGAACAAGAAGGATGAGGGCTGCTTTACTTGTGGTTCGGCTGAACATTGGGCCAACAAGTGCCCAAACAAGTTTAAGAAGTCAGGACAGGACTCCAAGTCTGTCAACATGATTGTGGGCAACAATGAGAATGGTGCATCTGGGTACGGTAATTTATTTACTGTTTTTTCAGTGTTTCAGCCTATCGATTGGTGGGTGGATACAGGTGCAGGTGTTCATGTGTGTCTGACATTTCATTGTTCTCTTCTTACCAGTCACAGTGCCACGGGTCCGTATTGATGGGGAATGGCGCGAGTGCTTCTGTTCATGGTGTTGGCACGGTCGATCTGAAGTTTACTTTGGGAAGGATCATGCGCTGAAGAACGTGCAGCATGTCCCCGCCATCAAGAAGAACCTCGTTAGTGGCTCCCTTCTATGTAGAGAAGGGTTTAAGTTGGTATTCGAGTCTAATAAATTAGTTGTTACTAAGTATGGACTATTTGTTGGAAAAGGTTATGAGAGCGGAGGGATGTTCCGCCTTTCCCTCGCAGATTTCTGTAATAAAGTCGTGAACCATATTCATTCGAGTATTAATGAATCTGAGCTTTGGCATTCACGTCTTTGTCACATAAGTTTCGGTGTTATGACGCGGCTAGTCAAGTTGCATTTAATCCCGAGTTTCACTTTAGCCAAAGGTTCTAAGTGCCTTTCATGTGTGCAAGCTAAGCAACCTCGCAAGCCTCATAAGGCCGCGGAGGAGAGACACCGCACCATTAGAACTCATACATTCGATCTTTGTGAGATGAATGGTGTGTTGACTAAAGGTGGAAAGAGATACTTCATGACATTGATAGATGATTCCACTAGATATTGCTATGTTTATCTGTTAAATACTAAGGATGAGGCTCTACACTACTTTAAAATCTATAAGGCAGAAGTTGAGAATCAACTTGACAAGAAAATTAAACGAGTGCGGTCGGACCGTGGTGGAGAGTACTTCTCGAGTGAGTTTGATTCATTCATTGAACATGGCATTATTCATGAGAGGACGCCTCCTATTCACCCAGTCAAATGGGGTTGCCGAGCGGAAAAACCGTACTCTAACTGATTTGGTTAACGCCATGTTAGATACATCGGGTTTATCCAAGGCATGGTGGGGGGAGGCTATATTGACGGCATGTCATGTCCTGAATAAAGTTCCGACAAAGGATAATGAGATCACTCCCTATGAGAAATGGGCAAAGAGAAGGACGACACTCTCGTACTTGCGCACTTGGAGCTGTTTGGTGAAAGTCAACGTGCCGATCCCCAAAAAGCGTAAGCTTGGACCCAAGACTGTGGACTGCGTTAATTTGGGCTACGCTAAGAACAGCGTTGGCTATAGATTTCTAGTAGTGAAATCTGAGGTACCTGACCAGAAGGTCGGTACAATTATGGAGTCTAAGGATGCTACATTCTTCGAGGATATTTTTCCTATGAGAGATATGCAAAGCACTTCTAGACAGGAATCTGAGGAGACTCCTGAACCTGCCATCCCTATGGAATATTATGAACAAACACATGATGAAAATCCTGAGGAGGATGACGAGGAAACCCTTGATAGGGGCAAGAGACAAAGGACTGCAAAGATCTTTGGTGATGATTTCTTCGTGTACCTCGTGGATGATACTCCCACTTCTATTTCAGAAGTGTATGCCTCTCCAGAAGCTGACTACTGGAAGGATGCGGTCCGTAGCGAGATGGATTCCATCATGGCTAACGGGACATGGGAGATCACCGACCGTCCCTATGGTTGCAAACCACTGGGATGTAAGTGGGTGTTCAAGAAAAAGCTTAGGCCCGATGGTACGATTGAAAAGTACAAGGCTAGGCTTGTGGCCAAGGGCTATGACCAGAAAGAAGAGGAAGATTTCTTCGATACTTATTCACCTGTGGCTAGACTGACCACCATTCGAGTATTACTCTCGTTGGCGGCCTCACATGGTCTTCTCGTCCATCAAATGGATGTTAAGACGGCTTTTCTGAATGGAGAGCTAAATGAGGAAATCTACATGCAACAGCCAGATGGCTTTGTGATAGATGGTCAGGAAAGGAAGGTGTGTAAGTTGCTGAAATCTTTATATGGCCTGAAGCAAGCACCTAAGCAATGGCATGATAAGTTCAATACAACTCTGACATCTGTTGGTTTCGTTGTTAATGAGGCTGACAAATGTGTATACTATCGCCATGGTGGGGGCGAAGGAGTTATACTGTGCCTGTATGTTGATGACATACTGATATTCGGAACAAACCTCAAAGTCATTGAGGAGGTCAAATCGTTTCTGTCTCAGAACTTTGAGATGAAGGACCTTGGTGTGGCTGATGTTATCTTGAACATCAAGCTACTGAGAGATAATGAGGGTGGGATCACACTTCTGCAATCCCATTATGTTGAGAAGGTGTTGAGTCGCTTTGGATATTCGGACTGCACACCATCTCAAACACCATATGATCCTAGCGTGTTGATTTGAAAGTCCAAAGGCATGGCTAAAGATCAATTGAGATATTCTCAAATCATTGGTTCACTGATGTACCTAGCGAGCTTAACGAGGCTCGACATCGCGTTCTTTGTGAGCAAACCGAGCGGTTTGTTTCAAAGCGGGTGATGTACATTGGCATGCTGTTGAAAGAGTTATGCGCTATCTGAAAGGTACTATGAATCATGGACTTCACTATACCGGAAACCCGTCGGTACTTGAAGGGTATAGTGATGCGAATTGGATCTCTGATGCTGATGAGATGAAGGCCTGGCGGGTATATGTTTACTCTTGGAGGTGGCGCTGTTTCCTGGAAGTCTTGCAAGCAAATGATCTTAACGAGATCGACAATGGAAGCAGAATTAACAGCATTAGACACTTCTGGTGTTGAAGCAGGATGGCTTCGAGATCTTTTGATGGACTTGCCACTGGTTGATAAACCGGTTCCGGCTATCCTTATGAACTGTGATAATCAGACTGTCATCACCAAGGTGAAGAGTTCAAAGGACAATATGAAGTCCAATAAACACATAAGAATGAGATTAAAAGCTGTTAGAAAATTAAGAAACTCCGGAGTGATAGCGCTGGACTATGTCCATACGGCTAAGAATTTGGCAGATCCCTTTACGAAAGGGCTATCACGTGTAGTGATAGATAGTGCATCGAGGGAGATGGGTATGAGACCCACATGAGTTGCCATGGTGGTAACCCAACCTATGTGATCGGAGATCCCATGAAGTAGGACCTGGGAAAACAAGCCAGTGGTGAACTGAGGAGAGTAACTTTACTAACCCACTCCGTTGGAGATGCAATACTCTCGGAAACTGTATGGAAGGATGACTACTGTCTTAATGTGTTCCAAGGCTTAGATGTATAAGCAAGATGCTATCCTACAGAGCGATCTTTGGAGGAATACACCTATGTGAGCCTGACTGCTCGTCACAATCTATGAGATTGGGGTGATCTCTAGTAAGCTCATGAATAGGCCAGGAGTGTGACTTATATGCTCCACCCGAGGGGTCAGCCTTCGGCAGCCCAGTACTAGTAAGACATGTGATGAAACTTCTTTACGCCAAACTGACAATTCAAGGCATAGTCCATTGTTTAGTTGTGAAGGAGTGTAGCTACTTGTTCTAGGTGAAGCTCAACCTTAACAGGTCTTCACTGAAACACTAGTATATCAAAACAGCGTTTGGAACAAAGGACAAAGTGGGCCCCTGAGATCTGGTGGGGGATTGTTGAAATGTGAGATGGGCCTAGAGCCCATATGACAATTTCAGATTTGATCTCTAAGGGCCCATGTAGGTGGCATGACAATGTGGTGGGAAGTTTAGTCCCACCATGCTAGTGGAAGGAAAGTTGGAGTGGTTTATAAGGGTGGCTCTTCTACATGCTATTGGAGCTTGAGAAGAGAAAAGGCCCTCGCGCACTCCTCCTCCTCCGCTCGCCTCGCCACGCCATGCCTCGTCACGACGCGCCGCGGGTTGCGGGATTGAGCCGAGCCGAGCTCGCTCCTATGCGCTTCTTTTTGCCGGTCAGGAACGGAGAGTCTTTGACAGGTAGGGCCACGATCTGAGACGTCGGATCGTGGGCTACCGACTTGGACGTGGGTTCAGCCCACGTCTCTCCACCCGCGGCCGCACATATATGTGTGGGGCACTGCCAACCCTAGCCGCCGCGAAAACAGAATGCATCTCCGCCTCCACGCCCACGTCGTTCCTCTGCTGCTGCTGCCGCTGCCGCCGGCGACTCCATCCCGTCCACCGCGTACACGGTTGACGGGAGAGCAGGTCTCCGAAACTTCGTCTCTCTGGTTTCTGTACGGGAGAGAGGCGAATAGGTTTTTGGAAAGCGACTACGCGATCGCCGCCTCCGATCCACTTCCTCTACGTCCGCGCCGTCTCCGTCATCACCATGTCAAGCGACGCCGAACGTGCCGCCGAGAAGACCGAGGCCGACAAGAAGGCCGCCGAGGGCGCTTCGCTGCTTCTTGTCACGCGGCGGCGGCTTCGCATGGCCTCTTGGAGGGTATACGCGTTTATCCCTTTCCTGATAATTTCTGTATTAGCAGTGCTAGCATCATGTGTAGATTTGTCTACTATTTGCGTAGTACGTGCTTGTTTAGATCAGTACCAATATGTTCCTAGTTCTGTCAATGCCATGCTAGTTATCTACCTATGGATTAAATTAGTTGAAAAATTGCCTATTTACTCAGCAGTCTTTGCCCTGCTTCGTTTGGTCAAACCGTGCCTTGACCTGACAGAATGGCATTTGTGATACATTGCCAAAATTAAGAGTGGCAAAATTGAGATGTCAAATTTTAGAGTGGTATAAGTAAAATTGGCAAAAACTAGTGTGGCAAAAACAAAGTTTTCCCTTTATTTTACCTCGTCTACCTCGTTCTCTATGAGATTCCCTATATAATTGTTCTGGTCAGCACGGATAGGTGATGGTGTAATGCAATAACCTATTTTAAATAGTATCGCCAAAATTCTATATTTCGGCAAAAATGAAGATTTGGATCAGCAGCCTCTCTTAAAAAGTATATGTTTTTATCAGCTTGACTTCGATGGGAGAGATTTGACAATATATTTTGTAATTGCTTTCTGAATCTAGACCATCGTGTGGTGAGAAAGATGGAATCTAATGGAAAGTAATAAGTAAATTGCATAGCAGTAAAGCCTGGGATCAAACTCCAAATTCGACAGCAGTAAAGCCTGGGATCAAACTCCAAATTCGATAGCAAAGAACATGTGTTGCACACACGTTAGTTCAATGGCAGTACAGTAATCATGTACTCACATCGATGAAAGAAGCCGTCCATGTCTTTGGGGAAGACGAAAGCGACAAGGGAATTAAGAAGAGGGAAGAGAAATCGTGTATTCTTCTCTGATTTGTTGGAGACGATGGTTGTGTTGAAGGGACGCACCTCAGATCCCTTGCGCGCTTATATGGCAGGAGACCTTGTCGAAATCGGCGCCATCGGCGGTTGCGAGTGTGGCCTCGCTCGAGGGCAGGCAATCCCGCTGACTACGGCGGTTGACTGATTCTCGGCGCCATCGGCGGCAGGCAATCCAGGCGGCGGCAGCCGCGGCGGCGTCACTACCGTCCAGCAGACAAGAAGGCTGTGGTGGCGGCGCCGTCCCTGCTCCTACGGCGGCGTCCCCAACGGCCAGGCAGCAGGCGGTTTAGGAGGCAATGGTGGCGTGGCGTGGGGCAGATGGAGGCACTGGGGCGGCGAAGGAGCAGCGGGCAGGTCGCGATGGTTGGGGGCGGGCGGGGCGACGTGATTGGGGTGCGGGTCGATCATCAGGATTGATTAGCGCTAAACGTGTTTAGTCGCTAAACATCAGGACAATAAGGGTTGTTGCATTAACGCGATCGGATGGTTGAGATATGTTGGATCTGCCCCTTTGGGTCATTTTATATTGGTATAAATGAATCATAGGCTTTCTTTGTGCCAAGTAATTCTATGTGCTCTTTCTCTAAGGCATGTCATAGTGGGAGTAACATAGCAAGTAACATAACACATCCCAAGAAAAGTTTGCTTACATGGCATGTATTTAATAAGGAGAGAGATGGTTGGAGTAACATAGGCAAAATGAGTCTACATCCTAATAAATGATGGCTTGCATGATACCACATACATGTTACTCCCCACTATGAAGATGGTAACATAGACAAGTAACATATGTATATGTTACTAGTCTAAGTTACTCCCCACTATGACTAGCCTAACGGGGCCCTCTATCAATCACATGTTTCGAGATCCATGCTTTGTTGACCAAGGTCTTTTACACAACTTAGCCTCGAAGGCCTGCCACTTGAGTGTGAACAATATTTATAACCTGGCAACTTTTCTGAAGCGTCGCCACTTGTACCAAAGTGATTTAGTTACTGTTAGTCGAATCGCGACCCAAGGCGGTTTTCTCATTGGCGCGCCTCATCAAGAAAGAGATCATGCGTCGTATTTTAGGGGATATCATCATGATTTGTTTTATCCCATGTACGCATAACTACGCCCAGGGCTCTTCTTGAGCCTTCGTTCCAAAAAAAATAACTACCCCCAGGGCTGGGACGTGGCGATTAATCCAATCTGACAAGGAAGGCCTACCCGCAAGTCAAAACCACTGTTGACCAGTGTCATGTTAGCAACAAGTGGAGATAGACCACCCAAGGGGTTCTTCTGTCCGGTATGGGTTTTCTTAAGGGGGTGAAAGGAGCAGAAAAATAGGTGTAGAGATAAAGTGAACTACCAACTTTATTCAGTGTAGTAAAATGGAATTTGTTTTTCTTGAAAAAACATGCTCATGTGTTTCAAAAAATTGTTCGTGATACTTCAAAAAATGATTGTTAATTTTAAAAAATATATTTATACAATTTAAACAAGATGTTTGTGTTACAAAAAAAAGTTTGTACCATTCAAAAAATGTATATGATATTTAAAAAATGCTCATGACATTTTGAAAAATGTAAAAGGACGTGTTATTCCAAAAAATACTTGGTACCATTCAGGAATATGTATGTGGCATTTAAAAAAATGTTCATGTGTTTAGAAAAATGTTTGTTACTGTAAAATAAATGTTTGTTAATTTTCTTTAAAATGTTTCTACAATGTTAGAAAGTTGTTTGAATTAATAAAAAAAGTTTGTGCCATTCAAAATAAATGTACGTGTCATTTAAAAAAATACTCATAACATTTTGAAAATATGTAAAAAAATCTGTAATCCCAAAAATTATTCTGTACCATTCGGAAGAAGTTATGTGACATTTAAAAAACTGTTTATGAGTTTCAAAAAAATGTTAGTGGCTTTAAAATGTTTCTTCCCATTAAAAAGGTGTTCAATGTTAATTTGAAAAATGTTGGACATGCATTTGAAAAATGTTCAACATGTATCAAAAGAATTATTACCCATGTATAATTAAAATTTGCAATGTGTACTGAAAAAACTAAGCATGGTTTAAAAAACTGTGAAGAAAAGAAAGAAAATAAAAATAAAAATAAAAAAATTAAGGAATCTGATGAAAACAGTGAAAATCAATAAGAGAAACACATATAAAAAATAAAAAGCTGCGAAAGAAACATAGAAAATAGAAAAGAAAAACGACGGCATGAAAGTTTCTAAATAAAAAATAGAAAATAAACACATATACAGCGCTGTAGGCGCCTGCAGCGCTGCTAGCATGGGCCCTCCAACTAGCGTGCTGCCCCCAGTTTTTTTATATATTTTTCTGTTACGAAAATAAAAAAACGAAATCAAGAAAGGTTTACAGATTTGAAGAAAAAAGGCTTTCCATTTTAAAAAATAAATTCATATCTTTAAAAAAGGTTCATCAATTTTGAAAAAAGTTCATCATGAAAAAAAGTTCATCCAATTTAGCAAAAGTTCATTCAATTTGTAAAAAGCTCATAGAAATTGAAAAAAAGTTTATGTATTTCTAGAAAAAGTTCACGGAGCTGAAAAAAAGTTCATAAAAGAAAAAGAGTTCATCCATTTTCAAGACACATGTTCATTAAATATCGAAAAATCATCAATATTGAAAAAAGTTCATCAATCTGAAGAAAATCTTTTGAAATTTTAGAAAAGGTCATAAATATTCAAAAAAGTTCACAAATTTTTTGAAAAAAAATCATCAGCCGGCGCCTAGATGGGCCGGCCCATTTACGGACGCCACAGGCGCCTGTTAACAAAATGCACGTTAACTGGCGCCTGTGGCGCCAAATAGGAAATGCCTGAATGATCTGCACAATGTAAAAGCTCGATATCACTAGTTAAGGAGTACTTCTTGCGGAGATCACTCCAACTTCCCCAGAATGCGACAAGTGGCGCGCTGCATGTGCGCCACTTGTCGCAACCTGGGAGTTTTCCTTCTTTCGTAGATCCGTTTATTCAAAACGTTTTATCTATTAAACTGTGCGTCCAAATCTCGAACTGCTTTCGCCCTTGGATTCCTTGCGTCGAAATCTTCAAAACTAGATCCCATGTTGATAGGTTTTGACGAACTTTTTTTCACGAAAAAACCGGACGAAAATAACCGAACCGGAAACACGGGTTTTTTCCCTTTCCGAAAAAGGCACACCCGTGCCTTTGACGAAATCACAACCGTGCCTCTCGCGGAAGCAAAACCGTGCCTCTCACGAAAGAAAAAAAACAAAAAAAACATGTTTTTTTTCTTTCAGAAAGACGCACGCCGTGCCTCTTGCGAAAGCACAACCGTGCCTCTCGCGGAAGCAAAACCGTGCCTCTCGCGAAAGAAAAAAGAAAATCAGAAAACGTGTTTTTTTCGTTTCCGAGGAGGCACGGCCGTGACTCGCATGAATGCACAGCTGTGCCTCTCGCAGAAGCAAAACCGTGCCTCTCGCGAAAGGAAAAAAAATAGAAAATACGTTTTTTTTTCGTTTCCAACGGGCATGGCCGTGCCTCTCGCGAAAGCACAACCGTGCCTCTCGTGAAAACAAAACCGTGACTCTCGCGAAAAAAATGTGTTTTTTTGCGCAAAAAAATATTTTTTTTGAAAAAAACTTTTTGGTCGAAAAGCTAGGGAGACCGGTGAAAAACCAAAACGTCAAAAAACACGAAAAAAACCATTTTAAAAGCCGAAAACGCGTCGGAAAAATAAAAAAACAAAATCCGAAGGGAGCACCCAGAGCGCAACACGTAGCGAATGGCTGAGAGCCGCCAAATGGCGCTAATCGTTGCGAGGCTCCCGAAGGAGCGCTCGTTAATTAGTTGCTTCTGTAAAAACTGACTCGGCAACGGATAGGCCTTGTTTGCAGTCGGGCCAGCCGAATATATTCATAGCTCATCCAATTGGACAAACGATTACGTTGCACGGTTGCAACTGGAAAAGTAATTCACATGGTCCTGTGAAGTTTATTTTTTCCAAATGACAGTTATCCGAGATTCATTAAAAAGAAAAAAAGTCTTCAATTTTTTTTGAACATCAGCACAGACACAAACACTCATACATACGCGCATAAACTCGTGTAAAGAGGTCCAATAATCTTCATAGTAAAACTAAGGAATGTGTTGTGTAAAATTTTACTCCCTCCGTTCGGTAATAGATGACTCCAGGGGGCCGGAATTGTGAACAAATCAATTTTACAATAAGACCCTTCCGAAATTTGAAATCATTACAATCCAGTACCTAGTTCTCCGTCCGCTCGTCGCGATCCACCGCGCGGAACCTCTGTCCGCCGGCCAGAACCTTGATCTCCCGCCGGCCAAAACCTCGAGCTCCATCCCCAGCACTAGGACCCCGTCGCCGGCGTCAGCTCCTCAAGCTCCCGCACCCAGCACCTCGAGCTCCACACCTCCGAGTACCTCCAGCTCCATCTCCGGCAGCAAGATAGCGCCAGCGACTCCAGCACATCGAGCTTCGTCTCTGCCGCTGCCAGGCTCAGGCGCCGCGGCTCCATCTTCCCCTCCTCCTTGTTGTAGCGTGGGGCAGGCGTCCCTGCATCTCCACGGCCAGGTTTGTGGCCACAGGGGTCATTACAAGCGTCTCTGCATCTACCACTGCTGCTGCTGCTTCTTGCCTGAGCAGATCAACCAAGTTGTCATTGAGGAAGCTTTTGAACTCCTGGAAATTCTCCTCTGTGGGGCGGTAGTGACCACTATGAGGCCAAATAGCCTGACAACAACGAAGTTCAGGTGGTGTCAGCATGTTGCCTGATAAAATTGGATGTGAAAGCAGATAAGAATTGCTTGCATACCTTTAGAGTCCCATTTTCAGCAACCAGTCTCCCAGCAGCAGAGGTACTCCCCCAGCAAGAAAGCTAGAATGCTAAAATTTACCTTTCTTCTTCTGCAATTTTCAATGGCAAGATTCATATCACACACTGAGCTGGCATTTCTAAATATGATTATATTAGGTTTGCCTATACGATGTGTATATTTACCTGACCAACATACAAGGTCTTAGTTGTGCTAAGAACAAAGATCCACTTTGCATCCCTCGGACCGAAGGACGTGTCGATTATTTGCCGGTCCTTCTTGTACAAGAACTTGTTGTCCTCAGTTACGACCTCATAGCCCTCCCTTTCCTTTTGCACAGTTTAAACACACTCTGTTAGGCTGTTAGACACCCTATATGCGTTGCTATCAGTGACTGTAAACACTACTTACCGGACCGAGGTACTTGATGCACTGGCTGAGAAGTCATGAAGCAAAGCAATAATCTTAAAAAGTCAGAGGATAAACAAATGAACATGCAATGCAAGAATTTTAATTGCGTACTCCAGAGCAAGTGCTTGTCCCCTGCTGCTGTAACTATAACCAGGATTAATATACTCTTTCTTTCAGGATAAGAAAAGTACCTCTATTAGGTTTGTGTCGACTGTAAGATGGTTGAGAGTGAGAGTTCCGGTTTTGTCGCAGCAGAGAACATCCATTCCTGCCATTTCCTCAATTGCTGACATCCTTTTGGTGATGGCACCCTGCAAAGTTAAGAAAAAATTCAGTTATATAAGAAGAGCAGTGACACTCATGATGTCATCCATTTTCAACACATTTCTGTCTTTGTAATAATCCTCAATGATTATTTTCATTCTTTATTTGCACAAAATAAAGTAAAGATAAACTGGATGAATGCCTAAAGTTTATCACAGTTTATGACTCTGCTTTTCAACTTACGTGTCACAGTGAGCTCAAGTTGTGCCATCGCCACCACTACGATGATGTTTGGTGTTGATCTCAACATGAGTCCTCGGCAAGATGATGATTGGGAACTTGAAGAACCAGAAGAACAAGAAGAACCAGATTTAAATTGGCTTCCTCAAGAAGAACAAGAAGAACAATATATGAATTGGACTCCTCAAGAAGAACAAGAAGAACCAGATTTACATTTCATTCCTCAAGAACAAGTACCAGATCTGAATTGGAATCCTCAAGAAGAATAAGAAGAACAAGTACCGGATCTGAATTGGCTTCCTCAAGAAGAACAAGATATGAATTGGACTCCTCAAGAAGAACAAGAAGAACCAGATTTACATTTCATTCCTCAAGAACAAGTACTAGATCTGAATTTGTTTCCTCAAGAAGAACAATATATGAATTGGACTCCTCAAGAAGAACAAGAAGAACCAGATTTACATTTCATTCCCCAAGAACAAGTACCAGATCTAAATTGGAATCCTCAAGAAGAACAAGTACCAGATCTGAATTTGTTTCCTCAAGAAGAAGTACAACTTGAAGGTGTTCAGCATCCAAAAAGCAGAGAACTGACAAATAAGGAGAGATTTGGTGTTTATTTTGCTCTCAAAGTAATCAAGAAAAAGATAGACAAGTAGTGAAAACAGACAAGAAGCTCGTTGCCGACCTACTAAAAACAAGCCTAAGCACTGTTATCAGAATATGGAGAAGAGCAAATCGCCAAATTGCACGAGGGGAGGAAGTTGATGTCTTGAACCAAAAGAAAAGTAGAGTCGGCAGTAAGCCGAAAGATATGGACCTGTCGAGGATGGCGACAATCCCACTGAATAGGCGGAGGACATTTCGAAGTCTAGCAAGGTCTCTGGGTGTAAGCTGCACAACCTTACGCGCAAGGTTCGTGTTGGGTGAGTTGAGGCGCAACACTAACAAACTGAGGCCCACGATAAAGCCAGCCAATGAGATAGAGAGATTGAGATTTTGCATTTCTACGGCTGATGAGAATTGGCTAAGAACTCCCTGGCCTCATTTTCGGGAATTAGATGACATAGTCTATATGGATGAGAAATGGTTCAATCTGACACAGGAGGAGAATGGCTACTTGCTGCTTCCCGAAGAACCTGATCCCTTACGCACCTTGCATCATAAGGATAACATCGCGAAGGTGATGTTTCTTGCGTCCGTGGCTAAACCAAGATATGGCAATGTTGGTGTCATCACGTTTGATGGAAAGATAGGCATTTGGGTCTTTGTCACAGAGTCTCCGGCTCAAAGGAGTGAAAATAGAGAAAGAGAGACACTTGAACTCCAATCATTGAAAGTTACAAGAGATGTAATGAGGCTCTATATGTGTGAGAAACTGATTCCAGCTATCCATGACATGTGGCTTGATGAAGATGAAGAACGGAATCTTTATCCAGCAAGATAATGTACACCGCATCTTAAGCCTAGTGACGAGGTTTTTCGACGGGCCGTAGAACAGACCGGTCTGGATATCAAGTTGATCTAGCAACCTCCAAATAGCCCCGACCTGAATATTCTTGATCTCTGCTTCTTCAGGTCTCTCCAGTCGCATACCGATTACTGAGCACCTCAAAGCATAAGGGAATTGATAGAAGGCGTGGAGGAAGAATATCAAAACTATGATGTCAACACGTTAGCTCGAAGCTTCGTGACAATGCAATCATGCATGAGAGAGATTATGAGAGAAAAAGGAGGGATAGGCTACAAGATTCCTCACATGCAAAAAGAGCGCCGGCAAGCAAGAAGGAAGGCTTAATATTGCTCTCTCTTTAAACATTGAGCTAGTTGAGCAAACCTTAGCACTTATAGCAGCAGCAGACCTCGAGGCAGCAGCAGCAGCACCTTTGAAGCAGAGAAAGAGAAAGAGGAGCGGCAACACCCTCCAAGCAGAGAAAGGGAAAGAAGACCAGCAACATCCTCCAAGCAGCAGTGCCCTACAAGCAGTAGCAGCAGCACCACCACCTTCGAAGCAGAGAAAGAGAAAGAAGAGCAGCAACACCCTCCAAGCAGAGAAAGGGAAAGAAGAAGAGAAAGGGAAAGAAGACCAGCAACATCCTCCGAGCAGCAGTACCCTCCAAGCAGAACCACCTTCGAAGTAGAGAAAGAGAAAGAAGAGCAGCAACACCCTCCAAGCAAAGAAAGGGAAAGAAGCAGGGAAAGGGAATGGAGAAATTTCGTGCATCCTTGCAAAGGTTGTGTTTAGGAGGATAATGGAAGCAGTTGGCAGGCCAGTAATGTGTTAAATTTCACACAATCATTTCCACTGTTGATGACCGGGAAGAGCATAGGATACAAGCATATGATAAGAGCACAGATTGTGTGTAAACTCTGTGGAAAATATGAGATGGATGAATATTGTGTTGTTGTTATTCTATTGATCCGACCCTCATATGGGGTATATATAGAATACATTGTGAGGGAGAGAGACTTGGAGTGGAGGGCAAGTCGTACATGTTAAACATATTCTATCTCTAACTCCTACCTCTATCTTAAACACAATTATATTTTTACATTCCCCCTCAGTCGTAGCGGGAGTGAAGCGGACGATTGCGACTGAATTTGTAGTCTTGGGCTTTCGTCGTCTTCTCCACTGCGCCATCATCAACTGCGTCTCTGATGGGTCGACACTTAGGGCGGTGACTGCGTCCCCTTCTGGTGCCTTCCTTGTCTCCTTCTCTCTTCCCTCCCGCAGTCACAGCGGGAGTGGCGAGGACGCTAGTGACGACGCGGACGCTGTTGACTGGAGTTGTCGCCGATGAGTTGCTGTAGACGTAGCCATTAATGTCGATGTCGAGGTAGCCAATCATTGTGATATAGCCGTGGTCGCGGTAGTCATGGTCGATGGTGTAGTCGTCGTGGATGATGAAGCCGCACAAAGCCGGAGGCGCAAAAAAATGCGCTATGACGGAGCTGCAGACGTGGACGATACACCTTGCGGATGTCAGAGGGTGCCGCCGGCGATGAGTCCTTCGGTTTTGCCAAGACCAGAGGAAGCCCATCGAGCACACATCGGTTTTGCCAGAACCGTGTGGCCGTGTAGGGTCGCCACTGTAGTGATGCCGTGTCGATGCAGTCGTGCTGTCGTGGATGACGCGGTCGATGCCGTCGTCGTGACGCGGTCATTGCCGTCGTCAAGGTCGCGTCTTGCAGAAAAGTCTGTCAGAGGACGCTAGGTGTCCATCTTGTGGACGAGGCGGCGGCAGTGTGTTGACGATGATGGTGATGAAGACTACGTTGATGAAGACCTTGGTGATGAAGTGTCGATGATGCAACTGCGTGTCGACGATGATGTGTCGCTTGAGGCATCCCTCGTGGCGGCGGGTGTCGATGCCGCGTCATGCTGAAGAAGTATGTTAGCTCGTAGCCTGGCGTAGTCGTACAACTCAATGTCGGCTCGGTGAAGTAGTGGATCGCTGAATCGGTGCAGTGGCACCTGGACGTGGCAGTAGCCCGTGACGAGGTTGTCGATGCAGATCGATGTCGCGCAGGTTGCCGGCTCGCTGTAGACTCCTAGTCGATGATGCTGGCGCCGTTGATGATGATGTGTATCTAGTATGCATGCCCCAAGTGCAGCCTCGTGTATATGTTCGTAGAGGTTGGCTTTCGCTATCCACGACCTGAACACACATGCATGCATCAGTTGGGATGGAGGCGCGTTGAAGGTGATGTAGATCGGATCATGGTAGTCTTCTGGAGACGCGCACAGGCCCACGGGGAGTCGGGAGGTCATCGTCTGCGCGGGCTGCAGAGGGAGGAGCGTGGTCCTGCTGCACGCTACGGCAGAAAGAGTGCGTGTCGATCGTCCGGGAGATGTCGGGCTGATGCGCTCGTCCCGCCTGAAGTCGTGGGTGGCTCGAAGTGAAGGGGGCCATCGCTCTTGGCTGGCCCTCCTGGCCTGCGTGTACGCGCCGATATGGCCCGTGCGTGGTAAAGCCGATCAAGTGCGTGGGCCGCCTGCCCGTCACCCATCGGCGCGACCTTGCTTGCGTCCGTAGATCGGATCTGGCACCGTCCGAAGGTGCATGGAGGAACCGCTGCTTGCATGAGTTGGATGAAGGCGCATCGGTGCAGATCATGGCCGGTAGAGGGCATGGGGCGATCGTGGCGCGCACATGGCTGGGCAGCTTGTTGATGTAGAGCCCGTGCACACATGGCGCCGGTCATCATCACGAGCTGGAACGCGTCGTCGTCCCACGTCGGTGCAGCCTTGTGCCCCGTGCGTTGTTGTAGTCGCGCTCCCTCCCAGTGTTGATGCTCCCGTGCGTGCGGCTGGAGGTGGACGCCCACGGAGCCGACGCCTCGGCCGGCGAGAGTAGATGATGTTCTTGATGCCACTGCGATTTCTGTGCTGGTTTTCACCGGATTTTGAGGATCGTCGGGCTTTATTTGTAGCTAAGAAAAATTGGTCTCAATGGATTTCGAAAATTGGAATTGATCTAATCTAAAATATTGATCTAAACTATGGAACCGATCTGATCTTTTGATCGATTGGATGCCGCGCCCCCGGGGAGAGGAAATTAATCTCCCCGGGGGTGGCGTGCTGCGGAAGTGGTGGAAGGTTTTAGGATCGGTGTCGTTGGACAAACCGCTCTAATACCATGTGGAAAATATGAGATGGATGAATATTGTGTTGTTGTTATTCTATTGATCCGACCCTCATATGGGGTATATATAGAATACATTGTGAGGGAGAGAGACTTGGAGTGGAGGGCAAGTCGTACATGTTAAACATATTCTATCTCTAACTCCTACGTCTATCTTAAACACAATTATATTTTAACAAACTCCAACAGATTTTATTATTGTATATGAAAGGAAAGGATGATGCAATTTTTTTATTAGCAACATGGCAATCTCTGTGTCAATAACTATGTGGTTCAACTTGTATGATTGTGTGAGCATGAAGTGGTTGTGTGAGCATGAATTAGGAGTAATAATTGTTTCTTCTAGAAACACATCAGTGGTAAGATGCATGACATTATGAAAGTGACAATTCAAGCTAAACAACATTTAGATTGTTTTATAAATTGATTTAGTCATTCTGCACAACTCGCTGTTAATCTACATTGATTATTGGACATAATACTCCAAAACATCAACCTTGAAATTCATACACTTGTTGCAAAGAGAGCAGGGGATAGCTTTCTTGGAAATGAACATACTTGAAATTAACTGTTCAGAAAGTAGGGCACATTGTAGGCAACTAAGGCAAGGAGAAGTTAGATTAGAAAAAGAAAAAAAAAACTATCCTGAGACCTGAACTATGGTGTTTGGTCTGACTAGAACACTAACCCTGACTATAAAACAATAGACCCTAAACTTTCTAGAGTCATTTGTCCTAACTGGTTTTAGATGGTGGTTATGTATTCTGGGGTTTCTAAAAAATGTGAACAATCATTGGTGTAAAGGATGTTAGAGAGTGAGAACCTGCAAATTTTCAACCAAAGATACAACCATTTGTGTCATGAACAAAACAGGGAAAGATATATCAATCCATCTCAGTTGTATGCTTGCTCTGTTTGTTAGTCTTCTTTTCAGAATTCAAACCAAAAGTCATGCCTACAATATTTGTTGTTGAACATGTTGCTTGAGCTGGTAGGATGATGGGAATGGCCTCTAATGTACTGAGTCTTTAGATTACTGGAATAGGTGGAGGAGCTGCATGTATGCATGTATGGCCAAGACTGCAGAAACTTGTTTTTTTAGAGTCGCGCGAATGCAACTTTGGCAGATAATGGATGACTTGTATTGTCATCAGTCAGAGAATGAATGAAATAAATGACTTGAGTGAGGATGGACAAGGCGGCGGCTGGTCTGGAGGCTTCAACATATCCTGTCGGTCTGCTGCCACTGTTACTCGAAATTACTCAAATCGACAAGGGGGACAAGGCGGCGGCATGGAGGCTTCAACATATCCTGTCGGTCTGCTGCCACTGTATATATCTTGGCGACTTTCAGTGAGGAATCATGGCAATGGCAATGGCAACTGACAAGGGTCAGCACAAGGAATCACAAGACATCTTTCAGTAGTTGGGGTTGAAATTAGATGTGCAAAGGGTGGGTCACAGGCACACAGCAACATGATGAAGGGGATCATATATCACATTGCAAAAGGGGACATTTTTGGTGAGGAATCATGTCAAAACGGGACTGAAACTCTAGTGACATTTTTACTAAGCACAGACGCATGCAGCATCTAGTGGCACACGAGACTGAAACTCGCAGCGAGCGAGATGAACCTGAACAGAATAAAACACGTGCAGCCACATCAACAGCATGAACTTGGCAACCATTCAAAGTGGGCGAGGGGAGATGACTGGAGGCGATACCTCGCAGCGGGGTCACTGGCGGGTGGCGAGCCACCGGAGCTGGCAGTCGTCGTGGACGAACCTGATGCTGCCGCGGCAGGCGCAGGGGGCGATCCGCCTCGGCCGGGAGACGACAGATGCGGCATTGCTCCTCCTCCCCCTCCTCGTCTCCGGGGCCGTCCGCTGCGGGGAGCGCCGTCTCTGGTGGAGAGGCGTCGGCGGCTATTGGCTTGGCCTCTGCCACCCGCGAAGCACCGGGGGCGAGGGAGGGCAATCTGGTGGAAACCGTGGAGGAGCACCACCGGGCCGGCGGAGCGTCCTTGCTCTGTGACGTCGAGGGAGATGCTGGACGCTCCTCTCCTCGCGTACTGCCGCTCCAGGCCGCCGCCCGCAGATTTGCCCGCAGCTCAACCACCGGCGCCCAGCAAAAGTCGAACCTTGAGATGGTGGGGAACAAGGAGGGGGACAAGGCGGCATGGTAGGGTGGTTTGGGGGAGGAAGGCGGCATGGGGTGGGGGAGGGAGGAAGGCGGCGTGGGGCGGCGCCGGAGAGCCAAGACGGTGAGCGACGGAGCTGTGTGTGGGGGCGGGGGAGAAGACGGTGAGTGACTAAGCGAGGACCGCAGGATTGGTCGGAGAAATGAGAAGGACCATTTCGCAAAAAGTGCCACCGGGTCAACTATTTTGGAAGAGAGGAAGATCCACTCCACCACTGTTGTTTCCGTTTCTATTTAGCCTGATTGATCAATCCACTCCACCAATGTTGTTTCAGTTTCTGCCATGCTTTGTTTCAATTGTGTTTTTGCACTGCTATTCAATACAAGTAGTAGAAGTGTAGAACAAAGTGCCAAGCATATCAGACATTCATAATTTCTGCTAATACACCTGATCCGATGTTGCTTTCATGTTGATACAATCAAATCTAATCGATCGTTCGAGACAATCTCTGTTTTGGTTCAGTAGTGTGATGTTTTGGCTGGTTGGTTCATTGCACATGTCCATGCAAATGAAGAAGAAACGAAGCCTACAATCATTGACTACATCGAGCATACCATGGCAAACAATTTTTTTGGCCATGGCAATTTAAACTTTTTTGTTTTTGCCATGAAAATTTTACTTTTATTGCCAAGACAAAGACAATTTTTTGGCAAATAACCATGGAAATTTTAGTTCATAGATCACGGAAAAGTTTAGTTCATAGACCATGGGGAAAAATGGCAAAATCGCCATGGCAAGCATGTCAAAATTCTTTCTTTTTAAGATGTTAAAAACATGGCAAACTTAAGATGTTTACAAACATGGCAAACATGTCAATTCTTTTATTTTAAGATGTTCAAAAACATGGTAAACTTGCCATGGCAACTTAAGATGTACAAAAACATAGCAACCTAAGATATTAAAAAAACATGGCAAACTTGCCATGGCAACTAAAAGGTTTTTTATAGATGTGGTTTTTTTGCCACGTCAACTAAAATCATTTATTGCCATGGTTTGTTGTGTCCTTGCCAAAGTCCATCCAAGAATGTTTTACCATGTCAATTACAATTTTATGAGACGATGAAAATAGAGTTCATTGTCATGGCAATTTTTATTTTGTGCATCATGGCATCTCTAGTGCATGGACCATGCCAAATTTTTGTAACAATGGCATGGTGAAATTATTTCTTTTTTACAACATGGCAAATTTAATTTTATAGCCATGGAAAATTTACCTTGTTTTTGCCATGGCAATTTTACCTTTCTTTTGCCAATGCCAAATTAAACTTTTTTGTTTTGCCATGGCAACTTACCCGTTACATACACGGCAAATTGTTTTTACATACATGGCAACTTTTTTTTACTTTTACTTTTGCTCATGGCAAATTTACTTCTTTACTTGCCATGGCAATTTAACTTTTACATCCATGTCAAATTTTACTTTTTATTTGCCATGGCATTTTTCAATCCACATTATTTTGTGTCTTTAGGTATATAGTACAATTAACATTTTTTTATTTTTGCCATGGCAAAATTACCTTAATTGACATGTCAAATTTTAACTACACCATGGCAACTCTTAACTTTTATTTCCATGGAAAATTTAACTTTTTTATTTTTACTATGCCAAATTTACCTATATCGCCATGGCAAATATTTAACTTTTATTGCCATGTCAAATTTAGCTTTTTCCCCATGGCAATTTTTTATTTCATTCACTATATAGCATGGCAACTTTTTGGTCGTCTACTCTGGATTTCCTAAATTATTTTTCATGAGTTCTTTTGCCATCCTTTTTTCAACAAATCCATGTATCAGTTACATTTTTTCAATAAGTTGATATTTGTTTTATTGAAAAAGTCTCCTAATTTTGCCATCTTTTTTTGAAGAAAAACTTACTAAATTTGCCATGTGTAAACATTTCATTATAGGTAGTGCGATAATTTTTTTTAATCCATGGTAAATTTATGTTTTGAGATCGTGGACCATAGCAAAGTCCCTTCTTTTTCTTTAATTTTCATGATGGAAATTTTATTCTTTAGTGCCATGGAAATTGTATTTTTTTTAAACATGGCAATTTATACTACCACACCATGGCAAATTCATCACATAATTTTTTGTTCAAATTGTGCATACAATCTATGGAAATTTAATTAAAATAGCATGGCATTTTTTACTATGAATCTTCCATGGCAATTTTTTGTTTCGATGATGGGAATTGCCATGACTATTTTTCTTTTTTGCTTTTAAATTTGATGACATTTTTGTTTCATAGCAGTGCAAAATCTGTGCTTTAATCTGGCACAAAAAGAATAGTTGGGCTTTTCTTAGCTACCGGGCTGTAGGGTCGACAGAGTGGGGCGTGGGGCGTTCGCGCTGGGGGCCTCTCCTCCCGAACGAATTCGTTCGGAGCGATCTACCCTCCAGCACGAACAATTCGTAGCGCCATATCGACGTCCTTCATTAGTCGGGAAACCTCCAAGGTCCTAGCCAATCAGCTCGGTTGTCGTATATCATAGGCCAAGCGCCTAAGCACATCTATTTTGTGTGATAAGTTGGAGAACTCTCAAGGTTGGCGTGAACAGATGGTATACCTTTTTTTTTAGGGAATGAACAGATGGTATACTTGAAGGCAGGCAGAAACAGATTGCTCAGGTAATCCACACCCGGTGTACAAAAACAGCTTGCTAGTAAAAAAAAAAAAACCTATCGTATAGTCTTATGCTAATCCTCTCGTGTAAAGAGGTCCAATAATCTTCACAGTAAAACTAAGGAATGTGCTGCGTAAATTGTTATTAATTAACCACAATGTACATCCAGACGGCGTACCGTGCTCTTATGACTCAGAAAGAGCGGTTAGCTCTAGAGGAAGGGACGGATACCGGTACTTCACGGGATGATCATCAGTTGTGGTCTGCACTTTGGAAGCTCAATGTTGTCCCGAAGGTGAGGGTGTTCTGGTGGAGAGTTATCCGCGGCATTCTTCCAGATGAGAACACACTCAAGCAGCGGCATATAAGTGAGATTAGCAGATGCAATATCTGCTTAGCTAGAGATGAAGACCTTCAACATGCGTTGATGTACTGTTCGCATGCGAAGAGGTTCTGGCACGAGGCTCGGTCATGGTTTGATCTACATCTACCTCGGCTCCATCCAGACTCTTGGGCGAGGGATATACTATGTCATGATCGGTTCTCAGAGAAGGACAGGCCACTGATCATTACGATCATGTGGGTCATTTGGCACTCCCGCAATAAAATCAAACACAATGAGGAAGGAATAGACCCGGCAACATCAATGCGGCTGACGAGAGAAGCTCTCGCCATTCTAGATCTTCCTCGGAATCTTACTAGGACCATTGTGGGACATGGGTGGCGGCCACCTGAGTTTGATCACATTTCTATCACTACAGATGGCGCCATTGATTTTGACACAAGCACTGCAGGTGGTGTGACTCGTTCGGCAACCAAGATGTTAGGAGCTTGGTGTAAACGTTACATGGGAATCACCGATCCCCTCTTGGCTGAAGCTTATGCACTTCGTGATGGGGTATTGTTTGCAAGACTTCGAGGCTTCACACATGTGATCATGGAAGTAGACTGCATGGAGATGGTTGATCTCTGGAATTCTCGCCACAATTCGAGATCTATTGTGGCACCTATCTTAGTTCAGATCGGAGAGCTAGCTCGTGATTTTTCACTTTTTGTTGTTCAACATGTAAATCGGTCAGCGAATGTTCCGGCTCATCTATGTGCTAAGCGTGCTTGCACATTGCATGTAACGGAAAGCTGGCTTGATGAGACTCCCAGCTTCCTTGTGACCAGCCTTATGGTTGATTGTCCAAGGAATGCTCTTGTTTGAATAAAGCTCTCTGAATTGATTGCAAAAAAAAAACCACAATGTACATCCCCTCTCTAGTCTTGTACCGAATGACCTCAGGCCAGAATCGCGCAGCCCCTCAATGATGTGCGTGTCGCGTGTACTCTAACAAATCGAACAAGACGACAATGGCAAAAACAGAGCAAGTGTCATATCACTCATATGCCACTAGCCAGCGCCGAGCTGCCAACGAATCCACCATTTTCCCGGTGCTCCTCCATCTCGACGGCCCTCAGGTCCGGGTGGTCGTACTTGGCAGCGGCGACGGCGTAGCAGCCAAGGGCATAGGCGAACGCGAGGAAGACGTAGGCGAAGAGCTGGAAGTCTCAGGGGCTGTTTGGTTTGCGTCCTGTGAAAGGTGCCTGAAAAAGACTGGTGCCTGAGCTGGGCCTGAAAAAATTGAGTTTGCTGCCTGAGAGGAGAGTGTTTGGTTGGTGCCCTGGCCTGGCAAAGTATTAGAAAGAATTTTATATGTACTAGTATTGTGGAGCCCAGCAGCCCATTAAAGTATAGCAGAACTAGTTTAGCGCCAGGCACGAACTCAGGCGTCCGAAATCGATCACCTGACTCAGGCTAATGACGACGGATGAGTTGACACAGGCTAATGACGACGCAAGGCTCGCTCAAGTCAGGCGTAGGATCGATTCCTCCGGACGCCAACCAAACAGATGTCAGGCAAGTTTCAGGGAAGCCCCTGGCCAGGCACGGGATGGATAGGACGCGAACCAAACAGCCCCTCAGCCCAGCCTCTTCCTTTTGTGCACAACCCGTCAATGGGGCAACCATATATATGGCTCCTGCTACCTCCCCTGTCAATGCTGCAACCAATTATTCGTCACGAAGAGCACCAATTATTGGTCGCTATAGTGTTTTGCATCCTTTTTTACCCACACGTGTGAAATCCCCCCTTTCCCATCGGAGCGCACCCATTCGCGGGTATATAACCCCCATCTTCCCCATCGCCGACACCACCACACTCAGCCTATCTACCCCCATCATGGACCACTACCCCCGCCCACTATCTCTTCCCTTCCCCATCACAGCCACCCCATCGACCATGTTGTGGCTACGCCGTCCTTGCATATTCTTTCCCCAACGATACCAAAGAGAACCACACCGAGAGAGTTCTTGGAGGGGGCATGGGAGTACTCGAAGTGGGGCGAGGACAATGCCTTAAGGTTGACTCGACCGCGGGCTGCATCCGCCTCCCCTCTGCCCTGGAGTAGTTTGATCGCATTTCGATGGTCGCCTCCATAGAAATGGACGCGGATCTCACGCCGGCCTTCAATATTGTGGCATTATCCTGCATCCAAGACACATAGGAGTTCACACACATAGCAACCATCGTCGGTGCCACCACGCTCGACCTATCTGCCGCCATCACTAGTCACCACCCCGCTCCCTATCTTCCCCCTTCCCAATCGCTAACACCCCCATTGACCATGTGGTGGTTGTGCCCTCCTTGTGGACCTTTCAACAGCAAGACCGAAGAGGACTGCACCAAGAGAGAGTTATCCAAGAGGCCATGCAAGTACTGGAAGTGGGTTAAGGATGACGCATACCATAAGGCTGAATCAACCAGCGGTCGTGTCCACCTCCTTGCCGCCCTGGAGTACTTTGACCGCATTTCGATGGCCGCCGTCGTAGAAATGGTCGTTGAGCTCAAGCCGGTCTTCAATATTGTGGCCTTATCCCGCATCCAGGACGCACATGTGTTCGGCGATCGCATAGCCGCAGAAGTAGTAGCAGCTGAAGCCTCCCCCACATGTGAGGTCACTTCCAAGAGGAGGAAGAGCCCAAAGTTCAACGCAGAATCATTGTAATCATTCTTGAAAGTCATTTTGTAAATCCATGCTGAAATCCTAGTTGAAATCACTGTTTAATAATGTACTGAAAAACTCACATTGTTGAGGGTGGGAATGAAATTGAATTGAAATCTGAATCAAATTGTTCTAAAATTTTTATTTTTTTTGGGGGAAAAACCATTGTAGTCAATGATAAATGACACACGTGTAAGAAAAATATGAAGGCTGCCTTTTTGACGAATCCGTATTTAATCATAGTGGTCGTGGCCTCCGTGCAGATGAAGTGCTCAATATCCCATATGACGACGAAAGATATGGCAACTTTGGTAGTGTTGCTTTAGCAGTTGTGGCCTAACACAACATAACCAAACACCCTGGTGAATATGTAGTGCTCCCATAGCTTACTCCCTTTGTCCGCGAATAAGTGTACGTCTAGCTATTGTCCTAAGTCAAAGTTTTAAAACTTTGGCCAACTTTATAGGGAAAAGTAGCAGCATTTGTGACACTAAATTAGTATCGCTAGATTTGTTTTGAAATGTACTTCCATAAATATATCAATTTGATGTCATACATGCTACTACTCTCCTATATAAAGTTGGTCAAAATTTTAAAATTTTGACTTAGAACAAAGGCTAGATGTACATGTATTCGCGGACGGAGGGAGTTGATGTTAGCATCAGACTTCAATCTCACAAAACTCATATTATAAAAATTTAAAAAATTCTGATTTTTTGTGTGGATGTTCACAAGATAAATGTGTGCCGCCCCTAAAATTTTCAACTCTAAATTTGAGATATGCATAAAGATAAAGAAAAAGACAAACTCAGACATGAATAGTACCATTTTTGTTTTTGTCTTCTTGTGACAACGTTCATGTTGGAATTGTCCTTTTTTTAATATCTCCATGTGAATCTTGAGTTTGGAGTTAAAAGTTGGACCCCGATAACGTTTAGATTTTGCCCATGGCGAGCCAAACATCTTTTTATGGCAATTTTAGTTGACGCGGTGATGACGAGTCCAGTTGTCAAGAAAATTGTCATGTGTGGTGTGTCAATTAGTTTTGTTATCCTCGCGCAAACTAAAGTTGCCATAAAAAACATACAATTTGCCATTGGCAAAATCCAAACGTTCAGGGTTTATCTTTTTTCGTAAAAGTTTTAAGTGTTGTACACAATTATCTTGTGAACAACCACAATGTCTTTCGAACTTTTTTGAAACTTCAAAATTTCAATTTTTTGAGCTTGCAGTGTGCTAGCACCTAGTCCTAGGCAAGGTGCTACCTAGTCCTAGGCATAGTGCTAGCACCTTGCTGGGTGTGCATGATTGCATCCCTGGCATAGTGGCAGCAGGAGTCCATCTTCACGGGACGAGCGAATCCCGCACCGGCTTGGCGTGTGTCAGTGATTCAAAGATATTTGACCCTCTCCCTCCATTTCCTTTTCCTCTTCCGTCATCCCCTTCCTGCGGTACCTCCACTCTCGTTTTTGCTCCTTTGCTCCTCTGGTATGCAAATCCGGCAGCCATTTCTTGATCCACTCTGTTCCATCCATCCACGCCGCTGCTCCTCGCTCACAAGCCGCATCCCTTTTCCTTTTGCAGGGTCGAGCGAAGGGGCCGTGTTCATGTCCCAAGAACCGAAGCGTGCGGCAATGGCGGCCGCGCACGCTAGAGCTCGCGCGCCGCGGGCCGCCTCTGTCGCCCCGCCCGCCAAGAGGAAGAAGAAGGGCCCGCCAAGTCGTCTCCGAGCCTCGCCGGTCCTTCCGGCCGCGGGCTGGTCCGCCCTCCCGCCCGACCTCGTCCGCCGCGTCGCCGACTGCCTTCTCGCCACCAACGACCTCGACTGCTACATGGACTTCCGCGCCGTCTGCCCCGGCTGGCGCGACGCCACCGACGACCCCAGGACCAACCCGTCCGACCCCCGCTTCCGCCCGCGGCGTTGGGTCATCCTGCTCGACGAGGGCTTCCAGCTCCAGAGCGATGCCGACGGCGTTGACGGCGGCGCTGGTGGCGAGCTGCTGCTCCTGCTGAACGCCGCCACGGGGCGCTTCATCCGCAAGAAGCTCCCGCTGCTTCGCCGCTACTACGTCGTGGCCACCACCCTGGGCGGCCTCTTCGTCCTGGCGGACAGGAACCCTCCCCACGCAGCCCGCGTCTTCAACCCGCTCACCGGCGTCCTGGTCCGGTTCGCGGCGCCCGTGCCCGCCGAGAAGGAGGTGTCCGCCTTCGTCAAAAGTGACAGCTCCGGCATCTGGCCCATGCTCGGCTTGCTCTGCGCCTCATCTCGCAGGCTGTGCGTGGCTGGTCCCGACTGTGAAAGTTTCTTCTACGGGGGGCACAAGGCCAAGGAGTACCCTAACTACAATTCCGCACGGATGGCGGTCGCAGGTGGTCTCTACACCAACGACGGCACCACGGGATTCATTGCAAAATCAGAAGGCTGGTTCCCCAAGATCTGCGATCTGATTCATGTCAATCCTCATAAAGAAGATGTCTGGCGTTTCTTGGTTGAACTTGGTGGACAGGTGCTGATCGTCGTCAGGCTGCGGGGGCGCGTCAAGGTTTTCAGGTACGACGACGCCGAGCCCGTGCCCGTGGAGAGCGTCGGCAGGCATGCCATCTTCGTCGGTCACCACAGGTGCCTCGCCGTGGACGCCGACAGGTTCCCGTCCGTCGAGGCAGACTGCATCTACTACATTGATCGACGGGGTTTGTCAGCCCACATCTGCATGTACAGCCTCAGGGACGAGAAAGAGGAGAGGGTCTCTGCTGGGGCCGTCGATTTCGTGAAGCCGCACAAGCTGTTCGTCCTCGTCGCCGACCGCCCCTTCACCGTCATCCAGCTTCTCTGCAGCTACACCATCAACGCCCGGGATTCTCAGCTGCCGTTGAAAGAAGACGCCGACAACTTTGACAAAAAATCGTTTTAATTTTCTCTTTTGCATTCTGTTCTGTTAATTTTAGCTAAGAACTTGAGAAGAGGCTGACTCTAGGTTAGATTACCTGTGGTGGATGGAAGGAACTACTCCCTCTAATTCATATTAATTGTTGCTGATTTAGTATGGATCGGAGGGAGTACTATTTTGTGGGCTTAATTAATTAGGACCTGATATGAACCCAATGCTCCATCTACTTTGCCTGATGCTATCTCTGGTGCTAGTAAAAGTCGGTTCGACTTTTTTCCTGTTTCTGAATTTAGCCTTGCAACTGAACTATATTATGCGGTTCTCTGCAGGATTTGTTTATTTTTCAATAGCAAGTGTAGGCTCTATTTTTTTTTTTTTTTTTGCTCCTTTCTGAATCTGGTTCCGCAGTTGAACCGTTGAACATTTGTCAGGTAAGTTGGTTGTTCTGCGAAGGTTTTGTTTCTTGTTGCATTTCTCATATCTGATTGCAGCTCAACATTATGTTAAGATTTGCAGTGCATCTGCAATAATGCAAAATTCCCCGAAATGCTCCTAGCATAGGAGCCTATGGTTCCATTCTTGTTACTGTTGGAAGACACATAGTTTTTCTTGGTGTGGTGGAGCGAATTAGACTCGAATTGGGATTCAGATATCGCTTGCATATACTCATTTGGCCAAATCGCTCCAATTTTTTTCCTAAAATACGCATAAGCATGCGTATCATCACATTAGAGAAATTGCTCCAACTTTAATCATGTAATTCAAACATTGTCACTTCGCGGTTGCAACTTCACTATTACTCGTGCCGTTCATAGGGTATATAATCATTTTTATGTCTAGTGCCATAGACAGCTTCTAACTGTTGGCCATCCTCGTGTCGGTGTTGCTTGATATCTATTGATAGCTGGTTTTTCACTTATAGCAAATATGCCCGTGCGATTGCAATGGGAGAAAAATAGTGTGAATTATATGTGCAAGCAAGACCAGGTGTGCACACCGAGAAGGAACATTTAGGTTATGGGTTTCGCCGCGTGCGAAGTAATCAATCAGCTATTTCTATGTTCATTGATCGAGGGGATTAAAGGGTTTTGTTAGGTCATCACACACCAGAGAATGCCCGCAAATTATTCAATCCATTTTATTCAAGGGGATTTTAAGGTATGGAGTTCCATAATACGGAAGTGAGGCGGGTCTTCTCTTTTCCATGAACAAGCCTCCGATATAATACAACCGGAGTTAATTCTACTTTGCTATTTTTGTGTCCATTGATCCAGATGATTTAAGGTGTGAAGTTCCATAAAAATGGGACTAAACTAGGTCTTCCCTTTTCCATGCATCTAGTTCACGTAGTCAGGTCTTTTTTTCTCTTTTCTTCAGGTAGCAATCCTCAAGAAATTCAAGATCCTTTTGTAGCTAGTTGACTTAGCAATTCATCCATCTAATTCACGTACTTGAGTTAATTATTTTTCTTTAAAGAAATTCATGGTCCTTTTCTACCTAGCTCACGTACTAATCAATCCATTGTCCGACCAGCTTAATTCATCCTTCCTTCATCTAGCTTACTACATTTAGTTTTGCACACGTATATAATTGGTATGACTGTATGTAAAGGAGCAATGTGAGACTATTTAAAATATTTTTGCCTTATTTCCTAGGTAGTTGGGCCGGCTAAGTTGCGTGGGCTGTGAAAGGCCCAGACACTGAAACAACATGTTTTTGTAAGGCGCAAGTAAAAATCCGAAAAAAAAGCCGAGTTGAAGGATTGAACTCATCACTTCAAAGACCCGACCAAGTGCTGCCGGCAACTTGAACAAACACGTCCTAACCAATGGCCATTGCAAATATTTAAGAACATACTGTAAGATCATATTCAAAACATTTTTTATTTTTTAACTTTTATAATAATAATAATAATGAATTGCCGAATATTCTTGGAAACATGACAATTTCTTAAATCTCGAACATTTTTAAAAAATCCGATCATTTTTCTGAAAATTCAAGACATTTTTTGAAATACACGAACACAATTTGAAATGGAACATTTCTAAAAATTCACATAAACTTTTGGAAACATGAACCGTTTGTAAAAACATGACCATTTTTTGAATTTTTTATCAATTTTTGAAGCAAGAACATGTTTGGCCCATTCAGAACTATTTTAGAAAAGTGTACTTTTTTAAATGCGCACATTATTTTGAATTGTGGACATTTCACTAGAACAATATATTTTCTTAATTTTGAACAGTTTTTAAAATGCAATTTTCTATCTAAAAATCTTGATTTTTTTTAAACATAAACATTTTTTTTAAAACGGCAACTTTTTTGAAGTTCCGAACATCTTTTCCAAAACACCAACAAAAGTTTGGAATTCTTAAGATTTTCCCAAATTTTAAAAAAGAAATCCTGAATGTTTTGAAAAAATCGAATTGACGAAAAATTAGAAAAAGAAAATAAAATTGAAATTGAAAAAGTAAAAAGAAACAGGAAAAAAAAGAGAAGTGAATAGAAAAAGGAAATAGAAACAGAATACTAGAAAAAAGTAACACGGGCCGGCCCATTTTGGGCCCCTGTGGGAAGCTCCAACTATTTGTTGCTTCGTGCGCGAAATAGATTTTTGCCAGTGTTTGGGCAGGAAATTAGGTGGGCTGGCTTCGCTATGCCACATCGTGCGCAACACACGTACGAAATTCTGGACAAAGTAATTTTCCTTTTCTAGCGAACGGACGCACAAAAATTTAGTACCACCTCGGATAGAGAAAAAAGTTATGCGATGAACGGATGCAAAAATTCGAAGAAACTCATCTTGCTTTATTAGTAGGTAGGTATAGATATAGATGTAGTAATGCAAACATAGAAAAAATATGCCTCAAAATTGACATCACAGTTTGGGTGACATTATTCAAGCAGAGCAAGTAAGCATTTTGACCTTTATGTAAGCAGTTTTGTAGTCTATGTTGATGCAAATCTCCGAGCAAGTAAGTTGTTATATGTGTTGGTTATTTGGCCAGATATGCAACTTGTTGGTCAGAGTTGTTAATATGTGTTAGTCATTTGGCCAAATCGGATATGCAACTTATTGACAATGTGTTTTCTTTGTAGCATTCCCGTGCGTGCAATTTATTCTTGAAGTTGGAGAAGAAGAACTTCATTCTCATGGATTGTTGGTTGAAGTTGAGTGGACAACCCAAGTGGAATGTATTCATTGTCAACTCCTCAAAGACCGCAGGCATTGGCACCGAGGAAGAAATGGGTGATCCAACCGACCCAATAAAAGAGCCGACGAGAAAGGTTAGAAGAGGGTTTCGAAGAAAGAAGTGGGAGGAGAAGAAAATGAAGTGAGAAAGGGCATCGGCCAAGATGATGGAGAGGTTCGAGGACATGTTGGCAAAAAGGAGGAGGCATATGTCAAGCCCTCCGACGTCATGGAGGAAAAAAAGACCGAGCGGTTTAACATGTTGATGGCGGCGACCGGGAAGAAGCTCAAGCTCAAGGAGAACAAGGTTGAAATCGTGTTCGCTTTGGAGGACACGGAGATGTTGAGCTTGAAGATTGAGGACATGAATGACCATGCAAGGATACTGGTACAAGTCGTCAGTGTTATGATGTTGAAGTGCATGGCGACCGAGCTATAGGCAACCGAGAAGGAGGCGGATGGTGAGCAGCCAGTGGCAGAGTGAGTGCGGAGACTTGAAGAGCCGGTCCGGCGGCACAAAAGAAATCAACTTTTGCATGGACTACGAACTAAGATTCTTTTGTAATCAGGCATGTACAAACTATATGCATATTTGCCTCTTCTTGGTTGTGATCAAGCAGGTGCTATATAATCTTGCGCTATGCATTTGAATTTGAAATTGGTCGGACCTGGGCAGAAGTTTAGAGGGGAATTCACTATTCGCCGCACGCTGTGGCAAGACGTCGCTGTTTCACACACGCGATTGAGCAATCGTTCAGATTCGGGCTGGTCCATTTAAACGGTTTCAGCATTCCCGGTTTTGGGAACCTTCTATAAGTTCCCAGCCGGTTTTTTACTGTTTTGAGAAACTTCTAAAAGTCCACGAACCAGAATTTTCATATAGGAGCGTGACCCACATAATTATCTGCAGACTGGTTTCCATCGGCCCACGGATGGATATGATGTCCGATTTGAGGTTGAGCGTTGGAGATGACCAAGCCTTTAGAGATGTCCTTGGCCACTGGTTCTTAACAACCTAACGGCTTATATTAATTACTTCCTCTATAAACAAATACAAGATTTTTTAGATCACTAAGGTAGTAGTTGGGAAACCTCTAAGGTCCTAGCCAATCAGCTCGTCTGTCGTAGTATATCATAGGCTAAGCACATCTATTTTGTGTGACAAGTTGGAGAAATCTCAAGGTCCGCGTGAACAGATGGTATACCTGAAGGCAGACAGAAACAGATCTGGTGTAAAAAAACAAACTTTTTGCTAGTAAAAAAACACACTCCCGTATAGTCTTATGCTAATCCTCTCATGTAAAAAGGTCAAACAATCTTCACAGTAAAACTAAGGAACGTTGATCCGTGATTTCTCTGTGTAATTAACTAGCCCCAATGTACAGCCCACTCTAGCCTTGTACCCAATGATGTGCGTGTCGCGTGTACTCTAACAAATCCAACAAGACGACAATGGGCAAAAACAGAGCAGAAGTCATGTCATTCACATGCCGCTAGACAGCACCGAGCTGCCAACGAATCTTCCACCCCTGTCGGCGCCATTTTCCCGGTGCACCTCCATCTCGACGGCCCTCAGGTCCGGGTGGCCGTACTTGGCGGCGGCGATGGCGTAGCATCCCAGGGCGTAGGCGAAGGCGAGGAAGACGTAGGCGAAGAGCTGGAAGTCGGCGAGCTGCTCCGCGCGCTCCCCGGCGGCGTGCCCGTGGCACTCGATGTCCCCGCCGGCGTCGCGGTGGCACCCCTCGGGGAGCATGGGCCCGTAGAGCGTGAAGGCCGTCTGGTAGAACCAGAGGCCCTGCAGGGTGATGAGCAGGCCGCTGGCGAGGTCGGCGGGGAAGCTCGCCGGGAGGAGCGCGCCGAGGACGTTGGAGGCGACGCAGAGCCCGACGAGCACCACCAGGAGGTAGTGGTAGTACCCCTCCAGCCCCTGGTGCGTGGTCGAGTGGAAGTAGAAGAGCAGCAGCTCCGCCGTGAAGGCCGTCGCCGCCAGCAGGCACAGCGCGCCCTCCGTCAGGGGCAGGTACCTGCGTGCCAATCAAAGCCCAAGTCAGCTCACTGTGCTGTGTACTTTTACAATGAGATATGTACATCTGTTTCTGCTTCGTTCCAACAATAATAACAATAGATGGCTGCGTGCATGGACAAGATGAAACACAACGGCAGCATGATTGCGGGGCAAAAAGGCTACACAGAAACTCCACTGAGAACGATCAAGGTAGGACCCTCGAGTACCATGGAATGTGAAACAGAGTCATCAGGTTGTAGTATATCTTATCTGCTCACAAAGTGACAGAGATGGCCCCCCACTAGTAAAGAAATTAGAAGTATAGAAACGAAGCTTCTCAATGGAATATGATGCCTTCTTCCTGTCAAGCTAAAGCATGATGAGCTAATTGAGCTGATAAGCTTTAGCCAAGTTCAACTGCACACTGACTTGGACTTTGTCCTGAAAGCAATGGCCACTCACAGGAAGAATCTTCCGTTTCAAATTAAAAAAAAGAGCACTCACAGCTCACAAGAAGAACCTCCATTTGAATATTGGGATAAGTATATTTTTCGTCCCTCAATTCTTTCAAGAGTATAGAAATAGTCCCTCAACTTCAAAACCAGCAAAAGTTAGTCCCTCAACTTTTCAAACCGGATAACTTTAATCCCTAATACCGCTTTAGATGATTTAACTGATGATGTAGCATGGTTTTGACTGGTTCGAATGGTTTCGTTGATGAAGTGGAGGCTGCCGGTCACAAGACGCTGAAAACATGTTCGCCAGCATCGGCCGGTCTGCTACTACTCTGGCCGAGCTCTCTTTGAGCACGCCGAGCAGCCATGCCCAGCTGGATGTAGCCCCGCTTGCTGGTCGAGCTGCACTCCGGCGTCCGATGGTTGCCGCATCTACCGAGTTACCACTTGCCGTGTCCGCTGCGCATTGGTACTGCTTGCTGCGCGCATCGCTAGCACACTAACACTGCCAACCACAGGCCTGCTCACCATGGGCGTCACCGCTTCATGCTAATGCTTGTTGCCGCCACAGCCTGTGCTAACCGGTTCACTCGTTGCGCTGACAGAGGAGCTGCATGGTCCCCTTCGCCACTTATGCCACTGCCTAGCTAGCGCACAAGCAGAGCAGCAGCACCGCCCGTTCGTCTGTGCTGCGTGCTCCGGCCGTGGCAATTCTGGTGGCGCTGGAGCTCCTTCCACGCGAGCTCAGCAACTCGACGGTGCGTGCACTAAGAACCTGCAGCACGCAGTGTGGCGAGCTATGGAACCTCCACAAGGCCACTCCTCGAGCGCCGCGACTTCACACATTGACATTGCCGTCATGCGTGTTGTACTGTTGCTCCAGCCCCAGCGTCAGCGACACGCCACCTGTGTCGCCGTTGAAGCCCCTGCCCATCGTATGCGTCAAAGTCGATCGAGGTGGTGGTGGTCCATAATGCCGATGCTCTCCATCCGCGCCGGGGTGCCGAAGACGTTGACAATGGAGGCGAGCAAGCTGGCGTCGTGCACATGCAGCCGCACCCGTGTCGGCTTCCGGTCATTGGCCCCGGCATGCTCACCTTCGTCTACAGCAGCAGTACGGCCACCCTGGCATGGCAACCAGCCGCCGGTCGTCATTGGAGACAAGATGTAGATCATGCATGTGAATTATTTGATGAAATGCATGTGTTACGGGCACATAGGGTGGTAGCAAGGAGACCACTACTGTCATGGCCGAGACACAGGTGATGCATCACGGCATGTTGTTCGCAGGTAGAATACGCGCATGGTGCTGGCATTTTCGCCATGGACGAGGTCAAGGATGGCAGCCAATACGGAGTTGGTACCTTCGCTTAGCTGAAAGGTAGAGGAGGTGGGGCCCACACTAGTCAGCTCGAGTCAAAACCACTCCACGTCAGCAGAAAACCACTCGAAGTGGCAATAGGGACTAATCTTATCCGGTTTTAAAAGTTGAGGGACTAAATTTTGCTGGTTTTAAAGTTGAGGGACTATTTCTATACTCTGAAAAGAATTAAGGGATGAAAAATATACTTTTCCCTTGAATATTCGTGGAGCCAACGGGGTCATCCATTCTAGAACAGGTGAGTCTAGATTATACACAAGTAAACAAAGCCCATCAACACCCCCGAATTTTGCAAGCAAAATTTTGCCAAATGAATCTGCTACTCCTACTAGCGCTAGCCAACTTGGAGACTAGCTCGTGACCACATGGCCTAGCTAGCCTGGACCAGATTAGCCAATCCTTCTCCCTCTGGTCCGTCCCGTCCTGTCCTTGGAACATTCAAGGTGCGACACCAAGGAAGTCAAAACATCAACCAACTAAGCCCAACAACCATCTCACCTCTTTTCCTTTTCCAGATCCGCAAATTCATAAGAAACCGATCGATCCATCTTTTTCCGAAAGCAAAATTCGAGAATGTTATTCTTTTTTATATTGTGATTCTCCTGCTTGAGACGATCGAGTGAAAAGAGGAGGAGATGAATGAAATTCCGAGGAGAAATGGATGGATGAATTTGGGATCATGTGAACGGGATGACGGACGGATGGATGGATGGTGAGTGTGAGCTGACCTGGTGTTCTCGGAGAGGAGGGCGAGGGCGCCGACGAGGAAGAACATGAGCAGCATGCCGCCGTGCTCGAGGTCGTTGAGGTGCGCCGGGTTGACCCCGCCGCCGGGCGCGAAGATGTGGAGGTGCGTGGAGTAGAGCACCTCCACGCACATGTCCAGGAAGGCGCCCCCGGCGATGACGTAGAGCTCCAGGTGCCGCAGCGCCCCGCCGCCCGCGCCCACCGGGTTCCAGACGCGGAGCCGGAACCCGGCCGGGTCCATGGCGAAGCGCGCCACGGCCGCCCACACGTGCCACGCGCCCACCGCCAGGAACAGCGTCCCCGGCAGCACGTGCCCCTTGAACGACCCCATCGATCACCGCCGCTGTTCAAACCTGTTCGGATCTGCGCGCGGAATCACCGGCGCGCGGCACGCCGCCGGCGTTGACTTGGCACGCCCGCTCCCACTCGTGGTCCTAGCACGCCGCCCGCCTGAAACAACGGATCAGCGACGACTCGGTTACAGCCGCGTCGCCCGCTGGCGACATGCACGCCGCGTCTCGCTGGCCAGAGTAAAAAAAACAAAACGAAATCTCGACGAGGCCCGCCGGCGAAGGAGAAGACGACCGACGGAGCCTCGAGACGAGGAACGGCGGCACGTACCTGGCAAGGACGATGATTGGTGGATGATGGTGTGGGGGGAATCAAAATCTTGCGGGGAGAAGCGTAAAGCGGTCAGATCTTTTTGCTGCTCGGGAAAGCGCCTTTTCCTTGCCTCCGTTTTTGCCTCTGCAAAGCGCGGCGGCGCGGATATCGGCACCCCGTTCCGTTCGTGTGTAGGAAGAGATAGAGAGAGGGGTGTGGAGTGGGGGGAGGAGGAGAAGGGGAGGCGTTGGGGTTGGTGCCTGATGCCCTGCTCCTCTGTTCTGCTGTGCTGTGTGCTCCTCTGTTCTACGCCATGCGGCGCGGCCCGGTGCGGTGCGGTGCAGTCAATGCGGTGCGGTGCCTCGGGAGGTTGGTCCTGTCCAAAACTTGAGTTTAGAAAAAGATCCCTTCCGCACATGCAACCGTGATAAGAATGGTTACAGCGTCTACAGTCATAACCTCTCAAAATTAATTGCAAGAATTGCATCTGGACATCTCATACTCGATTCTTAAATTCATACAAAGCCAACTGATACTGATACGGTGCCATTTCATTTTACTACGTCCTATTTTCTCTGCAAACTAAATAAACCAACGTACTACATCGATAACTTAGCTACTTGTCGTCGAAGATGTCGACGATCTTCATGCCCGGCTTCGGCAGTATGGGCGCCAGCTGCAACTCCGACTACTCCTCTCTGGCCTCCTTCGTCTCTATCTCCGCGTCGAGTTCGGCGAAGAGCGTGTCGGACGCCGCCTAATCCTGCAGGACGAACGTCCGGTTGGCCTCCACGTAGGGCTCATCCTGGATGGACTCCAGGATGGCCAGCTGCTTCGCCATCTTCTCTGATTGTGCGACGGCGAACTCCTCGTCCGCTTGTTCCATGTTGAAGCCCAACAGCTCCTGCTCTAGCGGCTCTGGCTTCGGCTGCTCCACCTCCTCTGCCTCCATCGGAGCCAGCTCCTCTCCCTCCTCTTCTCCTGACTACTCCTCCTCCTCCTCTGGCTCCGGCGAGTCCAAAGGCAGCCCGGCAACGATGCGAGCGGCGCGCGCGACCACTCTCACCCAGATCTCCTACTGGATCTCGTACTGGCGCTCTGGCGTGAGCATTGCGTAGTAGGTGATCTTCCTCTGAACCATGGTGGAGCGCCGGAGCGGGAGAGGGAGGAGGTGGATGGGCTCGGACTGGCGGCACAGAGAGGGGGGAGGTGGATGGGTTAGGGTTGTGAGACGCCGACCGGTTTAAATAGCAGGATTTGGTCTTTTGCGGCGAGCCGGAGAGGCGCCACGCGGCATCCATCGAATTGCCGGGTTTCCGTGTGCGACCCCGTCATCAGACCGACGTGGCGGGCATGCCCGGGCGCTCTCGGTTGCCCCCATATTCGCCCCATATTTGGGCCGGATATGAGGGGTGCCAGTGAGCCCGGACGTGTGAGACCCATTTGGGAGGCCCGTCTGGGTTGAAAAAAATCATGACCGGGCGGGTCGCCCAGTCATTTGGGGCCAGTTTAGGGCGCCCGGCTGTAGAAGCTCTTAGTACAGTAAAATTCTTTATGCAATAACAACATCAAGATGGATTAAGGAGCACTTCTTCAAAAAATCAGAATATCAAGTGGCCCCATTTATTTATGTAGTGAGTCCTCGAGAAAAAATCAAGACAATTCAAGTGCATCTTCAAGATTAACACAAGCAGCCCACAAACTTTTGTCATCCAAGAATCACAGCCTACCTGAAGTAAACAAAAAAACAATTTTTTTCTTTCATACCCCTCATATTGTTCAAATCTCGTGTTAAGTGAAACTATAGCTTGATCAACAACATGCAAAAAAAAAAACCATTCCTCACGAGACCATGATTCTTGGCCTGGTTTCTAAGCAGGGTGCGTCAAAACTTTGTGAAACATTCTCAATTTTTTACCACAACCTATACATGTCATATGAGATCACCATGCCAAGTTTAAAGCTTTTCGTACTTCGTTTGCATGCTTCATAACTGAAAAAACCCAACAAATTTCATGCTCGGGGTCATGTCTTCGCATTCTCACATTTGAATTTTTTTTAATTTTTCTTCGATAAGGCCTATAGATTGACTCAAGAACACAAATAAGATTTTTCAACACAATTTTGCCAACTTTTCCACGCACTTGCAGTTTAAATCTTAATCATATTCATTAAATGCATTTAATGACTTACATATAGCAAATAGACACACAGATATGCCAATTTCTTACATGGATCATGTGTGTAGATTTTCTTTCCAAGGCCAACAGAGGAAGCAGCGGGCAGCGCGGCGGCCTGCGCCTCTGTTCTCTTGTGCTCCTCTGTTCTACTCCCTCCGTCCGAAAATACTTGTCATCAAAATGGACAAAAAAAATATATCTAAAACTAAAATACATCTAGATACATCTTCTTTTATCCATTTTGATGACAAGTATTTCCGAACGGAGGGAGTATTTCAAGCAGTGCAGTGTGGTGCAGTCAATGCGGTGCGCCACCTCGGGAGGTCGATCCTGTCCAAAACTTTGAGTTTAGGAAAGATCCTTTCCGCACATGCAATCGTGATAGGAACGGTTAGCAAAATTTTGTACTTCCTCCGTTCCTAAATGTAAGTCTTTTTAGAGATTTCACTACAAACTACATATGGATGTATATGGACATATTTTAAATGTAGGTTCATTCATTTTGATTAGTATCTAGTTCATAGTGAAATCTCTAAAAAGACTTATATTTAGGAACGGAGGGAGTATGTAATAACAACATCAGTATGGATTAAGGAAAACTTCTTCAAAAGTCAAAAATATCAAGTGGGCCCATTTATTTTTGCAGTGAGTCCTGGAGAAGAAGTCAACACAATTCAAGTGCATCTTCAAATTAATACGAGCAGCCAACAAGCTCCTTATCCACGAATCGCAGCCTACTTGAAGTAAACAAGAAACCACTTTTTTTCATACCCCTCATATTGTTCAAATCTCGTGTTAAGTGAAACTATAGCTTGATCAACAATATGCAGCAAATAATACCCATTCCCTCTCGAAACCATGATTCTTCCTCGGCGGTCACTGTTTCTAAGCAGTGTACGTCAAAACCTTTTTGAAACATTCTACATTTTTCACCACAACCTATACATGTCATATGAGGTCACCATGCCAGTTTTCATGCTTTTCGTACTTCATTTGCATGCTTCAGAATTTAAAAAAACAACAATTTCTCAAATTCTTTAATGACACAAATAATATTTTTCAACACAATTTTGCCAACTTTTTCATGCACTCGCAGTTTAAATCTTAATTATGTTCACTAAATGCATTTAATGGCTTAAATATAGCAAACAGACACAGAAAGATGCCAATTTCTTACATGGATCATGTAATGGTGTATCATGTGTAGAAATTTTTTCAAGGCCAACAAATGAAGCAACGGTCGCATCTCCTTTAAAGATGGCCCGTTCCCTCCGCAAATCATGATTCTTCCTGATAGAATGTTTGGTTTCTAAGCCGTGTATGTCCCAAATTTTGTGAAACCTTCTCAAAATTTTACCACAACCTCTAATATCATTTGAGGGATCCATTGTGAAGTTTCATGCTTTCAGACTTTTTGCATTATTTAACTTATAAAACCAACATACTCAATATTTGGAGTCATCTCTTGGCATCCTCATGTTTGAAATTACTTTCATTTTCTTGGATAATGCCTAAACATGGACTCAAGAATACACATATGACTTTTCAACACAAAGTTGCAAAAATTTTATGCACTTGCGGTCCAAATTTGAATTATATCCAGTAATGCCTATAAATGCACTTAATTAATAAATGTAGCAAACCGACCCCAAAAGATGCTAATTTTTGACGTGGATCGTGCAATGGTGTATCTGGAGTGTATAAAAATTTTCAAGGCCAATTAGTGAAATAGAGGTCGCATCGCCATTAAACCTGACCTGACCCCTCTAGAAGCCATGATTCTTCTTCATAGATGGTTCGGTTCTAAGAAGTGTACACCATAATTTTTGTGAAACTTTCTAATTTTTTTACCACAACCTCTAGGTGTCATATCTGAGCAGTGAGGACCATGCCAAATTTTATAATTTTTGAACTTTGTTTGCATTTTTGAAATTAAAGACCAACAGACTCAATGTTCGGGGTCGTGTCTTGGCTCCTCATGTTTGAAATTACTTCCGTTTTCTTGGAAATACCTAAACATGGACTCAAGAAGATAAATATGATCCCCCACATGATTTTCTCAACCTTTTCATGCACTTGCAGTTCAAATTAGAATTATATCCACCAAATGCCTATAAAATGCACTTAATGACTTAAATAGAGCAAACTGACATCAAAATGTACAAATTTCGACATGGATTATTTTATGATGTATCTTAAGTGTAGAAAAACAATCAAGGCCAACAAATGAAGCAATGATCACATCACCTTCAAACATGACTCGTTTCCTCTCAAAACCATGATTCTTCCTCGGAGATGATCTGGTTTCTAAGTAGTGTACGCCACAAATTTTGCGAAACCTTCTCAAATTTTTAACATAACTTCCTAGGCGTCATATGTGGGCATGCCAAGCTTCATGTTTTTGCACTTTGTTTGCATTTTTTGAAATTAGAAAACCAATAAACTTAATATTCGGTCGTGTACTGGTACCCTCATGTTTGAAATTCATTTCCATTTCTTGGATAAGGCGTAAACATGGACTCCAGAAACACAAAAAATGAATTTTCAACACATTTTTTTTTCATTTTTCTCATGCACTATCAGTTCAAAATGTTGTTATATTAACTAAAAGCTAGAAATGCATTTAATGACTTAAATATAGCAAACCGACCACGAAAGCTGCCAAATTTGGACATAGATCATTCAGTGGTGTATTTTAATTGTACAAGACATTTCAAAGAACAATTGAATGAAGTTTGGTCTTGAAAATCCAAATGAACGCATGCATCTTATTGATTTTTAATTGTTTGCCGAGGGCCTTAAAAACACTTGGCAAAGAGTTATTTGCCGAGTGACTTATGAATGACACTCGACAAAGACCCTGCTTTTGCCAAGGGTTTTCTGTTTGCCGATTACCCATTTTGTGTCGGGTGTTTTGTGTATAGGTATTTGACACATGCCTTGTTTGTCGAGTACCCTGTAAAAATAAAACACTTGGCAAACAGCCCGACAACGGGCAACATTTGTTTTCCTCGTAGTGAGTCCCAGATGTGAGAACAGATATCTTTTTTATGTTTATGTTTTCAGACATGCAACTGAGTTTTCCTTCAAATATCATATTCAAGAATCATTGTAATTATACCACAGAAATATAAATTAAATTATGAACATGGAAATAAAATAATAATTTAATTGTTACCTTTAATGCATATTTTTCCAACACCGCGATCTCTAGGGCATATATAAAATAATGTTTTTTAATAAAAGGGGGTTGCCCCCCTGCCCCATTTTATTGAAGCAGAAAGCATCCAGTTCACAGCCTACAAAGGTTAAGGCATCGACTACCACAAAACATCTAAGTCAAATGATAAAAGGCTACAGCCACCAGATCAGAACCTAGTCCCAAGGCACAAACTTGTCCAACACATAGATTAAAGAGTACCAATAGGAAAACAGGAAAACAAAGAAGAACGGGGTCCGTGTTGGGGAACGTAGCAGAAATTCAAAAATTTCTACGCATCACCAAGATCAATCTATGGAGTAATCTGGCAACGAGGGGAAGGAGAGTGCATCTACATACCCTTGTAGATCTCTAAGCGGAGGCGTTCAAAAGAACGGGGTTGAAGGAGTCGTACTAGTCGTGATCCAAATCACCGGAGATCCTAGTGCCGAACGGACGGCACCTCCGCGTTCAACACACGCAGACAGCCGGTGACCTCTCCCATGCCTTGATCCAGCAAGGAGAGAGGAGAGGTTGAGGAAGACTCCATCCAGAGCAACACGACGGCGTGGTGGTGGTGGAGGCGTGGCAATCATGCAGGCTTCGCTAAGCACCATGGAAGAGGAGAAAGAGAGGTAGGGCTGCGCCAACAGAGAAGAAACTTCGTGTGTTGGGCTGCTCCTTGCCTCCACTATATATAGGGAAGAGGGGCTGCGCCCCACCTAGGGTTCCACCCTAGGGGGGCGGCCAGCCCAAGATCCCATCTGGGGCGGCCAAGGGGGAAGAGGGAAACTTGCCCCCAAGTTAGGTGGGTGCGCCTCCCCAAACCCTAGGTGCCTTGGGCCCTTGTGGGGGGCGCACCAGCCCACCTCGGGCTGGTACCCTCCCACACTTGGCCCATGCCGCCCTCCGGGATGGTGGCCCCACTTGGTGGACCCGGGACCCTCCGGTGGTCCCAGACGTTCTCGATAAAACCCAAACTTTTCGGTGACCAAAACAGGACTTCCCATATATAAATCTTTACCTCCGGACCATTCCGGAACTCCTCGTGACGTCCGGGATCTCATCCGGGACTCCGAACAACATTCGGTAACCACATACAAACTTCCTTTGTAACCCTAGCGTCATCGAACCTTAAGTGTGTAGACCCTACGGGTTCGGGAACCATGCAGACATGACCGAGACGTTCTCCGGTCAATAACTAACAGCGGGATCTGGATACCCATGTTGGCTCCCACATGTTCCACGATGATCTCATCGGATGAACCACGATGTCGAGGATTCAATCAATCCCGTATTCAATTCCCTTTGTCTAGCGACATTGTACTTGCCCGAGATTCGATCATCAGTATGCCGATACCTTGTTCAATCTCGTTACCGGCAAGTCTCTTTACCCGTTCCGCAACACATCATCCCGTGATCAACCCCTTGGTGACATTGTGCACATTATGATGATGTCTTATCGAGTGGGCCCAGAGATACCTCTCCATCACACGGAGTGACAAATCCCAGTCTCGATTCGTGCCAACCCAACAGACACTTTCGGAGATACCCGTAGTGTACCTTTATAGCCACCCAGTTACGTTGTGACGTCTGGTACACCCAAAGCATTCCTACGGTATCCGGGAGTTGCACAATCTCATGGTCTAAGGAAATGATACTTGACATTAGAAAAGCTTTAGCATACGAACTACACGATCTTTGTGCTAGGCTTAGGATTGGGTCTTTTCCATCACATCATTCTCCTAATGATGTGATCCCGTTATCAACGACATCCAATGTCCATGGTCATGAAACCGTAACCATCTATTGATCAACGAGCTAGTCAACTAGAGGCTTACTAGGGACATGGTGTTGTCTATGTATCCACACATGTATCTGAGTTTCCTATCAATACAATTATAGCATGGATAATAAACGATTTATCATGAACAAGGAAATATAATAATAACGAATTTATTATTGCCTCTAGGGCATATTTCCAACAGTCTCCCACTTGCACTAGAGTCAATAATCTAGTTCACATCGCCATGTGATTAACACTCACAGGTCACATCGCCATGTGACCAACATCCAAAGAGTTTACTAGTGTCACTAGTTCACATCATCATGTGATTAAGACTCAATGAGTTCTGGGGTTTGATCATGTTTTGCTTGTGAGAGAGGTTTTAGTCCACGGGTCTGCAACATTCAGATCCATATGTACTTTGCAAATCTCTAGGTCATATTGTAAATGCTGCTTCCACGCTCCACTTGGAGCTATTCCAAATGGTTGCTCCACTATACGTATCCGGTTTGCTACTCAGAGTCATTCAGATAGGTGTTAAAGCTTGCATCGACATAACCCTTTACGCCGAACTCTTTATCACCTCCATAATCGAGAAACATGTCCTTACTACTCCAAGGACAATTTTGACCGCTGTCCGGTGATCCACTCCTTGATCACCTTTGTACCTTCTTGCCAGACATGTGGCAAGGCACACATCAGGTGCGGTACTCAGCATGGCATACCGTATAGAGCCTATGACAAAAGCATAGGGGACGACCTTCGTCCTTCCTCTTTCTTCTGCCGTGGTCGAGCTTTAAGTCTTAACTTCATACCTTACAACTCAGACAAGAACTCCTTCTTTGACTGATCCATCTTGAACACCTTCAAGATCATGTCAAGATACGTGCTCATTTGAAAGTACCATTAAGCGTTTTTGATCTATCCTCATAGATCTTGATGCTCAATGTTCAAGAAGCTTAATCCAGATTTTCTTGAAAAACACTTTTCAAATTACCCTATATGCTTTCCATAAATTCTACATCATTTCTGATCCACAATATGTCAACAACATATACTCATCAGAAATTCTATAGTGCTCCCACTCACTTCTTTGGAGATACAAGTTTCTCATAAACTTTGTATAAACCCAAAATCTTTGATCATCTCATCAAAGCGCATATTCTGACTCCGAGATGCTTGGTCTAGTCCATGGAAGGACCGCTGGAGCTAGCATACCTTTTAGCATCCTTAGGATCGACACAACCTTTCTGATTGTATCACATACAACCTTTCCTTATGAAAACTGGTAAGGAAACTTGTTTTGACATCCATCTGCCAGATTTCATAAATGCAGCTAGTGCTAACATGATTCCAACGGACTTAAGCATCGCTACGGATGAGAAAATATCATCGTAGTCAACTCCTTGAACTTGTGAAAAAACTCTTCGCCACAAGTCGAGCTTCATAGACGGTGACATTACCGTCCACGTCCGTCTTCTTCTTAAAGATCCATTTATCTCAATGGCTTGCCGATCATCGGGCAAGTTCACCAAAGTCTATGCTTTGTTCTGATACATGGATCCTATCTCGGATTTCATGGCTTCTAACCATTTGTCGAAATATGGGCCCACCATCGCTTCTCCATAGCTCGCAGGTTCATTGTTGTCTAGCAACATGACCTTCAAGACAGGATTACTGTACTACTCTGAAGTAGTACGCATCCTTGTCACCCTACGAGGTACGGTAGTGACTTGATCCGAAACTTCATGATCACTATCATAAGCTTCTACTTCAATTGGTGTGGGCGCCACAGGAACAACTTCCTGTGCCCTGCTACACACTAGTTGAAGTGACGGTTCAATAACCTCATCAAGTCTCCACCATGCTCCCACTAAACTTTCCGAGACAAACTTTTCCTCGAGAAAGGACCCGATTCAAGAAACAATCCCTATTGCTTTCGGATCTGAATTAGGAGGTATACCCAACTGTTTTGGGTGTCCTATGAAGATGCATTCATCAGCTTTGGGTTCGAGCTTATCAACCTGAAATTTTTCCACATAAGCGTCGCAGCCCGAAACTTTTAAGAAACGACAACTTAGGTTTCTCCAAACCATAGTTCAAACGGTGTCGTCTCAACGGAATTACGTGGTGCCCTATTAAAGTGAGTGCGGTTGTCTCTAATGCCTAACCCATGAACGATAGTGGTAATTCGATAAGAGACATCATGGTACGCACCATATCCAATCGGGTGCAACTATGATGTTCGGACACACCATCACACCATGGTGTTCCAGGCGGTATTAATTGTGAAACAATTTCCACAATGTCTTAATTGCGTGCCAAAGCTCGTAACTCAGATACTCATCTCTATGATCATATCATAGACATTTTATCCTCTTGTCACGAAGATCTTCAACTTCACTCTAAAATTACTTGAACCATTCAATAATTCAGACTTGTGTTTCATCAAGTAAATATACTCAGTATCTACTCAAATCATCCGTGAAGTAAGAACATAACGATATCCACTGCGTGCCTCAGCACTCATTGGACTGCACACATCAAAATGTATTACTTCCAATAAGTTGCTTTATTGTTCCATTTTACTGAAAACGAGGCTTTCAGTCATTTTGCCCATGTGGTATGATTTGCATGTCTCAAGTGATTCAAAATCAAGTGAGTCCAAACGGTCCATTTGCATGGAGTTTCTTCATGCATATACACCAATAGACATGGTTCACATGTCTCAAGCTTTTCTAAAACGAGTGAGTCCAAAGATCCATCAACATGGAGCTTCTTCATGCGTTTTATACCAATATGACTTACATGGCAGTGCCACAAGTAGGTGGTACTATCATCACTATCTTATATCTTTTGGCATGAACATGTGTATCACTACGATCGAGATTCAATAAACCATTCATTTTAGGTGCAAGACCATTGAAGGTATTATTCAAATAAACAGAGTAACCATTATTCTCCTTAAATGAATAACCGTATTGCGATAGACATAATCCAATCATGTCTATGCTCAACGCAAACACCAAATAACAATTATTTAGGTTTAACACCAATCTCGATGGTAGAGGGAGCGTGCAATGCTTGATCACATCAAGCTTGGAAAAACTTCCAACACATATCGCCAGCTCACCTTTAGCTAGTCTCCGTTTACTCCGTAGCTTTTATTTCGAGTTACTAACACTTAGCAACCGAACCGGTATCTAATACCCTGGTGCTACTAGGAGGACTAGTAAAGTACACATTAATATAATGTATATCTAATATACTTCTATTGACCTTGCCAGCCTTCTCATCTACCAAGTATCTAGGGTAATTCTGCTCCAGTGGCTGTTCCCCTTATTACAGAGGCACTTAGTCTCGGGTTTGGGTTCAACCTTGGGTTTCTTCACTAGAGCAGCAACTGATTTGCCGTTTCTTGAAGTATCCCTTCTTGCCCTTCTTGAAACTAGTGGTTTCACCAACCATCAACAATTGATGCTCCTTCTTGATTTCTACTTTTGCGGTGTCAAACATCGCGAATATCTCAAGGATCATCATATCTATCCCTGATATGTTATAGTTCATCACGAAGCTCTAGCAGTTTGGTGGCAATGACTTTGGAGAAACATCACTATCTCATCTGGAAGAGCAACTCCCACTCGATTCAAGTGATTTTTGTACTCAGACAATCTGAGCACAAGCTCAACGATTGAGCTTTTCTCCCTTAGTTTGCAGGCTAAGAAAATCGTCGGAGGTCTTATACCTCTTGACGTGGGCACGAGCCTGAAATCCCAATCTCAGTCCTCAAAACATCTCATATGTTCCACGACGTTTCGAAATCGTCTTTGGTGCCTCAACTCTAAACCGTTTAACTGAACTATCACGTAGTTACCAAAACATGTATGTCAGATGTTCGCAACATCCACAGACGACGTTTGAGGTTTAGCACACTGAGCGGTGCATTAAGGACATAAGCCTTCTACGAAGCAACGAGGACAATCCTCAGTTAACGGACCTAGTCCGCATCTCTACTATCAACTTTCAACTAATTTTTTCTCTAGGAACATATCTGAAACAGTAGAACTAAAGCGTGAGCATTACGACATAATTTGCAAAGATATTTTTACTATGTTCAGGATAATTGAGTTCATCTTATGAACTCCCACTCTGATAGACATCCCTCTAGTCATCTAAGTGATTACATGATCCGAGTCAACTAGGCCGTGTCTGATCATCACGTGAGACGGACTAGTCAACGTCGGTGAACATCTTCATGTTGATCGTATCTTCTATACGACTCATGCTCGACCTTTCGGTCTTCCGTGTTCCGAGGCCATGTCTGTACATGCTAGGCTCGTCAAGTCAACCTAAGTGTATTGCGTGTGTAAATCTGGCTTACACACGTTGTATTTGAACGTTAGAATCTATCACACCCAATCATCACGTGGTGCTTCGAAACAACGAACCTTCGCAATGGTGCACAGTTAGGGGGAACACTTTTCTTGAAATTGTTGCGAGGGATCATCTTATTTAAGCTACCGTCGTTCTAAGCAAATAAGATGCATAAACATGATAAACATCACATGCAATCAAAAGTGACATGATATGGCCAATATCATTTTGCTCCTTTTGATCTCCATCTTCGGGGCTCCATGATCATCATCGTCACCGGCATGACACCATGATCTCCATCATCATGATATCCATCATCATGTCTCCATGAAGTTGTCTCGCCAACTATTATTTCTACTACTATGGCTAATGGTTTAGCAATAAAGTAAAGTAATTATATGGCATTGTTCATTGACACGCAGGTCATACAATAAATTAAGACAACTCCTATGGCTCCTGCCGGTTGTCATACTCATCAACATGCAAGTCGTGATTCCTATTACAAGAACATGATCAATCTCATACATCACATATCATTCATCACATTCTTTTGGCCATATCACATCACATAGCATACCCTGCAAAAACAAGTTAGACATCCTCTAATTGTTGTTGCATGTTTTATGTGGCTGCTATGGGTTTCTAGCAAGAACGTTTCTTACCTACGCAAAAACCACAACGTGTTATGCCAATTGCTATTTACCCTTCATAAGGACCCTTTTCATCGAATCCGATCTGACTAAAGTGGGAGATACTAGCACCCGCTAGCCACCTTATGCAACAAGTGCATGTCAATCGGTGGAACCTATCTCACGTAAGTGTACGTGTAAGGTCGGTCCGGGCCGCTTCATCCCACAATACCGTCGAAACAAGATTGGACTAGTAAAGGTAAGCATATTGAACAAAGATCAACGCCCACAACAACTTGTGTTCTACTCGTGCATAGAAACTACGCATAGACCTAGCTCTGATACAACAGTTGGGCAACGTAGAAGAAATTCAAAATTTTCTACGCATCACCAAGATCAATCTATGGAGTAATCTAGCAACGAGGGGAAGGAGAGTGCATCTACATACCCTTGTAGACCGCTAAGCGGGAGCGTTCAAGAGAACGGGGTTGAAGGAGTCGTACTCGTTGTGATCCAAATCATCGGAGATCCTAGTGCCGAACGGACGGCACCTCCGCGTTCAACACACGTACAGCCCGGTGATGTCTCCCATGCCTTGATCCAGCAAGGAGAGAGGGAGAGGTTGAGAAAGACTCCGTCTAGCAGCAACACGACGGCGTGGTGGTGGTGGAGCGTGGCAATCCTGCAGGGCTTCGCCAAGCACCGCGGAGGAGGAGAAAGAGAGGTAGGGCTGCGCCAACAGGAGAAGAAACTTCGTGTGTTGGGCTGCTCCTTTGCCTCCACTATATATAGGGGAAGAGGGGGGCTGCGCCCCCACCTAGGGTTCCACCCTAGGGGCGGCGGCCAGCCCAAGATCCCATCTGGGGAGCGGCCAAGGGAGGAAGAGGAAACTTGCCCCCAAGTTGGGTGGGTGCGCCCCTCCCAAACCCTAGGCGCCTTGGGCCCTTGTGGGGCGCACCAGCCCACTGGGGCTGGTCCCTCCCACACTTGGCCCATGCTGCCCTCCGGGGATGGTGGCCCCACTTGGTGGACCCCCGGGACCCTCCCGGTGGTCCCGGTACGTTACCGATAAAACTCAAAACTTTTCTGGTGACCAAAACAGGACTTTCCATATATAAATCTTTACCTCCGAACCATTTCGGAACTCCTCGTGACGTCCGGGATCTCATCCGGGACTCCGAACAACATTCGGTAACCACATACAAACTTCCTTTATAACCCTAGCGTCATCAAACCTTAATTGTGTAGACCCTATGCGTTCGGGAACCATGCAGACATGACCGAGACGTTCTCTGGTCAATAACTAACAGCGGGATCTGGATACCCATGTTGGCTCCCACATGTTCCACAATGATCTCATCGGATGAACCACGATGTCGAGGATTCAATCAATCCCGTATTCAATTCCCTTTATCTAGCGGTATTGTACTTGCCCGAGATTCGGTCGTCGGTATGCCGATACCTTGTTCAATCTCGTTACCAGAAAGTCTCTTTACTCGTTCCGCAACACATCATCCCGTGATCAACCCCTTGGTCACATTGTGCACATTATGATGATGTCCTACCGAGTGGGCCCAGAGATACCTCTCCGTTACACGGAGTGACAAATCCCAGTTTCGATTCGTGCCAACCCAACAGACACTTTTGGTGATACCCATAGTGTACCTTTATAGCCACCCAGTTACGTTGTGACGTTTGGTACACCCAAAGCATTCCTACGGTATCCGGGAGTTGCACAATCTCATGGTCTAAGGAAATGATACTTGACATTAGAAAAGCTTTAGCATACGAACTACACGATCTTTGTGCTAGGCTTAGGATTGGGTCTTGTCCATCACATCATTCTCCTAATGATGTGATCCCGTTATCAACGACATCCAATGTCCATGGTCATGAAACCGTAACCATCTATTGATCAACGAGCTAGTCAACTAGAGGCTTACTAGGGACATGGTGTTGTCTATGTATCCACACATGTATCTGAGTTTCCTATCAATACAATTATAGCATGGATAAACGATTATCATGAACAAGGAAATATAATAATAACCAATTTATTATTGCCTTTAGGGCATATTTCCAACAGTCCGTCTGATCTTCAGTGGTTCACCATCTTCAGCGTCCTGATTTTTCAGTTGGTCTCCCCCAGTCTCATCTCCAGGCGATCCGGAGGAGTTCCCCACGACGTTTGTCCAGCAGTAGGATGCATCGCTGCAGGAGAGTTGCTTGCCCATCGTCGTAGAGAACTTCCCATTGGTGTAAATAGCAGCTTAGTTTTGCAAGAATGCATTTCACACTTCTCCATTTGCGCCCGTGAAGACAAAATTCATTTCTCAGTCTCCACAAGCTCCACAAGGCAGCAGTTATTATCAGATTCAAAATAGCTTTTTCTTTATGCATACGCCAGAAGGACATAATTCTATCAAAGCATGATATTCTATCAATATTAAAAATTTCTGCCACAAGTTTCCTAACTTGTTGGGCCACCACACAATCAAACATCAGATGCTGCACAGTTTCAGGTTCGGAACAAAATAAGCAGGAAGGATCTTCCACTTCCCTTCTCTTTGCAAGATTATCTCTGGTAAGTATCTTATTATGAATGCAAAGCCATAAGAAGATATGAATGTTCTGTGGACATAAGATTTTCCACATTTTTGTACTAATGCTAGAAGCAACTCCACCAAAATTGATTTGTTTGTAAAAAGATTTAACTGAGAAAGACCCACTGGGTTCTAATCCCCAAATTGGGGTGTCCACTTCATGTGATGGAGGGTACCTCCTGATCATGCAGACAAGATGAACCCAACGGTTCATCCCCAGCGTGTCAACACATCTCCTAAATGTTAATTTCAAATCATTCCCATCCCAAACTTGGGCTGCAGTACTATCAACTTGATTACAAATACTAAACAGGTCCCAGAATTGTATCTTAAGGGAACAATCCCCCACCCACACATCATGCCAAAAACTGATGAGTTTTCCATTTCCCAACCTCCATCTATAAAATGCTTTTGCAGCTGCCAATGCCCAAGTGATGCTCTTCCAAAAGGTAGAGCCCCCTTCACTTTTAGCCCAAAGGAGATTAGGAGAATTCACTCTATACTTATACAGGAGAAATTTAGACCAATCTGAGTCAGGGTTATTAAAGAATCTTTTACCCCAAGAAGCTAACAATGCCATATTATATTCCTTAATATTGGGTACCCCCAATCCTCCAAATTCCTTCTTCCTAATATAAAATAATGTTCTTTGAAATAAAACAATAATTTTGTTATTGTGTCTAGGGCATATTTCAAACACCACCCGCAGGTTTCTTATGAAGCCGTTTCGGCTCCTGCACACCCTGGTACCAACTTGCGTGTATGCACCAGGTAACACAACAAACGGACCAGGCCCCCTCCTAGCGTGACATCCCCGGCTGTCAACGATCCGCTCCTCATAGTTGAGCAGCGCCGACCTATGCGTGGATCCTCGCCGAAGAAGGAAGGCCGGCCAGAACGCGAGGAGGCTCGCCACCCACAAGTTGGAGACAAAATCGACTTGCCAGCGTGTGTCGCATGCCATTTCTTCAACTTTCGAAGCTAGTTGAGTTGGGTGCATTCCTCTTCTATTTCTTGAAAGCAGCACGACCTTATTCCAGATAATTTTTTTTTTGAAATTTTGTTCCCCAGATAATTGAAATATCGTTTACAAGGTGAGTTTGGCGGATTGCTCTTCGTTATATCTGAATGATTATCTCTCACTGTTCTGGATGGAGCTTGGATGATGTTTATGTGGCGCTGCGGCGGCTACTTTATAGAGAACTTTGGCCCTCGCCTAATGGAAATTCGGGAGAAACCATTTCATAGAAATTTTGTTGTTTTTGTTATTGTTGTTGTTGTTTCTTTTGCTCCTCTGTTTTGGTCATACGTTTTCTCAAAACTCAGACATTTTCATATTCTCTTGCTTTCGTCTGCTCTTTTTCTTTTTGATTAAAAGGGATTTCTGCCTCATTTTCATATAAAGAATGCATTACAACCCAAACACAGCAACCAGTCAACCTCCGCCACAGCACATCCGGGAACGCAACCTGAAGCCAAAATGCCCAGGATCTCACATAGTTCAGTTTGTGTAAGGTTCGAAATATTTTGCTGTCAAGTGTTAAGACTCGAACATCAACGACGGTGAGCAGCAACCTGGCTATTAAAAACACAAACCAACCATGCCACAGCCTCCAATTCGGTCGTTTACGGTTCCCCTAATTTTGCGACGCCGTGCATGGCCGCGCGCATGCAGTATATATACAACACGGGAATCCTCCCCCCGACTTCTCCCCGCCTCAAATCCATCTCCGGCGTTCAGCTCCCTCCTCGCCGTGTCGCGCCATGGGTTGCGGCACCTCCAAGGAAGCCGTGCTCAGCAGCGACGGCAGCGGCAGGTGCAGCCGCAGGTTCCGGCGGAAGTCCAGCGTCGTCGCCACCGCCGCCCACCAGCCGGTCGCCACCAAGGACAATGGCGACGACGTCAAGGTCCACAGGTCGGCGTCGGCCAAGGAGAAGGCCCCCAAGGAGCAGGGCGGCAAGGCCGGTTTGGCGGCGCTCGTCGTCAAGGACGGCGACGAGGCTGCGTCCACCGTGGTCGGGGCCAAGGTCGTCGGGGAGAAGAGAGAGGGGGAGAGCAAGCAGGACGGTAAGAAGGGAGCAGTCGCCGTCCCCGACGCCAAGGGGAAGGGGACGGCGACCGAGGAGGCTGCCGGGCCGAAGAAAGACGACGGCGTCAGCGATAAGGAGGTTGTCGCCGATCGGGACGACGGTGTGGCATCGACGAGCGAGAGCGTCATCGTCGTCGAGGAGATGAGGAATGGCCAGCCTGTCGAGGTGTCGATCGCGCCTACCGTCGAGGCGGGAAGAGACCGTCGGCGGGGCGAGGATGAGGAAGGGTGGTCGGCCGAGGCGATTGAAGACGAGGTGGCGTCGTCGAACGAGAAGGACATCGAGGAGATCAACGTGGAGGATAACGGTAGTGTCGCCATCGCGGATGCCTCCGTGGGCGTAGTCACCATGGAGGATGACAGCATCATCTCGGCCGATGCTCCGGCGATAGAGAAGGACGAGATCGACACGTTCGTGCCTGCTCCGGCAGCCAAGGCCAACGAGGACGCCAGTGCCACCTTCCTGGCTGCCCCGGTGGCCGGTGATGATGGCAGTGCCTCCTTCGTTGCTGCGCCGGCGGCCAAGGAGGACGAACTTGTATCCATCGCGTCTGCTCCGTTGGCGGGGGAGATTGAGGGTATCACCATGGCGGCTGCTCCGGTCGCTGACGAGGTTGATGCTGCCACCTTCCCGGCCGCTTTGGTGGCCAAGGAGAAGGAAAGTGAAACTGCCGCCTTGGTGGATGCTCCGGTCGCCGAGGAGGTTAACGTTGCCACCTTCCCATCCGCTCCGGTGGCCAAGGAGCAGGAAACCGAAACTGCCGCCCTTGTGGATGCTCCGGCCGCCGAGGTGGTTGGCGTTGCCTCCTTCCCGGCCGCTTCGGTGACCAAGGAGCAGGAAAGTGAAACTGCCGCCCTCGTGGATGCTCCGGTCGCCGAGGTTGGCGTTGCCTCCTTCCCGGACGCTCCGGTGACCAAGGATCAGGAAAATGAAACTGCCGCCTTGCTGGATGCTCCGGTCGCCGAGGAGGTTGGCGTTGCCTCCTTCCCGGCCGCACCGGTGACCAAGGAGCAGCAAAGTGAAACTGCAGCCCTGGTGGATGCTCCGGTCGCCGAGGAGGTTGACGTTGCCTCCTTCCCGGCCGCTCCGGTGACCAAGGAGCAGGAAAGTGAAACTCCCGCCTTGGTGGATGCTCCGGTCGCCAAGGATGAGCAAAGTGTAACTACCGCCTTGGTGGATGCCCCGGTGGCCAAGGCAGAAGGAAGTGCAACCACCGTCGAGGCTGCGCCGGTGGTCACGCGGGAGAAGCAAGAAGATGCCGTCACCGTAGACGCCCCTGTCCCGACGACGGCCAACGAGGACGAACCTGCCACCAGGGCGGCTGCTCCTGCAACTAACGTGGACGAAAGCGCCGCATTCCCGACCAAGCCGGTGCCGGAGGTGGAGGTGCCAGAGGTGGCAGAGCAACCCACGCCTTCCTTGAACAACGACGATCTGAGAAACGAGCGAGAGCTGCCGGAGCCTAATGTCGTCAAAGAGGCCGCAGTCGAAGCCAATGATGAGACGGAGCAAACTAAGGAGGCGACGGCGACGGAGGAGGAGGTGGTCACCGTCGAGGAGGTCGATGTCGTGCCGCAAAAGGCCGAGAGCGTCTCCCGGGAGCCAGAACAGGAGGAGACATCCACGGCCACTTTGAGAGACGATGATGGTAAGTTCAAATTTCTTCATTTGCTAACCACGTCATTGCACTTTTTTTTCCGAGAGTACGCCAATGGCGTATCATATTTTTATAGAAGAGAGCAAACATAATTACAAGAGGCTAGGCATAGCATAACCCACTCAACATCTACAGGAAAAAAAAGATCTAACCACGTCATTGCACATTTGCATGTTCAAGATTTCTTTGTTTCTTCTCACATTTTATAACATTTCGATTTGATCTGTGGTTACCGTTTGCAGGGGAATCGGACGGAAAAAAAGCCACTGATGTGAAGGAGGCCGCAATAAGCACAGAGGAAAAGGGAGGGGAGGATAAGCTGACCGTCGAGCAAGAGAAGAAGGCCGGCGAAGAACAAGAACTAGCCGTCGCTCCGGTCGAGTCATCGTCTAGTTGAAATTGAGATGTGAGCCAACTCGGATGTATTGTGCGTGTATGAACCACTGAATGTACAGTTTGCTCTCTTCTTCTTCTTTTCAGCCAAAAGGATCCTTCCCCAATGTAAAAAGCTTTGCGTATCGACGCATTGGTAGAAACAAATTATGTACACGCGGGAATGTTTGGCTAGATCTACATCCAACAACAATTAAGCTAGGTACCATCACATGCTTTTGGGTATGTGTTTCCTTGTATGGTGGGGCGACCAGTGTTTTCACTGCGCCACGGCCACCCCCAACCCCCTCTTCGTTGCCTCTACCAGAGGCAGCCGCCGGGCAAGCTCACCCATCCGTCAAGGAGGGTGCCGGTGAGCCTCCGATGCTTCGTCACTCCAGTGGAGGGCCTTTGGTCACTAGTAGAAAACAGGGCTAGCGTTCGGGCCTGGCCAGCCCATTAGTCCTGGTTCTTCACGAACCTGGACCCATGGAGGGGATTAGACCCGGTTCATGAGCCCGGTGGCCGGCCGGGGCCTCGTGGGCATTGGTCCCGGTTCGTCTGGACCCATTTGTCCCGGTTCTAGGCACGAACCGGGACCAATGGTCCACGCTCCTGGCTCACAACCATTGGTACCGGTTCATGCCTTCAACCGGTGTAGAAGGGGGGGCTTTAGTCCCGGTTCGTGCCACGAACCGGGACAAATAAATTGCCTATGTATACCCATCGCCGTGGCAGAGCACTTCACAGTGCTCTTTTTTTTCAAGCCGGTGAGGGGAGGGCATTTGGGTGCTCTAGTTCACCTCCTATGCACATGAGGTGTTTGATGAAATGCCTGAGCCACACTAGTTAAGCTTTCTCCTCTCGAAGCTCGACCTCGGAGCTTCATTTTTCCCGAGATTTGTCTAGATTTAGCGGTCCGTCACGCCCCGTCCCCGTTTTCACCGCCGTTGATCGCCCACGCCGATCTCGTCGCCGGCACCACCATGGTGAGCCTCTTGTTCTTATCTTCTTTCTGATACTTGTCTGATTTTCTTACTTTAGATAGATATTTGTCTGATTTTCTTACTTTTGACACACATAATTATATATAATGCACGCAGATGAACCGACAATGGATGTATGGTGACAGACATACCTCCGAGTACATTAAGGGCGTGCATAATTTTCTCGAAGTGGCTGAGGCAAACAAGCAGAATGGTTTTATGTGTTGTCCATGCACTAAATGTGGGAATACGAAGTCTTACTCTGACCGGAAAATCCTTCACAGCCACCTGCTTTACAAGGATTTCATGCCACACTATAATGTTTGGACGAGGCATGGAGAAATAGGGGTTATGATGGAAGGCGGCGAAGAAGAAGAGGACGATGAAAACTATGTGCCCCCTGAATACGGTGATGCTGCAACGGGGGGAGCTGCTGAAGATCAAGAGGAACCAGACGATGTGCCCGATGATGCTGCAACGGGTGAAGCTGCTGAAGATCAAGAGGAACCAGACGATGTGCCCGATGATGATGATCTCCGCCGGGTCATTGTCGATGCAAGGACGCAATGCGAAAGTCAAAAGGAGAAGCTGAAGTTTGATCACATGTTAGAGGATCACAAAAAAGGGTTGTACCCCAATTGCGAAGATGGCAACACAAAGCTGTGTACCATACTGGAATTGCTGCAGTGAAAGGCAGAGAATGCTGTGCCTAACAAAGGATTTGAGAAGCTATTGAAAATATTGAAGAAGAAGCTTCCAAAGGATAATGAATTGCCCGACAGTACGTACGCAGCAAAGAAGGTCGTATGCCCTCTAGGATTGGTGGTGCAGAAGATACATGCATGTCCTAATGACTGCATCCTCTACCACGGTGCGTACGAGGATTTGAAAGCATGCCCGGTGTTGGGGATATTACCACTAGGTGTAAACCGGCCAAGATTGGGCCGGGTTAGCTCTGCTAGTGGTGTAGTTATGGAAAGGCCCAAGGCCTATAGCCGGTTTAGAGCTTATAGCCATAAACCGACCTGATGTATGACTTGTATTGTAAGTTAGGAATAGGGAGATACCAACCGGGATACGAGTATGAACCGGTTGGGACTCTGCGAACCGACGGGCGTCACTCGTGTATATAAGGGGACGACCCGGCGGCGGTTCAGGACAGACAACAACAACTCGAGCCTAGGCGAAGCTTATCTGCTCCCTAGCCATCGAGACCACATCAATTCCATCACAACTAGACGTAGGCCTTTACCTTCATCGAAGGGGCCGAACTAGTATAAAACCCTCGTGTCCTTGTGTCCGCTTTAACCCCTGCAAGTAAACCCGTAGCGATGGCTCCACGACTAAGTCCTTATGCTAGGACATCTGCCGTGACAATTCCACGACAGTTGGCGCCCACCGTGGGGCTATCGCACGATGGTTTGACGATCTTGGAGGGCAAGCTCAAAGGACTTGAAGGCTACGTCGTGGGCCGGATGACCAAGAGTCGTCGTGGCCGGATCTACATCGACAATACCGGATGGGGTCCCGAGGCCGATTCAATCGAGTATGGATACCGGGTCCCCTTCGGCGGCATACACGTCTTCATCGGCAAGATCGGAGGGCCTGAGCCGGACATCTGCACCGACCTCGTCGAGACGGCTCAGCGCGCGCAACCGGCCCGGGCTAAACCGGCTGTGAAGCATGTCTTCGTTGGAGCTACCTATGGAGGGGAGAATGATGCGGTTGAGTCTGATAGCGAGACCGTCGTATACTCGGCGATGAATCTTGAAGGAGAGACCGAGTCATTGTACCAGCTGCGGGATGGTATGATCGAGGCTGTTCCGATGGTGCGATATTCGGACCCCAGTCAGCTGAACCGGATCGGTGTATTCATGGCCGGTACTCAGGCCGCAAACCTCTCTTCAGCCGCAGCGGCGATACTTTCCGGTCCAGCCGCGGCAGCAGGAGCAGGAGGCCCGGTGCGACCGCCGGTTCAAGTTTTGTCAGATCTGTTTGATGCGCTAGCAGCGCTCATGGCGGAGGATAACCCAGCAGATCAGGAGGCTCATAACGTAGAAATTGCAAAGGTGAGAGAGCAGATCACGCAAGCCAAAGCGGATCTAGCGGCGAAGAAGGAGCGCATGGCGCAGAGCGGGCGCTTTAGATGCACAAGCTTACGAGACTCATGCTTGACGAGCGCGTCACACGGAGGTGTTAAGCGGAAATACGGATCGCGCTTGCCATCCGGGTTTGACCCTAGAAACCTCTTTCGAGACACGGGCGGACCCGATAACCCGCCCAAAGACAGGAGGTAAGCGGATTGAGGCACCGGGAGGCGGGGCGGCGGTCCAACCACGCCATATGGAGCCCCACAGCAGAATACGGTGGTTCCTCCGCCGTCTGAGCGCCCGGGCCATTACTCTAACCCGATGGACAACCTTGTCGCGGCTGCCGACGATTGAGGCGATCGATCGAAGAGATTCCCCTGGCGGTTGAGACACGCCGGGTTAAGGAGCTTCTCGGACTGCACTTATCCGGCGGAAGCATATTCATATAGCGCGATCGGATTCACTCTCGCCCGTCAAGCGGAGCTACAGGCGGCGCATGGATGAACCGGCCCTATCGAGTAACGCGGGACCGTGAAGCGGCCGAGGCAATCACCGATAGGCGGCGCTTCGTAATGCTCGGGAGGTGGTGGATCGGGCCCGCACGCAGGAGGCGAGTTGGCAGCACAAGGTGATGTGGGTCAACACACGCGCCGATTCGCCCTACCTCCTTCACGGACCAGAGTCACCTCCGCTTTGGGAGTGCCTGTTTAACCCCGCTTTCGCGGTGTGCGTCTGCCTAAGGATTTTAAAGGCCCGCGTAAGGTGCCAAATTACACTGCAGATCTATCCCCTGAGGCGTGGGTTGAGAGTTACGAGATGGCCATGGAGATGCTTGATGTTGATGAAACGGCGTGTGCAAAATACTTCACCATGATGATGGAGGGCACAACCCGTACTTGGTTGAAAAGCTTGCCGCCCAACTCTATCGATTAAGTAGAATTCGATTCACGGGCCCGGTTTATCCGAATTTCAAGGATACATGTAAGCAACCCAAGTCCATAGTAGACCTGGCGGCTTGCGTTCAAGAAGAAGGGGAGTCGACAACCCGTTGGATGCGCCGTGTGTCGAGATTTTACACTCCTCTGTTGGATCAACGCCGACTCGGCGATCATCACGCTGAAAGCAACTGCCGGTTTGAGCCTCTGGCTGAAGCTGGGGCGTATGAAGCGGTTACGCAGCGTCTGAGGACCCTCATGACCGCTTTGGTGAAATATGCCGATTCAGACAGTACCAAGGATCCTGAAGCAGATGATGACGAAGCAGGGAAGGGAAAGAAGAATGGCAACTCCAAGCAGCAGCATTTCAAACCGGCAGGTCATGGAAACGGGGGCAAGCGCAAGGCTGATGATTTCGTAGCCAACACTAATGCGCAGGACAGAGGCCCGCGGCGTAGAGGCAAGGCGAATCGGGGTCCAAATGCTGGTGCAGGCCGTTTGAATTACTTGCTGAATCAGCCTTGTCCCAAACACGGGACGAAAGAAAACCCATCGAATCATCTTTGGAAAGACTGTTCTATTATGCAAGAGTTCAAAAATTCCGATGCTTTCCGATATGACCAGGGATCAGGTGGCGGTTCAGGATCCGGTTTTCATGGGCCGGGTCAGGACGGAGCTTCCGGTTCAGGGCACAACCAGGGCAATTTCAACAACCAGAGTAATCAAGGTAGCCAGCAGCAGCAGCAGCAGTCAGGCTATCAGAGCCAGCCAAAGCAGTTGAACGGCGGGCAGTATCATGTTTTCACAACCAGTTTGGACAAGCGGGATCGGAAGCTTCACAAGCAGGCGATAAATTCTGTTGAACCGGCTTTGCCACGGTATTTGCGTTGGTCGAGCAGCCTATCGTATGGAGCGAGAGGACCATCCCCGGGTTGATAATCCGGTCGAGTTGGCTTTGGTGGTAGACCCCCAAGTTGGGGCTATAAATTTACTAAGGTACTTATGGATGGAGGAAGCGGTATCAATATATTGTATTATGACACTTTCCGTCGCATGGGGCTCACAGATAAAGATCTCAGACCGTCCAATACGGTGTTCCATGGTGTAGTGCGAGCAAATATGCTTATCCTATTGGCAAGATAGCCTGGATGTGGCCTTTGGAGATGAGCATGATTCCGGTCGAAAAGCTAACCTTTGAGGTGGTGAAAATCCGAGCCCATATCATGCCTGTTTGGACGGCGGCTTATGCTAAGTTTATGGCACGACCTTGTTATATCTACTTGCAACTCAAAATGCCGGGTTACAAAGGAACAATAACGGTGCATGGAAGCCGCCGAGTTGCTTTGGAATGTGAGGAAGGAGATGCAGCTTATGCAGAGGCGGTCTGTGCCACAGAAGAGTTGAAATTCTATAAGGACAACGTTGATCCGGCAGATATGACCCCTCTGAAGAAGCCTACTACAGAGCATGAATCGGATCTGAAATTCAAATCGGCAGCTGAAACCAAGCTTGTTGACTTCGTACCAGGCGATTCGTCCAAGCAGTTTACTGTCAGTGCCAACCTGGATCCTAAATAGGAAGGCGCGCTCATCGAGTTCATCCGTGAGAACCGGGACATTTTTGCATGGAAGCCATCTGACATGCCAGGTGTACCGAGGGAACTCGCTGAGCACACACTTAATGTGGATCCTAAGTATAAACCGGTGAAACAGTTCCTCCGCCGGTTTAATGAAGAAAGACGCAAGGCCATTGGAGAAGAAGTAGCCAGGCTTCTGGCAGCTGGTTTTATCATCGAGGTGTTTCATCCAGAGTGGCTTGCTAATCCGGTGCTGGTCCTTAAGAAAAACGGCACCTGGCGTATGTGTGTGGACTACACAGATCTTAACAAAGCTTGTCCGGCAGATCCTTTTGCTCTCCCCCGCATTGATCAGATTATTGATGCCACGGCGGAGATGTGGCGTTTAAGCTTTTGGATGCATACTCGGATATCATCGATCAAGATGGCGGTCAAGGACCAGGAGAAAGCGGCGTTTATAACTCCCTTTGGAGCCTACGCTATGTATCTATGCCTTTTGGGCTCAAGAGCCCAAGCTACTTATCGGCGGTGTGTCTGAATTGCTTGCATACAGATCGGCCGCAATGTGCATGCTTATGTAGATGACATTGTGGTGAAATCACGACGAAGGAGACGCTGGTGGGCGATTTGAAGGAGACCTTCGACAACTGCGCATTTATAAGATGATGCTTAATCCGGCCAAGTGTGTTTTTGGTGTTCGGTGGCAAGCTATTGGGGTTCTGGTGTCTAACGGGGAATCGAGGCTAATCCGGAGAAAATTAAGCGATCACCTCCTTGGCTAAACGAAGTGTATCAACGATGTTCAACGCTTGGCGGGCGGATTGCGGCATTGAGCGGTTTATCGGCCGCCTTGGAGAGAAGGCTATTCCTTTATACCGAGATCTTTGAGGAAGACAGATCATTTAAATGCGAGTCCGGTGGCTTGTGAAGCTTCGAGGACCTAAAGCGGCAATTGGCCAACCCGCTTTGTCCTTGCAGCTCCAGTTGACACGGAACGCTGTTATTATATGTGGCAGCCAATGCACGAGCGGTAAGCGTAGCCATTGTGGTAAGCGCAAGGAGGCGAGGGAAGGAATATCCGGTTCGTGGCGGTTTACTATATCAGTGAGGTACTTATTGAGTCCAAGCAGAGGTATCCGCATTGGCAGAAGCTAGTCTATGGTGTTTTTATGGCCAGCCGGAAGCTGAAACAGTATTTCCAAGGGCATCCTATTACAGTGGTTAGTTCAGCTCCCTTGGGTGATATCATACAAAACAGGGAAGCGACTGGTCGGATTGCCAAATGGGCCATTGAACTTGGGCCACATGGGCTCAAGTACACACCACGACTGTGATGAAGTCTGGCGCTTGTTGACTTCATTAATGATTAGACGGAGTTACAAGCGCGAGGAGAAGCGGATAATACATCTTGGACTATCCACTTGATGGATCGAGCAGTTGGAAGGCTCGGGGTGGAGTCGTGTTAACTTCCCCACGAGGTGATAAGTTTTATTCGTTCTCCGTCTAATGTTCCCTTGTACTAATAATGCAGCTGAGTATGAAGCCTTGCTTCATGGTCTCCGGATAGCTAAGGAGATGAGCTTAAGCCGGGTTAAGTGCTTTGGTGATTCGGACCTGGTGGCGCAGCAAGTATCGCACTTGGGACTCTAAGGACCCCTCATGGCTGCATATCGGCGAGAGGTGGATAATATTGCGAGGTGCTTCAAGGGATATCAAGTAGATCATGTGGATCGCCGGAAGAACGAAGCGGCAGACGCTTTAAGCCGTCTGGGTTCTCAGCGTAAACCGGTTCCCCCTAATGTCTTCCTCGACATCTTGCACAACCCGTCGGTTCAGCTCCTGGTGAAGCGGATTTGGCAATTCTGACCGGAGGCCCGGTTGGTGGCAGCATTACATGCTATTCGGATTGGGCGGTGCCTTATCTTGCATATATGACTCGAGGAGAATTGCGACGATGAGGTTACGGCCAGGCAGGTAATCCGGCGCCCAAGTCCATAGCGATTATTAATGGTGAGTTGCATCATCGCGGCGTTTGAGGCGTTTCAACGCTGTGTTTCCCCGAGGAAGGTGGCGAAATTTTACGAGAAATCCATGAAGGGATTGCGGGCATCATGCGGTTCAAAGTCCTGGTGGCAAAGGCATTCCGTCATGGATTCTCTTGGTTAGCTCGCTCATCTTGATCACGGAGGACTTGGTCAAACACTTGTGATGGGTGTCGAAATTCTCGAGCGTGCCCATGTACCAGCCACAGAGTTGAGGATGATCCCAATAACGTGGCCGTTTGCGACATGGGGGCTGGATATGGTCGGGCCTTTTAAGAGATCCAAAGATAAGAAGACCCACTGTTAGTGGCGGTGGACAAGTTCACCAAGTGGGTTGAAGCGGAGCTGTCGATAAGTGTGATGCGGCGGCAATGATGCAGTTCATCAAAAGGTGATTTTCGGTTTGGCTTTCCACACAAGTATCATCATCGACAATGGCACCAATCTGTCCAAGGAGCTATGAAAGAATTTTGTGAGCGAGCATATCCGCTTGATGTATCCTCGATGGCGCACCCAGTCCAGCGGGCAGGCGGGCGTGCTAATCAGAAATCTTGCGAGGCATCAAACCACGACTTGGTCCCATTACGAGAGAACACCGGTGCTGGGTTGAAGAGCTCCCATCGGTGCTATGGAGTATCAATACTCGCCAAACCGGTCATCGGCTACGCCTTTCTTCATGGTTTATGGGCGGAAGCGATTCTCCCCGATGATATCCGCACGATTCGCCCGTGTAGCGGCTTATGTTGAAGCGGACAATGAAGCGGCGCGACGGGCGCTTTGGACCTCTTGGATGAGGGCGTGATATGGCAGCCGCTCGATCGGCGATTTACCAGCAAGATCTTCGTCGTTATCACAGCCGCCGGGTTAGAACGAGCCTTCGGGAAGGAGATTTGGTGCCGTCTCATCAAGACCGAACAGACATGCACAAGCTATCCCCACCTTGGGAAGGGCCCTTTGTGGTCGACAAGAATCTGCACAACGGTTCCTATTATCTGGTTGATATTCGAGAGCATAAAGACTCACGTACATCAGAGGAGGAGACCAACAGGCCGTGGAATATAGCTCATCTTCGACCCTACTACACATGAGTCATCGGCTCAGTTTATGTACATAGCATAACAATGTATATATTATCTTTGATATAATAAAAATCAGGGCCTCGATCAAAGCGGGGTCTCTGTCTTTCTTTTCATGCGTGGTTACATGGAGTGTTTACATTTTTAAAAAGCGGCCTCCGGTTTACCCCTTGACAAATTATATTTATCACTTGGGGGCTTGGTCGTATCCGAACCAATGCCACACCTCTTGATAGGCGAAAGCCACTAGATCATTTGGGGACACGGTCACATCTGAACCGGTCACGCCTCTTGGTCGGCCAATAGGGCCAGCGCCACTTGGGGGCTTGGTCGAACCCGAACCAATGTCACGCCACTTGGCCGGCGTACTCGCCACGAGTCTTTTGGGGACCTGGCCGACTAGCACCATCGCTACACCTTCGGGGGGCTTGGTTGCGTCTGACCATGGTAATGCCATCTGACCAGCTCCATGCAGCTTTCTTTTTACAAAGAGTTATTGCCTTTGTTGCCATATTTGGTATTCGATTTTTGTTGCGTTTCCAACTCGACGAATGTTTTTATCCGGTTTAGCTATCAGTAAACAAGCTGATAGTGCACGGTTTGGTATTACCCGAGGTTTTTATTTTTCCGGTTTACCATCTTCCGGTTCATCTTTATGGAGAAACTTGGGGGCTTGTGCTGATTCAGCACGCCTATGTGGGGGTTATTGTTTCCCCAGACGGTTATGATTTTTAACAAAAAAGCCTCCGCTTCAAGATTGGCTACGCCAGCTTTATGCCCGAATATTGCAGGTATTTGTATCACATACTAATTGATTTTCAATACATAAGATATATTGGATGCCATAAACCGGCTGGCGGTATCACCGCCGCCGAAGTTCAATCTTTTGGTTGCAGGAACTGTGAATCAAACAAAAGTTTACTCGATGCACGAAGGCATACCCAGGCAACAAAGTTTGACTAAAGCTATTACAAGGCAACACGATGCCCAAATGATCGATGTTTTCTAAACCGGCTACGGTTCACGATATTCTTCATCCTCCGCCGCTTGACATCCTCCTCTCTACCCATTGGTGGAAATCCACGAAGTCGATCGATGCCCATCGCGCGAAAAACAGCTTCTTCATGAATCAAAGATGGCGGCTCAATGTCGGGGCGTAAGTGTGCTTACGGATTGGAGGGATCAAGTTTTCGGTTCAAAAGTTGGGCGGACACACGCTTGTTCTGATCGTTGTATTGGGCTTGGTAGTGCTCTAAATCGGCTTCTTCAGCCAATTGACAAGCAAGGGGGCGTACTGCACGGTTTATTGCACGCAAGTCTTCTTCATTAAAGTCAGAGCCGTCTTCCTTCACACTGGGATAGCCCTGGGCTGCTTCCACTGGATCAAAATCTGGCACCCAGGCTTTGGCCGGATCAAAGCGTTGATGGCACCGGTTCGTGCAGCGAGACTTCTTTACCTCATCAATCCGGGAAGGAAGGATGGATAGCAGTTCAAGGTGTCTTGGATCGAGGGACGGCGCCGGGTTGTTATGTGACATTGTGGTAATCACCGTTGGGCTCGGTATACAGCTGCTCCACTAAGGTGTAGACAGCCTTTAGTTTTTTCCGCACGTCGTTCCCCAAGTGCCCAACGCGTGTGCCTGCATTTCATAACAGGACAGTTTTAAACCGGAATACTGGAGCAACAGGAAAAGTAAATTACACTTATTCACGGGGACTTACGAAGATGGCTGCCGTCATAGAATGCACTTGCCGCTTCACGGTGTCGGATCATCTACCACGGTTTAAAGGCGGCTTCGGCGTTTTACGCCCGTTTGAGCAAGTTAGCCTTTTCGATGGCCCGCACAGCTGTTCCTTCTTCATGTTATCCTTTGCTTCTTCTGCAGCGATCGGGGCAATAGTTAGCTCCTTCTTGGCCTTATGCATCTCGGCCTTTGGTCGCCAATGCTGCCTGTAAATCGGCAATCCGATCATCCTTGATCGCTACCTCAGCCTGCATATTGACAGCATCATCAGCCAGCAATTAAAGTGCAAGTCTCAACCACACAACATCGTTATATGCTTGACACTTGGGGGCTAATGTACCTTCAATTTTTCTACTACAAATACATGGAAAAGTCCCAAGTTCAATACGCGTATTCAACTCGGCACTTGGGGGCTAATGGCTATTTGATTTTACTAAAGTGTTGACAAGCAGTTTTTGGAGTACCGGTTTAGGTTTACATACTTAAACCGGCCTTGGTGGTCGTGAGGGAAGATTGCAAAGTCTATCAAAGAAAATTATCAAGTACCGGTTTGATCAAAGATTGCAAACCGGCCCTTAGAAACTACAAGGATTACTATATCGGTAATAAGGAAAGGAGCGTTACCTCAAACTTATCTCTCATCAGTTTTACCAAGCCAGCTTCATAATCACGGCTACTGTAAAGCCGGTTCAGATATCCGGAATGAAGGTCTTGGGCGCTCATAGCGGCATATGTTTCCAGCTCTACGTTCCACTTTCCTTTCTTAAGAGTAGAAGAGTCCTCCTTCACAGTATGCCGGGTTAGAGTTGCAGCATTCCCCGGTTCAGAGTGGCCCGTTCCAGTGATTACAACGTCATCATCTTTCGATTCGACGGATCGTGCGGGTACTTTTGTTTCAGCTGGACTATGAGGATCTTCAAACCGAACGGTACGAGCGGCCGGGTCACCAGACACTGAAGCAGTTGCAGGCCTCTCCTTCGGAATCACATCTTCTTGAACCGGGGGATCACTTGGAATGTCTTCAAAGGCCACATTTTCATGATCCGGCGCCTGCTCATGATCAGAAGCGGCAGCCTCTTCAGTTGTTTTCTCCAAACGAGCTTTCTTGCTGGGTTTCGGTTTGGTCCTGAAGAAACAGAAGGATTCAGAAATAAGGCACGTACATTACAGAAGAAATTGACAAACATGTGGTCATATTGATTTACCCGACAGCTATCTTCAGTGGCGGTAGCTGAGTGGCTGACGATTCGCGGAGGACGAATGAGAGGTGACGATAATGGTCGGACGGATTAAGAGGTTGTGGAATAAACCCGCTTTGGAATTCAAGGTAATAAAATGGTTGGAAACCTCGGTGCGGCGCTTTCGAGCGGGCTGTTTGGTAAACCGGCAGAGGTAACTACCTGTCCGCTATGCGGGTTGTCTTGGCGGGCCTCGTCTGCTGCGTCTTCATAAGAAGTTTGGGATCCAAGTGAGCAAGAGGATGAGAAAAGTTAACTTTCCGGTTTGCCGGCGAAATTTTGGTGAAGGTAAGCTTGTTGAATCGGAAGAGAGAATGGTTACCTCGGCAAATCCAGCGTTCTTGGCTTCAGCGTCATCGACAAGCATCGTCATCAATAAGACATGTAAAAACAAGCCAAGAGAATCAAGTTCGGATTACCCACATCATCATCGATGGCGGATCGACGAAGCCGTGGTTTTCCTCTTGTGGGAGTTCTTAACAACTTTTGTTTTGGGCGGTTTTGCCGCCCAGCCTTATCCGCTTTATCTTGCGAGAGTTTCTTGCTCCAAAGCGGATCATCACCTGGATCGGAAATAATTGAGAATTGCAAGTATGAAAGTAATGGTAAAATTTAATGATGGCACGATCAGAGGCTTACCGCAGGAGGTGCGTTGAAGGTGCGAGAAGGAGCCAAGCGGTTTGAGCACGAGGTGCTCCGGTTCATTCAGCATCTTCCTCATGAATCTGTGACTTCATCTTCGACAATTCCAGTTTGGTGTGTCGGAGTGGGTCATCAACATCGCGGTATCTTGGCACATCAAACCGTAACGCCGGCTCGAGGCAATATGCCCCAAGATAACCAGCAGCGTGCCAGATCGATTCCAGTCAAACCGTTGGCCATAAAGGCCCGGAGCTTGGATAGTTGGGGAGCGTATTTGCTTCTCTCTTTCGCGGTCAATCGTTGTGGGAAGGGATGTGTGTTGCTGAGCCGCTCTGGACGAAAACCAGGTAAAGGATTTTCACCTTCAGGGGAGGTGTCTCTGCAGTAGAACCAAGTTGCGTTCCACTCTTTGGGATGAGAGTGGAGCTTGACGTGGGGATAAGTAATCTCTTTCCTCTTCTGGATAGCCATACCGCCCAATTCGGTATTGGGGCCATCGGTGAATTCGGTACGACGGTTTAGGTGGAAGAGATCCCGGAACAGCTCAACAGAAGGCTCCTCTTGCAGATAAGCTTCGGACAGCACTTGAAAATGGCACAAGTTGGTAACAGAATTGGGGCCGATGTCTTGGGGACGGAGTTGAAAGTTGGCCATTACGTCCCGGTAAAACTTTGACCCGGGCGGTTTGAAACCCCGGAACAAGTGATCCGCGAAAACTACCACTTCACCTTCCTAGGGAGTGGGAGGACATTCCTCACCAGGAACCCTCCAATGGATGGTGTTTCGGTCATCCAAAGCGCCAATTGACACCAACTCATTCAGTTGTGTCTCAGAGACGCGAGGAAGGACCCGATTGCATTCATACACTGTTTGGCCATCATGAGGTCTACAAGGAGAAGAATCCGGTTTAAGAAAATACTCATTACTGAGTAATTGATCCAAGATATGATAAACCGGAGGATGTTCCGATGAATCGATTCGATACGATATGAGGTCGATATATGTTGGCGGTTCAACACGGGGACTAATGGTGTGCGATGCGGTTTAGCAATTTTGATACTATGGTGAGTTAAACCGCCTAATCTTGGCTTCAGAGGAAATCGGCGAAACAGGTTTCACAAGAGTTCATGTTTATTATGGATCAAGCGAGTTTTGAAAAGCAGGAAAAGCGTCGCGAAAGTAAAGAAGAGGCAGGAAATGCACTATGAGGTATACGATATGTATGCGGAAGATCTATGGGATTTAGATGAGAAAGCATAGCGGATACGCATACGAATCTTCGTTTGGTACAAAACAGGGTTCATAATATTGCTCAAAGGCTAGAAAAGTGAAAGCATATGAAGAACACGGATGAAGCTTGAACCCTAGAACAGATCTAAAGATGATGAGCAGATTAAAGAAGGGTAAGAGATTTACTGACAAGCAGAGGAGATGAGGCGAAAGGCGCGATATTCTGGTCGAACAGGTTGATGCAGCGGCCATCGCGAAGCGGATGTCGATGACGACAGACGGAGCTCGAGGGCAGCGGCGCAAGGAAGAAGAAGAAGAGGAAGCGAAGGAGAAACCGAATGGCCCTTCGGTCTTATTTATAAAGCGATAAAACTAGGTCAAGCGCGTGAATCCGGGGCGGTCATTAAAGAAAGCGCTATAAAGGATAAGCTTCAAGATGACGTCATGCGGTTTCTGATGACGGAAGCAATGATGTCATGCCGGTTTACAGCGATGACAAGGTGACGACTTATTACACAAAGAAGATATCCAAGATGCAGGTTTTATGAAGGATTGACATGAACCAGTTCAAATCAATCTGGGGCCTAATGTTGGGGATATTACCACTAGGTGTAAACCGGCCAAGATTGGGCCGGGTTAGCTCTGCTAGTGGTGTAGTTATGGAAAGGCCCAAGGCCTATAGCCGGTTTAGAGCTTATAGCCATAAACCGACCTGATGTATGACTTGTATTGTAAGTTAGGAATAGGGAGATACCAACCGGGATACGAGTATGAACGGTTGGGACTCTATGAACCGACAGGCGTCACTCGTGTATATAAGGGGACGACCCGGCGGCGGTTCAGAGATGACAACAACAACTCGAGCCTAGGCGAAGCTTATCTGCTCCCTAGCCATCGAGACCACATCAATTCCATCACAACTAGACGTAGGCCTTTACCTTCATCGAAGGGGCCGAACTAGTATAAAACCCTCGTGTCCTTGTGTCCGCTTTAACCCCTGCAAGTAAACCCGTAGCGATGGCTCCATGACTAAGTCCTTATGCTAGGACATCTGCCGTGACAATTCCACGACACCCGGTATGCGGTGCATTGCGGTATAAGATCAGACGAGATGACCCTGGTGATGTTGACGGCAAGCCCCGTAGGAAGAGTTCCTGCGAAGGTGATGTGGTATGATCCTATAATACCATAGTTGAAATGACTGTTCAGAAACAAAGAGCATGCCAAGTTGATGCAATGGCACAGTGAGGACCGTAAGAAAGACGGGAAGTTGAGAGCACCCGCTGACGGGTCGTAGTGGAGAAAAATCGAGAGAGAGTACTGGGCTGAGTTTGCACGTGACCCAAGGAACGTATGGTTTGGTTTAAGCACGGATGGCATTAATCCTTTCGGGGTGCAGAGCAGCAATCACAACACCTGGCCCGTGACTCTATGTATGTATAACCTTCCTCCTTGGATGTGCATGAAGCGGAAGTTCATTATGATGCCAGTTCTCATCCAAGGCCCTAAGCAACCCGGCAACGACATTGATGTGTACCTAAGGCCATTAGTTGAAGAACTTTTACAGCTGTGGAATGGAAGCGGTGTGCGTGCGTGGGATGAGCACGAGACAGGAGGAATTTAACTGCGCGACGTTGTTGTTTGTAACCATCAACGATTGGCCCGCTCTCGGTAACCTTTCAGGACAGACAAACAAGGGATACCACGCATGCACGCACTGTTTAGCTGACACCAAAAGTATATACCTGGGAAGCTGCAGGAAGAATGTATACCTGGGCCATCGTTGATTTCTTCCGACCAACCATCAATGTCGAAAGAAAGGAAAGCATTTCAAAGGCGAGGCAGATCATCGGAAGAAGCCCGCCATGCGTACCGGTGATCACGTACTTGCTATGGTCAATGATTTACACGTAATCTTTGGAAAGGGTCCCGGCGAACTAGCTGCGTTCCGAGTGACGCTGAGGGACACGCACCCATGTGAAAGAAGAAATCTATATTTTGGGACCTACCCTACTGGAAAGACCTAGAGGTCCGCTCTTCGATCGACGTGATGCAAGTGATGAAGAACCTTTGCATGAACCTGCTAGGCTTCTTGGGTATATATGGGAAGACAAAAGATACAGCTGAGGTACGGGAGGACCTGCAACGTTTGCACAAAAAGACGACATGCCTCCAAAGCAGTATGAAGGTCCTGCCAGCTAAGCTCTTACCAAGGAAGAGAAGGAAATCTTCTTTGAATGCCTGCTTAGTATGAAGGTCCCGACTGGCTTCTAGTCGAATATAAAGGGAATAATAAATATGCCCGAGAAAAAGTTTCAGAACCTAAAGTCTCATGATCGCCACGTGATTATGGCGCAAGCGATTCGGTTGCATTGAGGGGCTTCTACGAAAACGTCCGATTAGCCATTGTGAAGCTATGTGCATTCCTCAATGCAATCTCTCAGAACGTGATCGATCCAGAAATCATACCAAGGCTAAGGAGTGATGTGGTGCAATGTCTTGTCAGTTTCGAGCTGGTGTTCCCACCATCCTTCTTCAATATCATGACGCATGTCCTAGTTCATCTAGTTGACGAGATTGTCATTACGGGCCCGTATTTCTACACAATATGTACCCCTTTGAGAGGTTCATGGGGGTCCTAAAGAAATATGTCCGTAACCGCGCTAGGCCAGAAGGAAGCATCTCCATGGGCCATCAAACAGAGGATGTCATTGGGTTTTGTGTTGACTTTATTCCTGGCCTTAAGAAGATAGGTCTCCCTAAATCGAGGTATGAGGGGAGACTGACTGGAAAATGCACGCTTGGAGGGGACTCAATAATATGCAGGGACGAATATTCTTGGCCTCAAGCACACTACACAGTTCTACATAACTCTACCTTCACTAGTAGAAAACCACCCATTAGTCCCGGTTCGTAAGGGCCTTTAGTCCCAGTTCATGAACCGGGACTAATGGGTCGTTACTAATGCCTCCACCCATTAGTCCCGGTTCAAACACGAACCGGGACAGATGTGCCTCCACGTGGCCGGTCCGCCGAGCCCAGTCAGGGGGGCCTTTGGTCCCGGTTGGTGGCACCAACCGGGACCAAAAGTCCATGTTTTTTTAGAAAAGTGGCTGCTTTAGGGGTTTTGTGGGTTATTTTTAGGTTGTTATTAGCTAGCTAATAGAGAGAAGTGTCCTCTCTTATATCTTCGTCATTGGTTTATCAACGCTACTGCTATATATGTTCATTTCACCTGCTGATATAACATGCTCATGCATGCTCGCATCATACATCATCATATATATATAATAACAAGTCCTACTAATATCATGCATCATCATACAACTTCTACTCGTTATTAATAATAAGTCATACGAACGTCATCCTCATAGTCATCAAACCCAACCCTACATAATTGTTCTTAGCACATGATCATCAGTAGGTAGGACCTAAACACGTAAAATAGCATAAAACAATATAGCCCCTGACTCTCCATTATGAAGAATGGAGATCATCTTGTCTCCAATTCTTGCCCTTCGCTGCTTTTTGCTTCCAAGATGCTCCTTACGACTGTCCATACATTTTTCCATTTCTTGATTGTAATGTCTCCACTTCTTTTAGAAACCCGGTATGGACAGTTGAGATTCGTAGGACGACCTGGCTGTATGTTCAAAACATGAAGGCTACCATGCGTATACATCAGATGAAGCACACAATCATTCGGGATTATCTGTTGAAAAACATAGTAATAACTTCGTAGTTAGCAATGATGTACTAGTTTTAGAAGTGTGCAAAAAGATGCGGGGATGTTGTAATAGTAAAAATAATCTTACCAGGTATCTCCATGGTAGTTATCGTAGTTCAACACGTGCACTAGTGGCGCGTATTGACCATAATGTTGAGGAGTTTGATTGTAGATATTGTAATTCTCAAGATCAGTACAAAATGCGACGGATGATTTTTCTCCGATAAGTTAATTGGGGCCTTGTGTAGTAGGTTACATCTACCATCTTCCGCACATTCTTTGAAGAATGAAAATAAGCTGTCAATGGAGATAAGTTGTCAACTATATATTTTGAAATAAAAAATATAAATTACTTAATAACTATGTTAAGCTCACATGGGGGAAGAATTAGAGGTGTATCCACAAGGACCCAAATCGAAGGTCTCTCTTGCTCGATTGTAGGATCACCAAGATCCGTGGTGACAAGCATACCCTCATCAAGACCATACATCTTGCAAAGTGCTTCCCAATTTTTGCAACCAAAATGGGTTACACTCTGAGCATTGTACAACTTTACTTGAAAATCCACACCGTGATGGGTACTTAGGATAATCTTTTTGGTTTCGAAACTTTCATGGTCTTCAAAACCCATCCTCTCCAAGACATAGCGTCTTGCAAAGCATGGGATAAGCTAGTCGAATTGGAAAACATGAAAAATACACGTTAAAATAGTTGAAGTCGTGCTTAATTACGAAAAAAACTATTGTAAATGCTATGCATACCGTATGAACATCGCAGGTCTCCTCGAGCTTAATGCTGAAGCGCCGATCTTCGTCCAGCTCAATGAACCTGTCGCAGATACCTCGGTCGTCGTGGCACCAGTCGCACTCACCCGGGCGGTTTTCGTCATCCGATGAGTACGACATTTCTGGCCTATGTTCATAATTTAAATATTAAACTAGATCATTATTATTAATCACGGGTTGACTATCGATGATCGATGTATGTAGCTCCTCCTTTCATTCCCGAATGCATTATTATACCAAATTGTCTAGCACACGGGAATGAAGGAGAACTTATCCAATATGAGCATTCAATAAGCAAAACCAAATCATAAAATAAGCAAAACCAAATCATAAAATAAAGTATAGTATTCAAATTAGCATGCATTCAATAATTATAAGCAAAAGTACATCATCTCTTGGTGTCCGTACATCGTCAAATATTATCACTAATACAACTAGAACCGTAGCGCCCGACGGGTATCGACGCGGGCGGTGGACACCCAAAGATAAGGAACCATCACAGGATCATAGCTCGGTGAGATCCTCGAAGAACCTGCCGGTATTGTCGAACCTGCCTCCAATGCAACCATGTAGCGACGGACGTGCTCGTCCTCCTCGCTGACACGGTGACGTACCACCTCCGCGGTGTCCGGAAGCCTCACCACCGTCACTGGCCCACGCGACCGCCACCAAACAAGGATCGGGTCAACAACGGGCTGCCTCCTCACCAACCTACGTCCCCCGGAAGGTAGCACCTCCCAATACCAGCCCGCGGAGCCCAGTCCCAAACATGGCCCTGATCAAGCAGGCCTCCACCACCGAGTCGATGACGATGAGGATGCGGGATAGGCATCGCCGACGTTGATGCGGGAACTACTTCTATATATAGCTAAATAAAGTAGTTTTATTAATTAAATCAACTATCTAGTTCAACTACTAAGCACTTACTATAAATAAAAAAGTAGTACTTACTAAAAACAAACTAGCTAGAGAGTGCTCAAATAGCTAGTTCAACTATATATAAACTAGCTAGTTCAACTATATTAAATTAGTTTATTAAATCAACTAGCTAGTTCAACTATATATATAAACTACTTCTTATTTTTTTCCTTTTTCTAAATACTATGAACAATAATATCACCAAACATGCATATTCAATAATAATATCACCAAAAAATCTATTAACAGAAAAAAATCTAACATAATATGAACAAATTAATTACTACACATCTATTCTAACAAAAAATCTAATCTAACAAAAATCTAACATAATATGAACAAATTAATTACTACACATCTAATCTAACAAAAAAATCTAATCTAACAAAAAAATTCTATGAACTACATATCTAAATTAGTACACATCTAACCTAACAAAAAAAAATCTATGAACTACAAAAAAAATCTAACAAAAATAAAATAATGCTCACGGCGGCGGACGGCGACGGCGTAGGTGCTTGAGCGGGCGGCGACAGTGTCGAGGCGGCGCTGGTCGGGCGGCGACGTCGATCTCGGCGGGCGGGTGGCGGCACGCAGGCGAGGCGTGGCTGGTCGGGCGGCGGGCGACGGCGCCGGGCATGGCGGGCGGGCGGCGACGCGGCGGGCGGGGCGGCGACGGCGTCGGGATGGCGATGGCGTCGGGGTGGGGCGGCGACGGCGAGGTGGCGGCAGGGAGCGCGGCGACGGGAGTGGAGGAGGAGAGATCGTCGTCGCTAAGTGCTATATATATAGCAGCATTGGTCCCGGTTCGTGAAACCAACGGGACTAATGCTGCTTTAATCTGGTTGGAGCCACCAAGGGACCAAAACCTCTTTTCAGCAGCCCAAAGGGTGGGAAGCGAAGACCTTTGGTACGGTTGGTGGCTCCAACCGACAAAGAGGACATTGGTCCCGATTGGTACCACCAACCGGGACAAAGAAAACATTGGTACGGTTGGCGCCACCAACCGGTACCAATGGACCCGTCTAACTACTTTTTTATTTTCTGCAGCTGTTTTTTAGTTGATTCTTCCTGCAACTGTTTTTTTAGTCCCACCTTGCCAAGCGAGAGGCACTCGCAGCTGTTTATAAGCCCTGAGTGCAGAGACGAAAACGAAGAGGCTCAATGCTCACCTGCACGTTGGTTAGCTTCAAGCCTTGAGGAATAGGGTAGACCGCATGAGCTATGTGCGGGCGATTGACACTATTCCAAAGGCTTGAAGCAAATTAACGAGCATTGCGCCTCTTTTTATTTTTAATGACTTATTACAACTCAGAAATGAAAAAAATATAGCAGAAAAGAAAAAACTATATAAAAACCACTCAAAAATAAATAGAAGAAAAAATAATTTTGATTAACTTTATTAAAAAATGAGCATAGATGCTAATTTTAATGACTTATTACAACTCAGAAATAAAAAGAAAAAATAAATAGAAGAAAAAATATTTGTGATTAACTTTACTAAAAATGAGCATAGATGCTTTTTTAATGACTTATTACAACTCGAAATAAAAAGAAAAAAATAAATATAGCAGAAAAGAAAAAACTATATAAAACTACTCAGAAATAAATAGGAGAAAAAATAGTTGTGATTAACTTTACTAAAATAAATAACTATATAAAACTACTCGAGAAATGAGCATAGATGCGCTTATAGAAAATTCAACCTAAATTCATAATAAATTTCTACTAACTTCGGAGAAATTCAGTATGAATTTAGGTTAAATTCTGTATAAGGGCATCTATTTTCATTTTGAGAGGAGCTCAATAAGGCGAGAGGCGGGGGCTTATAAACTGAGTGCAGGCCCCTTCGGTTGGCGAGGTGGGACTAAACTACAGCGCAACGAGGACCAATCCTTTAGTCCCGGTTGGTGGCTGAATCGGGACTAAAGGCAGCCTTTGGTCCGGTTCATGCCACCAACCAGACCAATAGTGGTGGGCGGGAGCGAGACCATTGGTCGGTTCGTCCCCACCAACCGGGACCAATAGGTCCAGACGACCGGGACCAATGGCCCGTGGTGGCCCGGCCCCGGGCTCACGAACTGGTCCGATGCCCCATTGGTCCCGGTTCTGGATTGAACCGGGACTAATGGGTTGGGCCGGCCTGGACCATTGGCCCGTTTTCTACTAGTGCTTGGTGACCCCGTATGTCGATGAACACAAGAACAGTCTGCGCTCCAAACACCCGGAGCAGTGCGACGACTGGATTACATGTGAACACATCATGACTTTCAGCAGTTAGTTGGAAACACGTCTCAGAGGTGAAAACACTATTTGTGATGAGCCGTACTCGTTGTCTAGGGGACCATCTTCGACTGTAATGATTTGGAAAGGATACGAGATAAATGGGAATACATTTTACACGATCGTCCAAGATCAAAAGAGCACCAACCAAAACAGCGGTGTCGGCTTTGATGCAGCAACCGAGAGGGGAAATGACACATATTATGGTTACATAGTGGACATATTGGAACTTGACTACGGAGTAGATTTCAAGGCCCCTTTGTTTAAATGCAAATGGGTCAATTTGTCAGGAGGCGGGGTACAGGTAGACCCACAGTACGGAATGACAACAGTGGATCTGAACAATCTTGGGTATACTGACGAACCGCTCGTCCTAGCCAATAATGTGGCACAGGTTATCTTGGGTATACTGGCACAAGAAAAAAAAAGGAAGCGAATACATCATAAGACGAGCCAAAGCGCCACATAGTTGTTTCAGGAAAAAGGGACATTGTGGGAGTGGAGGGCAAGACAGACATGTCCGAAGATTATGAAAAGTTTCATGAAATTCCTCCCTTCAAAGTCAAGGCTGACCCAAGCATCCTGATAAATGATGAAGATTATCCATGGTTACGGCATAGTAAGGAAAGGACACAAGCGAAGAAAAAGTGAAGACTTTCTCCACAACTATTATGATGATACCATGCCAACTTTCAACCTTTTCGTAGTTCATTTGAAATGCCTGTTGTAACAAACAAGTTTCCGTATGAAATCCTGATACTTCCAAAGAGATTGTCTGTTTTGTACATGAAGTGCATCCAGTTTTTTCCGTAACCCTCTCAACTTTCTTGCACATGCTATGTGGATGAAATGATGGTACCATGCCAACTTCCAACCTTTTCAGAGTTCATTTGAAATGCTTTTCAATTTCAGGGTCTTATAACTCAAAATAATCAGCAAGTGCATGAAAAATAACAAATGAAGTCAGAAAGGGTTGAAAATTGATGATGTGGCTTTGAATGGTGCATTTTGAACACACAAAAAGTCAGGAGTTCAAATAAGTTTAAAAAAATGAAATCCCTGTGTAACAGATGAGTTTCCGTATGAAACCCTGATACTTCGATAGAGATTGTCCATTTTGTACACGAAGTGTATCCAGTTTTTCCCATAACCCTCTCAAGTTTTTAGCACATGCTATGTGGGTGAAATGATGATACCATGCCAACTTTCAACCTTTTCAGAGTTCATTTGAAATGCTTTTCAATTTCAAGGTCTTATATCTCAAAAAAACCCAGTAAATGCTTTTATAAAACTATTATAGCAAAAGGAATCAACTAAAAAGCTTTTATAAACCTCTAGTATTTTTTAAACTAAAATTATATAAAATTTATGCAACTAAAATTATCAAAGTATTTTTTGCTCAAAACATGAAAAGCAGAAAGAATTATCATAAAGAATTTTTTGTTAGAAACTTTAGTAGCAAAAAGATTTTTCATAAATAATTTTTTGATAGAAACTAAAATAACAAAATCTATTTTTGGATATAATGATAAAACGCAGTAATATTAAATATCAGGAAAAAGAATCACTCAATATATATTTTTATAGTGAAGTTATTCACAAACTAGTGATTCACACAAATTTCAAAGAATTAAAATTTAAACTATTCAAAATTGGAAACTAATGGAGTAACAGAAAGTTTATAATTATTTTGAGCTAAAAGCAAAAAGAATAAAAAAATAAAGAAAAAATTAAAAGAAAATAAATAATTTAAAAAACAAAAAAAATACTGGAAAAATAAATAAAAAATGCCGCCTAATGGGCCACACGGCCTACATACGACTAGAAGCCCATCTGTACATGGGCCAGGATGCAGGCCCGCAGGCCCAATAGGCCCAACATGGCAGTGACATGGGTAGGCAAGTAATGCCTACATATTAGAGAGGATCTCAGCACCTGAGCTGCAACGCAGCTTATAAACAGGTGCTGAGCTCTCTCAGCTAGCGAGGTGGGACTAAACTTTCCACCGCACCGCGCCAGCAAAAGGCCTTTAGTCCCGGTTGGTGGCACCAACCGGAACCAATGCTACCCTTTGGTCCCGGTTGGTGGCACCAACCGAACTATCTCCCTTTAGTCGGTTGGTGCCACCAACCGGGACCACTCTCTCGCTTCCGCCCTTTGGGCTGCTGAAAAGAGGCCTTTGGTCCAGGTTGGTGGCACCAACCGGGACTAAAGGTGGCATTCGTCCCGGTTGCTGTCACGAATCGGACCAATGCTTCGTCTATATAACTAGCACTTGTGAAAATTTCATTCAGTTCGTCTTCCCCGCCCCGACGACGCCGCCAGGCTGCCCCTCTGTGCCTCGCCATCGCCGTCGTCGTCCTGCCTCTGACGCCGTCCCGTCCGCTGCCGACGCCGTCGCCGCCCAGCGCCCGTGCCCATGACGCCGCCGCCTGCCTCCTCTCGTCACCGTCGCGCCGCCCTCACGATCGACCACTGCTTCATCGTCGCCCATCGCGCGCCCTCACCGTCACGTCGCGCGCCCTCACCGTCGCCATCCCCGTGAGCTCATATATATATATATATATATATATATATATATATATATATATATATATATATATATATATATATATATATGAATTTTGCTAATTTAATAAGATGTGTAGTTAATTGAGTTGTTGTAATTTGTTCATATTGTGTTAGATTTTTTTTCTGTTCATAGATTTTTTGGTGATATTATTGTTGAATATGCATGTTTGTATGTTCATATATATGCAAAGATCGAATATGTCAATTTTTATGTTTTTTTCTGTTCATAGAATTTTTATGATTTTTTTCCGTTGTAATTTTGTTCATAGAATTTTAATGACTTTTTGTTCATTGAATTTTCTTTGTCAATTTATGTATATGTTCATATTGTGTATGTATAGGAAAATTGTGTATGATCGAAGTCGTCATTTATGTATATGTTCATATTTAGAAGAAAAAGCAGGAGCGGAAAAAGGAAAATAAGAAGAGAAAGTGTTTAATATAATTAGTTAGAAAAATAATATAACTAGTTAAACTAGTTTATTTTTAGTAAGTAATACTTTATTTTATTTATAGTAAGTGCTTAATATATAGTTGAACTAGTTGATTTAATAAAACTACTTTATTTTACTATAGAAGTAGTTTATTTTTAGTAAGTACTACTTTATTTATTTATAGTAAGTGCTTAGTAGTTCAACTAGCTAGTTGATTTAATAAAACTACTTTATTTTACTATATATAGTAGTTTATGTTTAGCAAGAAAATTAATAGAACTAATTTATTTTTTAGTTCAAGCAATTAATCCCGCATTGACGTCGACGATGTCTATCCCACATCCTCGTCGTAGACTCGGCAGAGGAGGCCTGCTTGATCAGAGGGGCCATGTCCGGGACTGGGCTCCGCCGAGCTGGTATTGGGAGGTGCTACCTTCCGGGGGGGGGGGGGAGGGGCGTAGGTTGGTGAGGAGCCAGCCCGTTGTTGACCCGATCCTTGTTTGGTGGCGGTCGCGTGGGCCAGTGACGGTGCCGAGGCTTCCGGACACCACGGAGGTGGTACATCACCGTGTCAGCGAGGAGGACGATCACGTCCGTCGCTACATGCTTGCGTTGGAGGGCAGGTTCGACAATACCTGGCAGGTTCTTCAGGGATCTCACTGGAGCTATGATCCTGTGATGGTTCCTTCTCTTTGGGTGTCCACCGCCCGCGACGATACCCGTCGGGCGCTACGGTTCTAGCTGTATTAGCGATGCTATATGTATGATAGTATTCGAGGAGTATTAGTGATAATATTCGACGATGTACGGGCATAAGAGAAGATGTACTTTTTCTTATAATTGAATGCATGCTAATTTGAATACTACTTTATTTTACAATTTGGTTGTGCTTATTGAATGCTCATATTAGAAAAATACTCCTACTTTGAATGCTAAAATTGGAGAGCACTATGCAGAAATCTAGGAGCCCCCTCCATCATCCACGCCGTCATCCCCGTCACCGGCCCTCCTCCGACCTCGAGGTGAGACCAGCCAAATCTAGGAGCACTCTCGGCGTTTGTAGCCACCGTCGCAACAGCTGCTGCAGCCATCTCGGCTACTGCGGCTGCCCTGTTGACTGTCGTAGATGCCCTCTCGGGGAATGCGCCCACGCTCAATGCGGATGCATCGGCACTCTCGGCATAGTCGGCCACGCTGTCGGCGCAGGCGGCGGCGCTCGGGGAGGACGCAGCCACCATAAGGGCCTTCATGAAGCATTTCCACGGCGTCATCTTTGCAAGAAGAGTTTGCGGGAATGGGGATCGGGATTCATGGATTCATAGGTTGCCGGCACTGGAGCAGACGAGTCGGCGAAGCTTAAGGAGGAAGACTTAAATAGACCCAGGAGTTTTTATCGCGAACGGTTCCTACAAAAAACTGTGTGTGATGTTGTTGATATTTTTAGGGAAAAAGTTCATTTTAAACCTTGAACTTGTACAGGTTCGGCGAATCAAATCCTCAAGTCCAAATCCCGGTCTAGATCAAACCCTGACAAAAGTCAACCGGGATTTGTCTGGTGGACCAGCCCATTTGTTTGCTCAAAAAAAGTTGGCCGACCGGGCCGGCCCATGAAAACTGGGGACCATGCGGAGCGCGAGCCTGTAACGCTAAATCCGACCGGGCCAGCCCATGAAAATTGGGGGCCGCCAAAAAAAAAGTGCGCTAGCCAAGTATCGAACCCAGGATCTGGCGCAACAGATACGCTGGTACTACCAGTGCAGGTACCGACTAAATTTGTTCAATTAGCAACACAAAGCTATATAGGCCTAAAGAAAAGCCACACAGAACTATAAGAATCAACACCAGATTCTAATATTTTTTAAAATTTCGAACGCAAAAAACGTCTTGATTCTTGTTGAGTGTTTATGAAAAGCGACCACATTTCAAATTTGTGAACAAATTTATGAAACTAAATTTGGATAATTCAACCAAACTTTTGGAACATGCACATTTTTTAAAACACCCGAACAAATTTAGGAAAACGAACATTCTTTAAAATTCACAAACAATTTTGAAACGGTAACATTAACATTCTTAATCTCCCGATTTTTATTGAAAATACGGACTTTTTTAGAATTTTATGAAATATAGGAATATTTTTTTAAACTCCAGAACAAAATTAGAACACAGCAACATTTTTTATTTTTGTGACTTTTTTTGGAACTGAACCAATTTTTGAAATCACAAAGATTTCTTTAAAAAGTTGTCAAAATATAAAAAAACATTCTGAACAAATTTTCAAAATAAGGAACTTTTTTAATATTCCGTGTGTGGACAACACAAGGTCTCGGGTTCGAGCCAACCCTGCGGCTTATTTTTTTAACAGAAAAAAATAAAGCAGGGCGACCCAGCAGCGAGCAGGGTGTGCGTCTGCGTTTTAATACAAAAATGAATAATTTCGTCCATTGAACATTTTTTAATATACATTGAACATTTTTGTAATATACAATGAACATTTCTTAACTACACATTGAACATTTGTGTGATATACGCTAAACAATTTGTAAATACACAATGAACATTACTATAATATATGCCGAACAATTTGAAAATACACAATGAACATTACTGTGGTATACGCTGAACAATTTCAAAATACACAAAAAGAAGAAAGTAAAAATAAACAGAAGAAACATAGATTGTTCGTCGTATTAAAGTATTACTAATGAAAAAATGCACAATGAAACATTTCCTTACAATGTATTAATGGAAGAAAAAGGAAAACAAAAAATAAAAGAAAGAAAAAACCGAAAGGAAAAGGAAGGAAGAACATGAAAGAACCAGAAGAAAAAACCTAGAAGATAAAATAAAACAAAACGTCAACAAAAGAAATGAACGAAAAAAAGCAGTGAACGGGCAGCGCGGCCGCGAAATGGGCAGGCCCACGCGCAGGCGTAGGCACTGCTGCGGGCGGCAAATAGGTTCCACCACCAATCCCAGCCATCCTTTGCAATCCCTGTTTGGCAAATGACTCCAGGGTTTGATTTAGACCGGGAATGCATAGTTTAGGGTGTAAACGACAGGGATTTGGACTTGAGGGTTTGATTCGCCGAACCTCTACGAGTTCAAGGTTTAAAATGGACTTTTTCCTATTTTTTAGTAGTTGTGAAAGACGAGTTTGGAGTAAAGTTGCAACGGATGGTGTTTCAAATGTACGAGAAAATTTATAGTACTAATACAAGTGTCATGTCAAATTTTGAAAAATTTCAGGGGTCATTTGACCTTTTAAGGCATTTAAGTGATTTTCTAGCCATTTAATAACTGTAATTGAAATTTGAACTACATGTACATGCAATAGCTAACCATGACAATTTGAAAAGGCATATTTTTGTGTACTTGTGTGCGTGTTAATTCCACGTGCAGTTAATTAAAAGGAATTTTCAAACATATTGGTCTCACGGCTATGACACAATTAAGCATGGAGTGCCATGGCATTTAAATTCCAAAAAATTAAAAAAAGATCAGAAACACATGAAACCTTGCTTGACGTAATTTCATGCCACCAAGATGATATGGTAATTTTTTTGACATGTTTAACGAAATTTTGGATACACACCCCTCACAAATCGAAACAACTCACTTGAAGGCTCGTTGTTCCGAGAGGGAACAATGCATGTTTGATGACGAACGGGCGATAGCTTCCTCTTACGGGCTTCAAAAATTTTCTATAATTAACGTGCACTAATACAACTATCGTGTCAAAATTTGGAAAACTAGATGACACCCCGCGCGTTGCTGCGGAGACTTGTTCGAGTAAAAGAAATTAGACTAAACTGAGAAAAAAGTTATATTCAGTAGACATGAAAAGGCTCGAGATAAATAGATCAAATGTAATGAAAGAAAATCATCAAGAAATACTTTTACTATTCTTGCCATAATATATAGTGCATGACTGGTATGATAATGAGTATTGCATGTATTAGAGTAAAACTTGCATCAGAATCTCACACGAAAATCATTGAACTGCTCAACTAAACACTCGATATTGCTAGAATAAGGTGGCAATGGCCATCTATCAGTTTACATAAATGGGGAAGAGATGATTCATGAAGAGTATCATTGAAAGGAAAGGAACAGAAGTTACAGATTTCAATCTTTCAAGCTAAAAGGGCTTATGGAATATTAGCCAAGAAGTGATGAAAGATTGTGATACCACACTAACGGTTCCCACGGGTGCCCGGGTGCATCTGCACCCGTTCAAAAAAAAATTCGTAAAAAATTCAGAAAAATTCAAAAAATTCCGAAAAAAATTGAGGTGGTGTAGAATTTGATGCGTGAGGTGCGCCCCAATTTTGAAAACATTTGGACTTATGTGCAGCTCTCAGCAAAAAAGACAAATCAGACCAAAACAGTATATGAACAGTACACATTTTTACAGACCTCCGATTTGTCTTTTTTTCTGAGAGCTGCACATAACTCCAAATGTTTTGAAAATTGGGGCGCACCTCACGCATCAAATTGTCCACCACCCCAATTTTTTTTGAAATTTTTTGAATTTGTTTAGTATTTATTTTGATTTTTTTGGTGAGCGCAGGTGCAGATGAGCTCGGGCTCAGATTTGGATTTTCGTTCCCACGGTCACAAATTTATGATACACCAGAAGTATAATAACTTGCATTTTACTCTCTTCACAAACTCAGCTGTAGACGAAAACAAAGAAAAACTAAATATGTGGCGCTGGATGAATATGAACGGCTGTCAGGTAAAAAAAATCTTTTTCAAAATGGGTAACCAACATACCATATTGTTAATGGAAAATCTGAAAATGGTTTATCACATACCTAAAACAAAACTTTGCAAGTCAATTCACCAGCGAGGTAGCGAGATACATCCCCTTAACCTATATAGGTGAAAAAGTGCGTTCAGTCAGATATATCTTTATACTCGCGTGGAATGAATTAATCAACCGAATCAATGTAAACATGGTGGTTGCCTACAATAGGGCAACAGACTATCTGGGGACAGGGCGAGGGGAGCTCCCGCTAGGTTTCCCCCCTCCCCTCCCCCCGTTGCCACCGCAGGCGGTGATGGAGTCATGTACCGGGTAGGGTCATAGACCTGATCCAAGTACCCTACCCAAGGACACCCTTAGAAGAGACTACCTTCCAGTCGACCAAGGAGGACTTCACTCTACGGACTTGAAGGACTCGACCATGAAGACTCACTCAACCACCAGAAGGTCAAGAAGCACTCTGTACCGCAATGGTATGTAATTAAGTAGACTTTATGGTATTTAGGACACTTTATGTGGGGTGTTACCAGTAACGCCTAGACTTAATTTACTTTAAACCCCGCATTACTGAGGGCCGGAGGGGTCTGGCAGGCACTATATAAGCCACCCCCACCTCAGTGTAAAGGGTTCGCACCCCTGTAATCCATACACACATAATCCACTCGACCGCCCCTGGCTCGAGGCGTGGGGCTGTTACTTCCTCGAGAAGGGCTGAACTCGTACATCTCTTGTGTTTACAACTGCTCCATAGCTAGGACCTTGCCTCTCCATACCTACCCCCACTCTACTGTCAGACTTAGAACCACGACAGGCGGCGCCCTAGCTCCCTTCCCCCGCCACCGGCTGCCGGCGCGTGCCCGACCCATCCCGCTCACCCTCTCCTCCCTCCTCCACCACCCCCTTTCCTGTAACCCCTCGCGTCGCCTCCCCGAGCGGGGCGACCGAGAGGCCTTCTCCCCGCCTCCTCCCAGCACCTCCCCCTCCTTTTCCCCTCCCGCCGTCGCCAGCATAGGCCACCGTGCCTTGCTCGCATGGTGCCGGCGGCGGCAGCCCCGTTCTCCCCCCTCCCGCGCATCGCTGCGGCTCGGGCGTTGGCGGCGGCGGCGGTGCACCAGGCCGGCGACGGATCCGGCGGCGGCTCATCTTCGCGGGCGGCGCAACTCCGGGTGTCGAGGTGGCGGTGGCATGGCTACTTGGCTGCAGGGCGGCGCGATGGCTGGCGGCAGAGCCCTTCCGGCCCAGATCTGGGCCCTTTTGGGCCCCATCTGGGTGTGGGTGGGCCTGGCATATGCTTTTCGGCATCATCTCCGGCGGTCGGAGCTGTGGCTCGGGCTGGGGGTGGCAGAGATGGCGGCGCGTGTACTACAACGGAGCGACGGGAGCTTCACGAGTCTGCTTCGGGCTCGGCCGGGCTGGGGTGCCTGGTTTGCTCCTGTGCTATGTCCGGTCGGTCACTGTTGAGGGTGGTGGAGGTTGTCCCCTCCCACGTGGCCGCTGACCCTGCTGCTCCTCGTTTCTAGCTGGTTCGTCTCGATCCCACCAGTCTCGCTTTGCTTGTCACGGTGAGACGGTGATGGTCACTGCGTGTCCGTGCTGGCACATATTGTTGGTCGGCAAATATGGTGGAGCGCGATGGACCGTCCGGGGTCGTGGTTGGTTGGCGGTTGGGAGAAATCCTTGTCAGCTTGTCCGGCACCAACGCGGTGACTCCCGTGGGCGCCACCATGCCTTCCTGAAGGGCGTAGGATATACCCCTTCCCTCCCACGACCCTTCACATACCGAGGGAAACCCTAGGCCATGTCCGGTAGCAGCGTCGTTGTCGTCGCGTTCCTTCTTGAAGGTGTTGCTTGGTATGCGGCGTTTCGGGGTGCTATGAGCATGGTGGAATTCTCTAGCGGGCGCAGCGGTTGCGAGCCATCTTCTTTTTCATTGATCCGCCGTTGTTAGCATTTTTTTCCTTTTGTATTTTCTCTTTCTTTTCTTTTGGGTGTGCCTGTGTGTCGCTTCCCTCCCAGCACCTATCGTTGCTTGTATCGCTGTTGTTGCTTTGTAATACAAAGCGGCATTACTAGGGAAAACCCTAGTAGTAGCGCGGGTTTAAGGCCCACTAGTAGTGCGTGCTGCCGCGCTACTAATAAGGCGCTACAGCTATTACTTAGCAGTAGCACGTGTGACACGCGTGATACGTCTCCAACGTATCTATAATTTTTGATTGCTCCATGCTACTTTATCTACTGTTTTGGACTATATTGGGATTTATTTTCCACTTTTATATTACTTTTGGGACTAACCTATTAACCGGAGGCCCAACCCAGAATTGCTGTTTTTTGCCTTTCTCAGTATTTCGAAGAAACATAATATCAAACGGAGTCCAAACGGAATGAAACCTTCGGGATCGTGATTTTCCAACCGAACGTGATCAAGGAGACTTGGACCCTACTCCAAGCAGTGCCCGAGGAGGTCACGAGGGTGGAGGGCGCGCCCCCTACCTCGTGGGCCCCTCGGAGCTCCACCGACGTACTCCTTCCTCATATATATATACCTACGTATCCCTGGACGATCAGGAGAGGAGCCAAAAACCTAATTCCACCGCCGCAACCTTTTGTATCCACGAGATCCCATCTTGGGGCCTGTTCTGGAGCTCCGCTGGAGGGGGCATCCACCATGGAGGGCTTCTACATCATCACCATAGCCCCTCCGATGAAGTGTGAGTAGTTTACTTCAGACCTTCGGGTCCATAGCTAGTAGCTAGATGGCTTCTTCTCTCTTTTTGGATCTCAATACAATGTTCTCCCCCTCTCTCGTGGAGATCTATTCGATGTAATCTTCTTTTTTGCGCTGTGTTTGTTGAGACCGATGAATTGTGGGTTTATGTATGATTGAGTTATCTTTGCAAGTCTCTTCGAATTATCCTGTTTGGTTTGGTCAACTAGATTGGTAGTTCTTGCAATGGGAGAAGTGCTTAGCTTTGGGTTCAATCTTGCGGTGTCCTTACTCAGTGACAGAAAGAGTTGCAAGGCACGTATTGTATTGTTGCCATCGAGGATAACAAGATGAGGTTTTTATCATATTGCATGAATTTATCCCTCTACATCATGTCATCTTGCTTACGGCGTTACTCTGTTTTTACTTCATACTCTAGATGCATGCTGGATAGCGGTCGATGAGTGGAGTAATAGTAGTAGATCTTGAAGCGTTTGATCTACTTGTCTCGGACGTGATGCCTATATACATGATCATTGCCTAGATACACTCATAACTATGCTTAATTCATCAATTGCTCAATAGTAATTTGTTCACCCACCGTAGAATACTTATGCTCTTGAGAGAAGCCACTAGTGAAACCTATGGCCCCGGTCTATTCTCATCATATCAATCTATATCACTTTATTTACTTGCTTTGTTTTTACTTTGCCTTTACTTTTTACTTTGCATCTATCTATCAAAAATACCAAAAATATTATCTCTATCAGATCTCACTCTCGTAAGTGACCGTGAAGGAATTGACAACTCCTAAGCGTTGGTTGCGAGTTGCAATCGTTTTGTGTACGTACGAGGGACTTGTGCGTGGTCTCCTACTGGATTGATACCTTGGTTCTCAAAAACTGAAGGAAATACTTATGCTACTTTGCTGCATCATCCTCTCCTCTTCGGGGAAATCCAACGCAGTGCTCAAGAGGTAGCAACGCACTACTGCTAAGACACATAGCGGCATCGCTTCTTCTCTCCCGCGCTACTGCTAATCTAGCTAGTTGCAGCGTGTTTACTATCAACCGCTACTAGTATTATTTTTTTATTTTTTTATTTTTAGTGTATTTATACGCCGTTATACAAATTTTGGTGCAATACCAACTATGAGGTTTATATCATTATGTCCATAACAGTGTGTCAAATGAAGGTGGATTAGGTACAAGTGGAGGCAATATATGGTGCATGTCAGAAGTATACTACTAATCCAAACTTGATCTAGTTTGGACTGGTAGTACTTTCGATGTCCACCACATGTTGCCTCCACTTGAATCTAATCCACCAGCACAAGCTATTTAATCATCATCAAGTCATTACCACCAAAAGTATTTATTTAATCACCATAGTCATAGTGTAGCACATAATCATCTTCAAACTCATTCTAGCTAGCTAATCACCACCAACACTAGATGCGGTAGCTATCTAATCACCACTAAAACTAGTTAATAATAATCATCATAGTCATTACCACCAACACTAGCTATTTAATCATCAGTCATAGTGTAGCACATCATCATCTTCAAACTCATTTCTAGATCTAGCTAGCTAATCACTCCTGCTGCTCTCTCTCAGGTAAAATAACATAAAACATGTGTAGCTCTCCTCCTTCATCAAGTTGGAGCATGCAAACGCACCTGTCTCCTAATCGTGGGCGGCGCTTCTGATTGCTGCCCCCTAGTACTTCTCTGCGCTCCTCCATCACAAATTTGGTCTAGTCTTGTACTTGTAAGAGTTCGTCGCTAATCTTGAATGCACTAAAGTGCATTGTAGGATATCTTGGTCGTAAGCTAACAATACTCATGGTACCTTTAGTCTCGATCCCATGAGGCACAACATTCATCGGGAGTCTCTGTTGAAGAACATCGTATGGTAACATACTTAGCAATGAAGTTTAGCTTAAAAAATAATGTATGGAAAAGATGCACTGAGGACAAATAGTAAAAATCTTACCATCTTTTCTAAATAGATGTGACCGTAGTTGATTAAGAACACTATTGGTCGCACGTTTTCAGTACTAACATTTCTAAGTGCAGGAAGAAAATTTGTCTTGACAGTATCAAGATCCGCAAGCCATGAAACATAATGACTTAGCTCCTCGCAGTTTAGTTCATCCCCAGGACAGTAGTAGGTCCTGTCTACCAAGCGTTGGACATGTTTGCTTGAACGGAAATAAGCTGACAATAGAAATTAGTTGTCAACTATTTTTGAATAAACAATATCAAAGACATAAATATGATTGAGAAACTCACATAATGGTATAACTGGGGGCGTCTGCACATCGACCCAGATGTCGGTATTACCTTCAATATCATCTTCCGGACGAATATCAAAGGTGATAACCATATCAGGCTCAAATGCATAAGTCTTGCATAGTGCTCGCCATGTTTTGCATCCAAAATAGGTGTAGTCGTCTGCGTTGTATAATTTTGCGTGGAAAATATAACCATGCCCGGTCTTCAAGTAAACTTTCTTTACCTCCGTAGTACGACTGAAACCTATCTTATCCAATACAAAAATTCTTGCATGGCAGGGGATACGCTAGTAGAATAGTAAAAAAATTAAATTATAAGTTGAAGCAAATGAAGCAGATTTCATGCTTAATTACGTAAAAAGACTTGTCATTGTGATTTACTGTATCCACTTCGAAGTTCTCGTCCAGCTCGATGCTGAAGCACCTATCATCATCTAGGAAGATTCCGTCGCACAGGCCGCGCTCGTCTTCGCAATATTTGCAAATACCGAAATCCTTTTCGTTGTCAGACATTTCCTATGTTCATAGTTGAAAAATTAAATGAAAATCGATCAAAAAATCCTTTTCGTTGTCAGATATTTCCTACTTATTTTGGCACAAGTCATGCCAAAATTCACGGAAAAATCTGCCATGACCTTTGCTAAAATAGGACATATCGAGCGCCTGAAATTTGTCGGAACAGAAATGAATCAACAGTCCGGCAAAACATAGGCCACTCGGAGGTGTAACCTGCAAACATGACCGGCCACTTGAACAAGCACATATCCTATTTGAGCAACACAAGATATACATTTCAAAATATCGTATAGGACTCAAATTAGCATGCATTCAATAAGCAAAAGTAAATCATCTCATGCGTCCGTACATCGTCGAATATTATCACTAATACATCCCGAATAGTATCATATGTATAACATCACTAATACAACTAAAACCCGAGCACACGACAGGTATCGGTGCGGGCGGTGGACACCCACAGAAGGAACCATCACAGGATCATAGCTCCAGTGAGATCCCTGGAGAACCTGCCAGGTATTGGAGAACCTGTGCTCCAACGCAAACAAGTAGTGACGGACGTGCGCGTCCTCCTCACTGACACGGTGATGCACCACCTCCGCGGGGTCCTCGAGCCTTTGGACCGTCACTGGCCCATGCGACTGCCACCAAAGAAGGTTCGGGTCAACGACAGGCTGGCTCCTCACCAACCTGTGCCCCCCGGTAGGTAGCGCCTCCCAGTACCACCCCGGCGGAGCCCAGTCCCGGACATGGCCCATCTGGTGACGCAGGTGTCCTCCGTCGACTTGACGACGAGGATGCAGGATAGGCATCGTCCACGTCGATGCGGGAAAAATTGCTTTAACTAAAAAAATGACAACAAGTTCTTACTAACTAGTTCTATTAATTCAACTAGTTCTTACTAAAAATAAACTTACTATAAATAAAAATAAACTAGTACCTAATTAGTACCTAGTTCTTACTTACTAATTAGTACGTAGGAACTACTGCCCTAATTACCATATAAGTATCCATTTTTAACTAGGGTTCGTACTACCTAATTAAATAGGGTTATTACTAATTGTAATTAACTAACTAGCACTAAAAATAGCCTAGGGTTCATACTAACTAGCACTAAATAGCTAGGGTTCATACTAACAGAGAGTAGAGAAGAGGGAAGGGGAGAGTGCTTACAGAGGGCGGGGAGAGAGATGGGGTCGGGGGAGACAGCGGCACCGAGGCGCGACGAGGCGGGGTCGGGGGAGACGGCGGCGAGGCGGGTCGAGGGAGACGGCGGCGAAGAGCGAGGGCAGGGGATCCGGCAAGGTTGAGGTCGAGGAGGAGGAGGCACAGGCGCGCGACGACGTCGAGGGCAGACTCCGGCGGAGAGCGAGGGCAGGGCCTCCGGCGAGGGCGAGGGCAGGGGCTCCGGCAGAGGAGACGAGGGGGAGAAGAGAGAGTGGGGAATTCAGGGAGGAAGCAGAGGAGAGGGAAGCCCGCGCGGGGGGTTAGGTGAAAATAGCTTTAACAGTAGCGTGGGGAGCGAAAACGCGCTGCTGCTAAAATCCGTAGCAGTAGGGCGCCCTCACAAACTCGCTACTGCTGAGATGGGCCCGTCCTGTGGTGTGTTCAAACTTAGCAGTAGTGCCCTACCCTAAAAGTGCGCTTCTACTAATTTTGTAGTAGTAGCGCGGTTTGTAGAAGGGTGCTACTACTATACCTAGCACGTCGGGAACGGTGTGACAATTATAGTAGTAGCGCGTTTTGTTCCTGCCGCGCTACTGCTAAGTGGATAACAGTAGCGCCCTTTATGCCTACGCGCTACTGCTAACTAGCAGTAGCGCCTCATTTTAACACGCGCTACTGGTAAGATTCTGTGTATAAGGTTTTTGCTAGTAGTGCGGGGGGAAATCCTTTTTCGGTAAATGTAAGCATGGACATAGCTAGCCTATTTTTTTGGGACATGGCTGGCCTGATTCAATGTTGGAAGGGATTACATATGACCTACATTAACCACCGACAAACAACATGCAATGTTTGGCCATTGATGAAAAAGAAGTTCAAAAACGATGAAATGGATGATTGATTGCAGGTTGCATACAAAATATAAGAAACTGGAGATCACAAAAATGATATATTGCAAACGTTAAATGGAGGTGGTAAGTTTTCCTTATATATTGACATGAACAATTTTTTTATCGCCAACAGGTTACCTTAGCTCTTCTTCTTTACTTATGATAAGCAAACATATGCCAAATGCAGTACGTTGACCAACATCTCTGCATGACTTTTACAAAATAAACAATCATAAAATGAGAAAAATATGTTATGGAGATAATTGACAAATAAATGTCATCATTCACAATGTAATTTACTAAGAAAATCTGAAGGTTCTCATGATTTGTTATAGTGTTAAATATAAACTTAGATCCTTTATTTACACCTTTAACTACAGTGCAATTTTGCAAGATGAATTTGCAGCATAAACTAAAGATGCGTAGGTAGAAAAAATTGTAACCCTTTGGAGGCGAAGATATACCTGACAGTGGCGGAGCTACAAAAGACTTGTTGGGCAGGCCAAGGTAGGCCAAGCTCAAGGAAACACATTTTTCTCTCTCAAGGGGCCCAATTTTTTCTGGCTGATCCATGAATCGTCAATTACAATTGTCACACAAAATAAAAGGCAGTGATATAGAAGGTGTGTAAGCTGAAGCTTGCAGCAGCACCTCTGGAGCCTGATACCTTGAAAATAACAGGTCAGTTTTAGCCTTTTAGGTACAATAATCTCTGTCAGGAGGAAAGATAACCTCTGTCAGGAGGACTGGAACATACTTCTCTTGCCATCCCAAAGTTGGCAGATTTAACAATACCATTTGTCACGAATAGATTTTTTGAAAGAACAAAACTCTCATTAAATTGTAGTCATTTTTTTGGTATCGGGGCAACATCATTCAAACATAATATAGTGCACCAAATTATCAAATTTGAGGCCAAAATATCCATCATTATTCATGTACATATATCTCATCAAACCATCTGGTATGGACTATATAAACCAGAGTAAGAGCACCTTACCTGTGACTTTTTTACTTTTGCTAATTCAGATCAAAGCTTCAATCTGGGCGAAGACAATGATGAATCTAAAACAGCAACAACACTGGTTCATAATTAAAATCTTAAACAAATTATAATTCTGATACTACATATGTGAAATTGGGATTAACAATGCATAAGATGGAATGGGGCATGTGAGGTTCAAAATATCAATACCTGAACATGATGGGGCTTCGAGGGGGCTTGGTTGTCCTTGAACTACACGACTATGGTGGCCAGCAGTCAAATTCAATTGTTCAAAGGGGGTCCTGTCAAGAGCTCGGGAATCGACCTGAACCAAAGCACCTTGTCTTATGCGATGAGAAGGAAAGGGAGATTGTATGACTTAGTGGGAGAGTCTTCGCGGCGGCGATCCAGATCTTGGCATGGCGACCCGACGTCCTTCAATGGATGTCAGGGACAACAACAAGAAAAAGGGAGGGACAGCAAGACTGGAGTAGGGCGCCGCCACAGTAGACGAGGTAAAGCTAGAGGGTCTACCAGAGGCAGTCGCACTGGCGGTCATACCGGTGGAGCGTATGCCACACGAAATGAATCCCAGCCGCCGCACAGTATTGTATGTAGGGAAATGGACCCTTACGCGACGCCAGACAAGGCTGCATCGGACCCCCAAACTTTGGATTGGTTTTGGTGCCAGTACAATCTTTGTCTATGGAAATCGCTGCCGCTGGCTGAGAAAGGCAGGCAAGTGACGGTCAAGAAGGAGATGGCGGAGGAGGAAGCAAGGTACCAGGCGTCCTGTGAAGCCCATGATGCCGCTTGGAAAAAGGAGGTGGTGGAGCTGTGGGGGCGGATGCGTCGTCGTGCGGAGGAGGTGTACGACTATGGGTACTTCGCGAGGAAGGTCAAAGGCGCTAGGCACCTCGTCGCTGCGTGGAGGTGGGCCCATAAGCTCCATCATGCCACCGGCGAAGAGCTCCGGTGGGTTCCCAACAAAATGGCAAGATCGTTTGCGCTCGTCCGCCAGCAAGAGGCAGATCGGTACGTCAAGCGCGCTGCGAGGCAAAGGAGGCTGAGTACTGCCTCCGTGCTGTGAAGACGCCGCGCACCAGGGAGCTGCTGGCGAGGGGCTGTCGGAATACCGCCCCCAGGAGGGATTATTAGTTTTAGTATTGTTCGTTTTCAATTTTATGCATTGTACCAGTAGTTAAGTATCATCACGTACATGTGATGATATTATACATATTCTGTGATGATAGAATGAACAGTTAATATATATATATATATTGTGAATTCCATTTTTTATCTGTTTTTGTATACTAATTTATATCTAGCTGTTATCATCCACATATACAGAATGGAAAGCATATATACACACATTGAAACAGAACATATAAGAACAGAAAACAGAGTACACACATTGAAACAGAGCAATATTATGATTGATGTGAATACATAGCAATCCACGTCGAAACGACTCAACAAAATAAAACGCGTCCACGAGACCATGACCAGCAGCCCTTGCCTACGGTAGCTCTTGGCTCCGTCTGAACTCGTGCAGGTGTTCGTCCAAACGGTCGACATGCTTGTGGTACATCTGGAGCGCGATCTCGAGCTCCAGGTTGGCTATTTCATTGGAGATCACCAGCTCGAGGATGCGACAACCATGTTCCTCTACTGCGCCTAGGTGGACACCTGGGCCAAGGAGGTGGTCGAGCCTAGCGTCCAATGCGTTGGCATCGAGCGGGCCGCGGACAAGGTGAACGACGTGGCGGGTGTCTGGTGCAAGTACGGCGCGGCCGGCCTCTAGTGCAAGTACGACGCAGAGGGACTCTGCCCACTCTTGGCAAGGAATGGGGGTACTGACGGGACTTGTACCGAGCTGCGATGCCCTATCGACAGCAGACAAGTGCTGACGGATCCGCTCTTGCTATGCGGCGCGCCGCGCCTCTTGCTCTGTGACACTCCAACGGTCTCTCCGTGTGGCGAGCCGCAACCTATCAGCGCAGACGCGCCTAGCTTGCTCTGCGGCGTGCCATCGATCATGTTGTGTGGCGAGCTGCAGCTTCTCGGCGCTGACATGCCAATCTTGATCCGTGGCGCTGAAGCGCCATACGCCAAAGGTCTGCTCAACCTTGGCAACGACGCGCATCACAGCGTCGTCCATCGCGTTGCCGGGAAGCGCCTTAGCATCGACGGGCCGTGGCGCCTTCTTGTTTTCCTCATCGACGAGGTTGAAGGCATAGGCGGCGCTTTGGTGGGTTGGCATGCTCGGAAAAGGTGGATGTGCTACAGGCTGTGCTTGTTGCCTCCATGCGTTGCGCCTGCCTAGGTTTATGCGCAATATCACTGGGTGGCGGGAAACTGGTGAGGAAATGGCGGGAAACAGTGGCATGTTCATAAAACGCCATCAATTAATGGAAACTTAGCATAGGAGGAACATCGAGCTAGCACAAGAAGTAGATGATGATCATATGATCGTTTATCCTAGTTAATTATGCATGTAATAATTTACTATGGTATGTGGAAATGTCATGTGTGTACTAGCCACCTATTTAATTGGATGTTTGCCGCGTATTACATACATCTTGTTTATGTGAAACGTTTCTGTTCTCTTGGCTCAACATAAATAGTGTATGGCAATGAACTGTATGTCATATATCGCACACACCTTAATCTGGCTGACCGTTTCTTTTATGTTGCCTAATCACAAACAGTTCATCCAAGTGAAGTGTATGTCGTATATCACAGACACCTTCATCTGGCTGCCATTTCTGTTGTTCCTCCTCATCACAAATAGTTCATCCGAGTGAACAGTATGCCGTATATCGCACACACCTTCATCTGGCTGCTCGTTTCTTTTGTTCCGCCTCATCGCAAATAGTTAATTGAACTGAACTGTATGCCCCGCATCGCACACGCAACTAAAATCTGAACCGTGTTTGATGTATGATGTCTACTACGCAACCTTCTTCTTGTATACGTTATTGGGCCTCCAAGTGCAGAGGTTTGTAGGATAGTAGCAAATTCCCCTCAAGTGGATGACCTAAGGTTTATCAATCCATGGGAGGCATAAGATAAAGATGGTCTCTCTCAAACAACCCTGCAACCAAATAACAAAGAGTCTCTTGTGTCCCCAACACACCCAATACAATGGTAAATTGTATAGGTGCACTAGTTCGGCGAAGAGATGGTGATACAAGTGCAATATGGATGGTAGATTGATACGTCTCCATCGTATCTATAATTTTTGATTTTTCCATGCCAATATTCTACAACTTTCATATACTTTTGGCAACTTTTTATACTATTTTTGGGACTAACATATTGATCCAGTGCCCAGTGCCAGTTCCTGTTTGTTGCATGTTTTATGTTTCATAGAAAACCCATATCAAACGGAGTCCAAATGGGATAAAAACGGACGGAGAATTATTTTGTAATATGTATAATTTTTGGGAAGTAAAATCAACGCGAGATGGTGCCCGAGGGGGCCAGGAGATAAGGGACGCGCCCCAGGGAGGCAGGCGCGCCCTGGACTCTCCTGAGCCCCCTGTAAGGCGGTTGACGCTCTTCTCTTGCCGCAGGAAAGCTAATTTTATGAGAAAGATCTGGGCGAAAGATTCACCCTAATCGGAATTATGGATCTCCGGATATAAAAGAAATGGTGAAGGGGAAGAATCTGAGAACGTAGAAACAAAGATATAGATCCAATCTCGGAGGGGCTCTCGCCCCTCCCAATCCATGGGAGCCAAGGACCAGAGGGGAAACCCTTCTCCCATCTAGGGAGGAGGTCAAGGAAGAAGAAGAAGAAGGGGGCCCCTCTCCCCCTTGCTTCTGGTGGCGCCGGAACGCCGCCGGGGGCCATCATCATCACCGTGATCTTCACCAACACCTCCGCCATCTTCACCAACATCTCCATCACCTTCCCCCCTCTATCTACAGCGGTCCACTCTCCCGCAACCCGCTGTACCCTCTACTTGAATATGGTGCTTTATGCTTCATATTATTTTCCAATGACGCGTTGCCATCCTATGATGTCTGAGTAGATTTCCGTTTTTCTATCGGTGATTGATGAATTGCTATGATTGGTTTGAGTTGCATGTTTTATTATTGGTGCTGTCCTATGGTGCCCTCCATGTCACGCAAGCGTGAGGGATTCCCGCTGTAGGGTGTTGCAATGCGTTCATGATTCGCTTATAGTGGGTTGCGTGAGTAACTGAAACACAAACCCGAGTAAGGGGATTGTTGCGTATGGGATAAAGGGGACTTGATACTTTAATGCTATGGTTTGGTTTAACCTTAATGAATCTTTAGTAGGTGCGGATGCTTGCTAGAGTTCCAATCATAAGTGCATATGATCCAAGTAGAGAAAGTATGTTAGCTTATGCCTCTCCCTCAAATAGAATTGCAATACTGATTATTGGTCTAGTAACATAGTCAATTGCTTAGGGACAATTTCACAACTCCTACCACCACTTTTCCACACTCGCTATATTTACTTTATTGCTTCTTTATCTAAACAACCCCAACTTTTTATTTACGCATTCTTTATTATCTTGCAAACCTATCCTTTCACACCTACAAAGTACTTCTAGTTTCATACTTGTTCTAGGTAAAGCGAACGTCAAGCGTGCGTAGAGTCATATCAGTGGCCGATAGGACTTGAGAGAGTATTTGTTCTACCTTTAGCTCCTCGCTGGGTTCGACACTCTTACTTATCGAAAGAGGCTAAAACTATCCCGTATACTTGCGGGTTATCAAGACCTTTTTCTGGCGCCATTGCCGGGGAGTCATAGCGTGGGATGAATATTCTCGTGTGTGCTTATTTGCTTTATCACTAAGGAATCTTTATTTGCTGTTCTAAGTTGTTCTCTATCTTTAGTTATGGATATGGAACACGAAATACCAAAAAAATTAGGTGTACTTGCTACTCATGGAGATGGGGTAACTCCTAAAACCCTCGATCTCATCATGTGAAAGATATTATGTACTACTTTGATAATCCTGAGAAAACCCCATTCAACTTTATAATGGGAGACACATTGGATCAACATGAATACTTTAGGGATTATCGCTTTACACAAAAAGGGAAACTATTATGGGATCAAATTAGGATGAAGGCTCCACACCTTCCCTTCTCATGCAAATTTAATGATAATGAAACCTTAGCTTCTTATGCTAATGGTATATATGATTACTATGATGTTGAACAAATAGAAGAATTTGTTGCTTTTAAGGCTGCTTATGAAATCGAATCTTTGTTTGAAAAGTATGAAGCTTTAGATGATGATGTTTATAGGCCTGAAAATCTTGCTATACTTAGATATTGCTATGAAAATTATGAATACAATTACTATATTAATGCATTTATTAAGGAAGTCTCCGCTGTCCAAGAAGAGACTAATATTTTGCAGGAAGCTATGGAAGAAGAAATTGATGAAACTGTGAGCTCATTGGATGAAAAAGATGACGAGGAGAGCGAAGAACAAAAGGAGGAAGAGCGGATTGATCACCCGTGCCCACCTTCTAATGAGAGTAACTCTTCAACTCATACATTGTTTAATTCCCCTTCGTGCTTACCGAAGGATGATTACTATGATGATTGCTATGATGATTGCTATGATCCCGTTGATTCTCTTGAAATATCCTTTTTGGATGATGCTTGCTATGCTTGTGGCCAAGATGCCAATATGAATTATGCTTATGGAGATGAACTTGCTATAGTTCCTTATGTTAAACATGAAATTGTTGCTATTGCACCCACGTATGATAGTCCTATTATCTTTTTGAATTCTCCCTACCACACTTTATCGGAGAAGTTTGTGCTTATTAAGGATTATATTGATGGGTTGCCTTTTACGATTGCACATGATGATTTTGATGAATGTAATATGCATGTGCTTGCTGCTCCTACTTGCAATTATTATGAGAGAGGAACTATATCTCCGCCTCTTCATGTTTCCAATATGATAAAGTTGCAAGAAACTGCTTATACTATGCATTGGCCTTTACTATATGTGGATGAATTGTTCTTTTATGACATGCCGATGCATAGGAAGAGAGTTAGACTTCGTTGTTACATGATATATGTTACTTTGTGCTCACTACTAAATTACAAATCATTGTTAATTAAAATTGACTTTGATATACCTTGGGATCCGGGTGGATCCATTACTTGAGCACTAAATGCCTAGCTTAATGGCTTTAAAGAAAGCACAGCCAGGGAGACAACCCAGAAGTTTTAGAGAGTCATTTATTTTTGTTGAGTGCTTTCATATAGTTTAAAAACAAAAAAATAAAGAGGGGAACCCTAGAACTTTTCATAAAGGAAAGTGAAAGTGAGAAAGACAAGCATTGTTGAAGTGGGAGCTAGCCTTGAACTTTGTTCATGCTCACGGAAACTTTGTGAATCTTGATTACAGAAACTTTTCAACAAAAATAATTATCCCCTTGTATAATTCCATTGTATTATAAAAATAATGTGCTAAGGTTTGCCTTTAGGATGTTTACAATGCTTGTTGGTTTGTACGGTGCAGGACAGAAACTTTGGCTGTAGTGCGCGATTTTACATTTTTAACTGGAACGTCAATTGCTTCTGATTCCTTTTGCACTGTCTTTCTATACAATGTTTTTATGTTTTCTAATTTTGGTAGAATTGTTGGGGTACCAGAAGTATTGTGATTGTTCAGATTTCTACAGACTGTTCTATTTTTGACAGATTCTGTTTTTGATGCATAGTTTGCTTGTTTTGATGAATCTATCAATTTATATTAGTGGATTAAGCCATGGAAAAGTTATATTACATTAGACACAATGCAAAAACAAATATGAATTGGTTTTGCAACAGTACTTAGTGTGGTGATTTGTTTTATTATACTAACGGATCTTACCGAGTTTTCTGTTGAAGTTTTGTGTGGATGAAGTGTCTAAACGAGGAGGTCTCGATATGAGGAAAAGGAAGAGAGGCAAGAGCTCAAGCTTGGGGATGGACGAGGCACCCCAAGTAAATATTCAAGGAGACTCAAGCGTCTAAGCTTGGGGATGCCCCGGAAGGCATCCCCTCTTTCTTCAACAAGTATCGGTATGTTTTCGTATTCGTTTTGTTTATGCATTATGTGCAAGTCTTGGAGCGTCTTTTGCATTTAGTTTTCATTTTTATTTTATGCATCATGCTGGTATGAGATAGTCCTTGGTTGATTTATAGAATTCTCATTGCACTTCACTTAAATCTTTTGAGTATGGCTTTATAGAATGCCTCATGTGCTTCACTTATATCATTTGAAGTTTGGATTGCCTGTTTTTCTTCATATAGAAAACCGCCATTTGTGGAAAGCTCTTTTTCTTCACTTATAATTGTTAGAGCGTGGGCATATCTTTTTTGGAAATAATTAAACTCTCTTGCTTCACTTATATCTTTTTAGAGGGATGATAGGAATTGGTCATTCACATGGTTAGTCATAAAATCCTACATAAACTTATAGATCGCTGAATATTATGTTTGATTCCTTGCAATAGTTTTGCGATATAAAGGTGGTGATATTAGAGTCATGCTAGTGGGTGGTTGCGGATTGTAGAGAAACCTATGTTGAGGTTTGCAAGTCCCGTAGCATGCACGTATGGTAACCGTTGTGTGACAAATTTGAAGCATGGGGTGTTTCTTTGATTGTCTTCCTTATGAGTGGCGGTCGGGGACGAGCGATGGTCTTTTCCTATACCAATCTATCACCCTAGGGGCATGTGTAGTAGTACTTTGCTTCGAGGGCTAATAAACTTTTGCAATAATTATATGAGTTCTTTATGACTAATGTGAGTCCATGGATTATACACACTTTTACCTTTCCGTCATTGCTAGCCTCTTCGGTACCGTGCATTGCCCTTTCTCACCTCGAGAGCTGGTGCAAACTTTGCCGGTGCATCCAAACCCTGTGATATGATACGCTCTATCACACATAAGCCTCCTTATATCTTCCTCAAAACAGCCACCATACCTACCTATCATGGCATTTCCATAGCCATTCCGAGATATATTGCCATGCAACTTTCATCATCATCATACGCATGACTTGAGCATTCATTGTCATATTGCTTTGCATGATCGTAAGATAGCTAGCATGATGTTTTCATGGCTTGTCCATTTCTTGATGTCATTGCTATGCTAGATCATTGCACATCCCGGTACACCGTCGGAAGCATTCATATAGAGTCATATCTTTGTTCTAGTATTGAGTTGTAATATTGAGTTGTAAGTAAATAAAAGTGTGATGATCATCATTATAGAGCATTGCCCCATGAAAAAAAAGAAAAATAAAAAAAGAAAAAAGGAAAGGCCAAAGAAGCCTAAATAAAAAAGGGGGCCAAAGAAGCCCACCCAAAAAGAAAAAAAAGAAAAAGAAAAGAAAAAGAAAAGGGGCAATGTTACTATCCTTTTTCCACACTTGTGCTTCAAAGTAGCACCATGTTCTTCATATAGATTGTCTCCTATGTTGTCATTATCATATACTAGTGGGCATTTTCATTATAGAACTTGGCTTGTATATTCCAACGATGGGCTTCCTCAAATGCCCTAGGTCTTCATGAGCAAGCAAGTTGGATGCACACCCACTTAGTTTCTTTTGTTGAGCTTTCATACACTTATAGCTCTTAGTGCATCCGTTGCATGGCAATCCCTACTCCTCGCATTGACATCAATTGATGGGCATCTCCATAGCCCGTTGATTAGCCGCGTTGATGTGAGACTTTCTCCTTTTTGTCTTCTCCACATAACCTCCATCATTATATTCTATTCCACCTATAGTGCTATATCCATGGCTTGCGCTCATGTATTGCATGAGGGTTGAAAAAGCTGAAGCGCATTAAAAAGTATGAACCGATGGCTCGGCTTGTCATCGGGGTTGTGCATGATTGGAGCATTTTGTGTGCCGAAAATGAAGCATGGCCAAACTATATGATTTTGCAAGGATAAGCTTGCTTTGGCCTTGTTGTTTTGAAAAGACATGATTGCTTTATTAGCACGCTCGAAGTATTATTGTTTTTATGTCAAACGATAGACTATTGATTTGAATCACTCGTGTCTTAATATTCATGCCATGATTAGACATATGATCAAGATTATGCTAGGTAGCATTCCACATGAAAAATTATCTTTTTTATCATTTACCTACTCGAGGACGAGCAGGAATTAAGCTTGCGGATGCTAATACGTCTCCGTCGTATCTATAATTTTTGATTGTTCCATGCCAATATTCTACAACTTTCATATACTTTTGGCAAATTTTTATACTATTTTTGGGACTAACATATTGATCCAGTGCTTAGTGCCAGTTCCTTTTTGTTGCATGTTTTATGTTTCGCAGAAAACCCATATCAAATGGAGTCCAAACGGGATAAAAACGGATGGAGAATTATTTTGAAATATTTATGATTTTTGGGAAGTAAAATCAACGCGAGATGGTGCCCGAGGGGGCCAGGAGATAGGGGGCGCTCCCCAGGGAGGCAGGAGCGCCCTGGACTCTCCTGGCCCCACGTAAGGCAGTTGACACTCTTCTTTTGCCGCAAGAAATCTAATTTTATGAGAAAGATCAGGGCGAAAGGATCACCCCAATCGGAGTTACGGATCTCCGGATATAAAAGAAACGGTGAAGGGGAAGAATCTGAGAATGCAGAAACAGAGAGATAAATCCAATGTCGGAGGGGCTCTCGCCCCTCCCAAGCCATGGGAGCCAAGGACCAGAGGGTAAACCCTTCTCCCATCTAGGGAGGAGGTAAAGGAAGAAGAAGAGGAAGGGGGCCCCTCTCCCCCTTGCTTCCGGTGACGCCGGAACACCGCCGGGGGCCATCATCATCACCGCGGTCTTCACCAACACCTCCGCCATCTTCACCAACATCTCCATCACCTTCCCCCCTCTATCTACAACAGTCAACTCTCCCACAACCCGCTGTACCTTCTACTTGAACATGGTTCTTTATGATTCATATTATTTTCCAATGATGTGTTGCCATCCTATGATGTCTGAGTAGATTTCCGTTGTCCTATCGGTGATTGATGAACTGCTATGATTGGTTTGAGTTGCATGTTTTATTATTGGTGCTGTCCTATGGTGCCCTCCGTGTCGCGCAAGCGTGAGGGATTCCCGCTGTAGGGTTGTTGCAATGTGTTCATGATTCGCTTATAGTGGGTTGCGTGAGTGACGGAAACACAAACCCGAGTAAGGGGATTGTTGCATATGGGATAAAGGGGACTTGATACTTTAATGCTATGGTTGGGTTTTACCTTAATGAATCTTTAGTAGTTGCTAGATTTCCAATCATAAGTGCATATGATCCAAGTAGAGAAAGTATGTTTGCTTATGCCTCTCCCTCAAATAGAATTGCAATAGTGATTGTCGGTCTAGTAACATAGTCAATTGCTTAGGGACAATTTCACAACTCCTACCACCACTTTTCCACACTCGCTATATTTACTTTATTGCTTCTTTATCTAAACAGCCCCTACTTTTTATTTATGCGTTCTTTTTTATCTTGCAAATATCCTTTCACACTTACAAAGTACTTCTAGTTTCATACTTGTTCTAGGTAAAGCGAACGTCAAGCGTGCGTAGAGTCGTATCAGTGGCCGATAGGACTTGAGAGAGTATTTGTTCTATCTTTAGCTCCTCGTTGGGTTCGACACTCTTACTTATCGAAAGAGGCTTGAAAGTGCTAGTATAGAAATGCCCTAATTGATATGCAGCGGAAGATAAACTACCATAAGCAAACCATAGTCAAGTATGCAATGATGTGAAAGTACAGGACTAATAGCAGCTAAGTAGTAAGGATCAGGATGGAAGATAGTATGAAGCCAATCAGCGATAGTAGTCAAGCAATGAAGTCAAACAGGTATGACAGATAGGCAATGACTTCACGAAGACAAACTTAAGTAAAGGATGGAAAGGGATAGAACCAGTCGCTTGTTGAAGACACAGGATTTGTTGGACTAGTTCGATTCTTTGTGATAATCTGTCGACGCTGGTTAGGGAGGCTGAGATTTAACTTTCAAGACCGTGTCTTCACCTTATTCCCTTGAGCTAAGGACACCCAGTCCTCGCCCAATCACTCTGGTAAGTCTTCAAGGTAGACTTCCAAACCTTCACAGACTTCGTTCACCGGCAATCCACAATGACTCTTGGATGCTCAGAACGCAACGCCTAACCGGCTGGAGGATTCATAGTCCTCAAGTGTAATAAGTCTTCAAGTCACACAGACAGAAAGACTTCAGTGATGCCTAACACTCTTTGGCTCTGGGTGTTTGGGCTTTGTCCTCGCAAGGATTTCTCTCTCTCAAATGCTTCGAGGTGGGTTGCTCTCAAACGACAAAAGCCGTGCACTAACTCTGAGCAGCCACCAATTTATGGTGTAGGGGGTGGGCTATTTATAGCCACAAGGCAAACCGACCTGATTTTTCCGAAATGACCCTGGGTCACTAAAGAACTGACACGTGTTCCAACGGTCAGATTTCAAACACACACGACAACTTTACTTGGGCTACAAGCAAAGCTGACTCATCCAGCTCGGGATAAGATTTGCTCTCATTGTCTTCGCTCGAAGACATAGGATTTGGGTTGAGCATCACTTCAGTCACTCTGACTTAGTTCACTTGGACCCCACTTAATAGTACGGTGGTTCCTATGACTCAACAAAGAAGAAAAGGAAACAGCGAAATCACATAGTCTTCGTGCTCCATAGTCTTCACTCAATGTCTTCTCATGTCATAGTCTTCAATATGAATATCTTCTCATACCACCATTGTCTTCAATGTCTTCACACATTTTTAGGGGTCATCTCCGGTAGGTAAACCGAATCAATGAGGGACACTACCTGCGTTATCCTGCAATTCTCACAAACGCATTAGTCCCTCAACCAACTTTGTTTCAATACTCCAAAACCAACTAGGGGTGGCACTAGATGCACTTACAATCTCCCCCTTTTTGGTGATTGATGACAAACTGGTTGAAGTTTTCAACGGGGATAAAGTATGTGAAATTGTAAAGGATAGGGTATTGTCTTCATAAGTAGCAAGGGCTCCCCCTGAAGATGTGCATATAAGTAATTTGCTTTTGGAATGCAAATGCACATGGAAGGTTGTACTTGTGGAGATCCTCTTCAACTTATGAAGATAATTCAGCATGCATGAAATGATATAGCAAGTAGAATGACATGCATAATGAAAAATGGACGTCTGCAGAATGATCTAAGTGCGGAAGTTATCATCGCACTTGCGGAATTTATCATCGCATCACAAAGAAAGCAAATAAGTAGCGAGCGACCATCAAGTTTAGGTGTTACAACTCAAAGAACCAAATGTTTCAAAAGCAAGAGTTGTAAGCATGAGGCAAAATATAATGCAACCGCCCATATGAACCCGCTTGAAGACTATCAACTCATACGCTTCTCCCCCTTTTGTCAGTAATGACCAAAAAGGTTTGAAGACATAGAGCATCTACTCGTCCTCATGAGTAGGTGAAGCAGCAGAGTTGTCGTTGTTGCTTGGCGGTGCAAACGTACTTGCTGCAGTGTCAATGCGTGCAGTAGTAGGAGGCGGTGAAGTAGCATCATCTTCATCATTGATCACTCTGGAATTCACAGTTGCCGCGGAGGAAGAATAGTTAGAGTCTTCAAGGGATGGAGTTCGACGTAGGACAACAGTCCGTGAAGGAGTGGAGTCAAACTTGAATCTTTCATTGAAGCCATTGTCTTGAAGATCTGCTTCAGCACTAAGCAGCGTCAAACTCTTCCATGATCGCCGGCAAGTCTCATGAGCAACAAATGCATTCTTGGTGGCAAGGTTTCGAATGCGATTGACATCCACCAAGAGGCTTTGCGTCTGTCTCTTGAGCCAATAGTGATGCTTATCTTGTTTCTGATGAAGGGACACAAGAAGTTCTTGGTCATTGAGAACGCGAGAGCGCTTCCGAGGCCTTTGGGCAATGGTGCTTTCAGTGGCTTCAGTAGGTGCACGATGAGGCAGACGAATATTTCCTGCCATTGGATAGATACGTGTTGCAGCTTGGACGCCTTCAATGGGTTGAGTGAAGCTTTGGTGCTCGACATTCTGAAGACAAAGAGGCTTCTTGGCAGGGTCAGAGTATATGGCTTCAACTGACATATCAACCTCTGGTAAAAAGATCAGATGATTGCGAGCAGAGGGTTGATAGTTGATGATGAGTGTCGCTGATGAGGCGCATGACCCATGGAGCATAGAACTTCAGACCAAAAAGGTCAGATCCAGAAGCAGCAAGTTGCCTGATGAAGAATTCTTGAGTATTGAAGCTGATGCCATTGAGAATGTAAAAGACCAAAGTCTTCATAGCTCCTTCAAGCTTGGCCGCAGATGAATGTCCTTTGATAGGCCATAGAGTTCGCCTGATAATATGATATATTGTGCACGGAAGATACTCAAGGTCTTCAACAAAGAACTCTGTTGGATATTGAGCGTCAGATGACAAAGGCTTCATCATGCTCAACATCTGGCTCATATTGGGTTCAGGCTTGTGGAAGATGCTCTCCAATGCATTGCGGTGTAGTTGACAATCAGGTTCATATAGCTCTCATGGAGTGGCTAGGCCAGTAAGCTCAATGATATCCAGAGCTTTGTCTTCATGATGAACATTTCTGGTCATCCACTCGAGAACCCATGTCTTGATGTCTCTGTTGTAGCCGCGAATGTGGAGGGTAGCATAGAATTGAAGCAATAGTTCTTCATTCCAGTGTTCTTTGTCAGTCATAAAGTTGAGCAGGCCAGCATCACGAAAACAGTCAAGTGCTTCTTCTAAGCACGGCAGTCCAGCAATGGCTTCAGTGTCGAGGCGCATATGAGGGAAAATGCGCCCTTGATCATGCAGAACGCAGGAGTAATAGCTTCGCTATTGATAGCTCCAGAAACGATCTGATGATATGCTTGGCTTTTAGTAGGGGCTCTTGGCGCTGTCAAAGAAGGTATTGTGGCTTTTGAAGCCATTAGCATTGAAGGAGCCTAGGGAGTTTGCAGTACCTAGAAACCTTGGCAGTCTTGGCTTTGGCTTCTGGACCTGAGGCCTATGCTCAACATGATAATCAAATGGAGGTCCAGAGGCAGTAGGCGGAGGTACCAGAATGGGTCATCGAACAATGGTTAGCTGACCATGACTGTATGCTTGCAGCTGAGGCTTCAGGCTGCACAACAGGTGCTTCGGGAGCAGTTGCCTCATTAGCTTCAGGCACACTGGTTGGTGCAAGCTCCACATTAGCTTCAGCCATGACTACGTCATTGGCTTCATTCGCGTTGGTGGTGGCAGCTTCAACATTTTCAACCTCCACTTGATGAATAGGAGGGTCGGGCACTGGCTCGTTCACATCAGGAACATCTTCTTCAATAACTGGGGGAGTTGGGACACGTACGTCTTCTTGATTCTCACGGCTGATGCAGCCGGAATGTCTTCAGCAGCTTGGGCTTCAGACACGGAGACATTCACAGTTGGAGTGGGTTCAGAAAATACTTGACGTGCAACAGGTTGGCATTGCACTTCTCCTTCTGGAACGCTCGACAGAGGGACTTGAGGCCTTTGTCCTTTGCGAAGCCTGTGAAATGCTGGCAACGCCTTTGGAGATGGAGTTGGCTGGGCCTCAAAGTCTTCATCTTCTTCTTGCACAGGTGGTGTAGATTGTTGTTGTTGTTGGGGATTACTTGGGGAGTCTTGTTGCTATGGGTGATCAGCCCACGATGCATCCTGAGCAGTTGGCGTCAGAGGACGGCCAATGCTGATGAGTTTGCTGTTCGTAAGAACAGGCGATGATACCACGTTGTGTTCGATCTGAGGAAGAACTTCATCATCTTCAACATTGTCATCATGACCAATGTCTTCAGCAGCGGTGGGTTCAGCTGCTGGAATATCTTCAGCTTCATGAGCCTCTGTGGAAGTAGGCTCATGAACTATCATTCTTCTTTCTTGATGTTCAGACGCAGGGCGAACCACTGAAATGGGTTCAACAACTAAGGGCTCTGTGGGAGCAGCCCTAGTCTTCTTGGTCTTGCGCTTCTTCTTGGAGGGAGCAGCATTAGAGGCTTCAGGAATCTTCCTTTTTCTGGCTTCAGCCTCAGCAGCCCTCATCTTCTTCTGTTCTGAAGCGGTTGTCGTGACCTTTGGCTTCGAGCCAGTCATGCTGCTAGGGAAGATAATGCGAGGTGCTTCTTGACTTGAAGGCGCAGGTTGGGCAGTAGAGAGCTTCTTCTTTTTCTTTGTAGCCATCCTGGGGTCAATGCCAGGATGGCCAAGAGACTTGCGCTTCTTGGCCTCATTCTATGCAAGCACGCATTTGTCAGCCAAAGTCTTCATGCGCTCGCGAGAGCCCTGAGCTTCTTGGCGCTTCTTGAGAAAGGCTTCTTTAAGCTCGTGCAGCATAACCTTGAAGTTTCTGACGTCTTGAACACTGAGCTTGGCCACATGCTTCTTGAACTGAGCCTTTTCATAGTCAATCTTGTTCTTCAGCTCAACGATACGCTGAGCGAGAGCTAGCTCGGAAGCAATGGCGCCATTGAAAGAGACGCTGAGGCCAGTGGGAAGCTACAAATATTCAAAGCTGAGGTTTGGTGTGTCAGACCACTCATCAATGAAGTTATGGATGATTGCCACATCAAAGAGAGGCAAGTTGTTGAAGATCTCTGCTTCTTCCTTGCTTTTGATCAGTTGCTCAAGGGCATCATCTGCAAGATCTTCATCACTGGACAGATCAATGGGTTCTTCACGCAGAATGGCAGCAGGAGTCAAGGTTTCATCAGTATGCCTGATGATTTGCTTTTTCTTCTCCGTCTTCTTGGAGATACGGGATTGATCTTCAGACTGCACACTATCTTCAGGAGGTGCAGTGGCCAGAGGCTTCGCACGTGAAGCTTTTGGAGGTGCTGATTTAGAAGCCTTTAGCTTCTTTTGCTTCTGCGGCTTTGGAGGAGGAGCTGGGGCTTCATCAGTGTCAGCATCATTATCAGAATGATCTACTCTGGCACCTTGGACCAAGATGTAGGTGATGAGGCCATCGAGGTTGGAGAAGGGGCCGATGACATTAGGTTCTGCATCACGGGAGCCGTTAGCACGGGGACCAGAGGGACCAGGGTTGAAGTCTAATCCCAATGAGTTCTTGTTTTTCTTGACCGAAGCCTGGGCGTACTGAAAGTTGCGCTTGAAGAGAGCATCGTCACGACACCAAAGTAATGATGTGGGATCGACGTTCTCAGGCTGAGGTCCACAGACCATGCAAGGATAGAAGCCTTGCGCAATAGCTTCAGCTCTGTTCTTGGGTTGAAGGCCTCGATAGAGAATATCACCCCAATGTCTTTTGATAGCATTCTTCTCTGCATATTCCTTGGTCACAAACTTGTACTTGAACCATTCTTCAGCCCAATAGCGTCGAATCCATTGGATTCGTGTCTTGCGCTGATGATAAGTCTCTTCAGGATCTGTCTTGTAGAGCTCTGCTAGGTCATCAGGCAGATCTTTGGATGTTCCCTCTCGGCGCTGTCTGCCACCCTTCCTTGCTGATTTTTCTACAGCCATGAACTTCAAACTGAATGGCTTCAATGTGTTCAAAGGCTTCAGAGACTTGCGCTTGCTGGTCAAGTAGGAACTGGCTTCAGGAGAATTAATGTGATGCTGTAAGTATTCTGCAAACGAATGCAGACTATGAGAACCAAGGGATTCTCCCACGGACATGTACCTGTGACAGCATTAGAGATGCGAGGGAAGGGGAAGAGGTCATATGCATTCTCAGAAGATTTTGAAGATAAATCAGTTTGAAGACATAGACCTCATGATGCGAAGTCATTCACTTATGTGGGGTGAGTCGGTTCCAGATTTGTACGAATCCGTGAATAAGTACAAGTGAGGATCAAAGTAGATATGAGATCTAAGTGAATAGACTAGGCAGTATGGGATGCAGACAGAATAGATCTAACATGGTGTAGGCAGAAACCACTTTTGGTAAATAGGATGAAATCTTGAAGATCAAAAAGGTGGTAAAAATAGAGTTATAATTACCGCACGAAGAACTGCTAGATGAGATGAATAGGAGACCGAGCAGTTCAGCACACCGTGCCCTAACTTGGCGACGGATGACACCTACGGCGACGGCGGAGAGGACGATGTCCATGGCGGCGTGAGGACGGCGTCGGAGAAGTCATGACAGCTAAGCGCGTCGCCGGCGTCGTCGAGAGCTAGCGGTGGTGCTAGGGTTTTGACGAGGTGGAGAGGTGGAAGAAGGATTTCTTTACCGTAGGGGACAAGTATTTATAAGTAGGTGTGCGGCACAGCGCAATTACGCTGGTGCCCCTGGTGGTTCACATTTGAGGGGCACGTGGCAAGCATGCAACATACTCAGAGTTGTCCCGCGTTCCCACGCCCGCCAGGCATGTCGGATGGTTGTTCCGGCTTCTCCGGATTTCAACAATAAAGAGGAGTTATTTAAAATAGACTTAATGTTTGTCTCCGTGCCTTCTGCTGACTAGGACGCAGAGAAGACATTCGACAGTTTCAATAGAATGCATATGATTTGGACATATAGAGTTTGATATTGAAAGCATAGAGAGGTTAGGGTCCGATCACATTCACTTAGTTCAAAAGATTCAACTTGAAGACATAGCTATAAGTGAATGTAGAGAGATGAACACTTATATATATATATATATATATATATATATATATATATATATATATATATATATATATATATATATAAGAAAGCAATCAAATCATCATAGTGAAGAAAATCATGAAGATAAATTGAAGCTGAAGACAAACCAAATGCGAAGTCATTGCAAAAATAACACCATGAGTGAAACACTTCAAACAAAGAAATTTGGTGGTGGAGTTACCCACCATATAGGAAGTATTAGACCCAGACACGACGCACAATTATCGTGGCGCTCCGAAGTCAAATTCCATGTTAATGTATTCACACTCAGAATGTAAGTCTTCATTGATTGAAGATATATAGTACTTTGTGTGTTGCACATCTAAGTCATCAACATGCATAAGTGTTAGGATGTGTACCTGTTCACAGGACATTAGAGTATTCCAAGATATTTAGCTCACACTGTAACTTGCAAAACCTTTTCTCACCCAAGGGCTTTGTGAAGATATCGCGATTGCTCTTGGTGTTGGCGTGAATGATGTCAATATCTTTCTTCATGACTTGATCTCTCGAGAAAGTGATGACGAATTTCAATGTGCTTTGTCTTGAGTCTTTGGACTGGATTGTTGGCTATCTTGATGGCACTTTCGTTGTCGCAGAAGAGAGGTACTTGTTTCAGATTGATGCCATAGTCCTTGAGAGTTTGCTTCATGCATAGAAGCTGAGCACAACATGATCCAGCATCAATGTATTCAGATTCAGCAGTTGAGAGTGATACACAGTTCTGCTTCTTTGAAGACCAACAGACAAGTGATCGACCGAGAAAGTGACATGTGCCTGATGTAGACTTGCGATCCACCTTGTCACCAGCATAATCAGCATCCGAGAATCCAACCAAATCAAATTTTGAGCCCTTGGGATACCATAATCCGAGTGTTGGGGTGTAAGCCAAATATCTAAGAATTCGCTTCACAGCTAAGTGATGCGATTCCTTTGGTGCCGCTTGGAATCGAGCACACATGCAAACACTAAGCATGATATCTGGCCTAGATGCACATAGATAAAGCAAAGAACCAATCATGGAGCGGTATACCTTTTGATCGAACTCTTTACCATTGTCGTCGGGACCAAGATGGTGTTTGGCTGGCATTGGCGTCGTGTAGCCTTTGCAGTCTTCCATTCCAAACTTCTTCGACAATCTTTGAGGTATTTTTCTTAAGATATGAAGATGCCATTTCTTTCTTGTGAATTTGAAGACCAAGGAAGAACTTCAGCTCACCCATCATGGACATCTGATATTCCTCTGGCATCATGTATCCAAACTCATCAGTATACTTCTGGTTGGTGCAGCCGAAGATAATGTCATCCACATATATTTGGCACACAAACAGTTCGCCATCATATGTCTTCGTGAAGAGTGTAGGATCGAGGGATCCAGGTTTGAAGCCTTTGCTCTTCAGGAAGTCTTTGATCGTATCATACCATGCACGAGGAGCTTGTTTGAGGCCATACAGTGCTTTGTTTAACTTGTACACCATATCAGGATGTTTTGGATCTTCAAAGCCAGGTGGTTGAGCGACATATACTTCTTCTTCAATCTTCCCATTGAGAAATGCACTCTTCACATCCATTTGATATAGCAAGATGTTGTGATGGTTAGCGTAGGCTAGTAGTATGCGAATAGCTTCAAGCCTAGCTACAGGAGCAAATGTTTCATTGAAGTCAATTCCTTCAACTTGAGTATATCCTTGAGCCACAAGACGTGCTTTGTTTCTGACGACTTGACCATGCTCATCTTGCTTGTTTTGATATATCCATTTTGTTCCAACAATGTTATGCTTGCGAGGGTCAGGTCGCTTGACAATTTCCCAAACATTGTTTAGCTTGAACTGTTGAAGTTCTTCTTGCATAGCTTGAATCCATTCAGGTTCCATAAAGGCTTCAGCAACTTTCTTGGGTTCTGATATTGACACGAATGAGAAGTGACCATAGTAATTTGCTAACTGTGTTGCTCTTGAGCGAGTGAGTGGACCAGGTGCATTGATGCTGTCAATTATCTTCTCAATTTGTACTTCATTTGCAACACGAGGATGAACAGGACGAAGACTTTGCTCTTGCTGATCATTGTCATCATTGGAAGGATTGTCTTCGGTCTGAGCATTGTCTTCAGGTTGATTTGGTGCAGAGATGATAAGTTCCTCTTCAGGCTGTGCTTCAGAAGGCATGATTTCACCAGTTCCCATCAGCTTGATAGATTCGCTTGGAGGAGCTTCATCTAATGTACTTGGCAGGAGCTCTCTTTGTGAACCATTGGTTTCATCAAATCTCACATCCACAATTTTGACGATTTTGTAGAGATAGAGGTTGAAGACTCTGTAGGAGTGTGAGTCCTTTCCATAGCCAAGCATGAGGTGGAAATTTTGACTTTTGATGGGGATCGTTGATCCAGCACCTAGCTCCAAATACTCTGAAGTAACTGACATTTGGCTTCTTGCCAGTAAGGAGCTCATAGGATGTTTTGTTCAGAAGCTTATGGATGTACACACGGTTGATGATGTGACATGCTGTATCAATAGCTTCAGACCAGAACTTTCTTGGTGTCTTGTATTCATCGAGCATTGTTCGAGCCATCTCAATGAGGGTTCTGTTCTTGCATTCAACGATGCCATTTTGCTGAGGTGTGTATGGAGCAGAAAACTCATGAGTGATTCCCATTGTATCCAGATACAGATCAAGTCCGGTGTTCTTGAATTCAGTGCCATTGTCACTTCTGATATGCTTGATCTTCAGGCCATAATTGTGTTGGGGAACGTAGTAATTTCAAAAAAATTCCTACGCACACGCAAGATCATGGTGATGCATAGCAATGAGAGGGGAGAGTGTTGTCTACGTACCCTCATAGACCGAAGCGGAAGCGTTAACGCAACGTAGAGGAAGTAGTCATACGTCCTCCCGGTCCAACCGATCCAAGCACCGTTACTCCGGCACCTCCGAGTTCTTGACACGCGTACAGCTCGATGACGCACCCTCGATCTCTAATCCAGTAGAGGCTCCGAGGAGGAGTTCCGTCAGCACGACGGCGTGGTGACGATCTTGATGTTCTCCTGTCGCAGGGCTTCGCCTAAGCACCGCTACAATATGATCGAGGTGTAATATCGTGGAGGGGGCACCGACACGGCTAAGGAACGATCAATGATCAACTTGTGTGTATATGGGGTGCCTCCTGCCCCGTGATATAAAGGAGAGGAGGAGGAGGGCCGGCCCTCTACTATGGCGCATACTGGGAGTCCTACTCCCACGGGAGTAGGATTCCCCTTCCTAGTCCAACTAGGAGTCCTTCCATGTATTAGGAGTAGGAGACTAGGAAGGGAAGAGAGAAGGAAGGAAGGAGGGGTGCGGCCCTCCCCTAGTCCAATTCGGACTGGGCCAAAGGCGCGCGGCCTGCCCTAGGCAGCCCTCTCTCTTTCCCTGCAGGCCCAATAAGGCCCAATACTTCTCCCGGCGAATTCCATAACTCTCCGGTACTCGAAAAATACCGAATCACTCGGAACCTTTCCGAACTCGAATATAGTCGTCCAATATATCGATCTTTACGTCTCAACCATTTCGAGACTCCTCGTCATGTCCCCGATCTCATCCGGGACTCGAACTCCTTGGTACATCAAAACTCATAAACTCATAATATAACTATCATCGAGACCTTAAGCGTGCGGACCCTACGGTTCGAGAACAATGTAGACATGACCGAGACACGTCTCCGGTCAATAACCAATAGCGGGACCTGGATGCCCATATTGGTTCCTACATATTCTACGAAGATCTTTATCCGTCAGACCGCATAACAACATACGTTGTTCCCTTTGTCATCGGTATGTTACTTGCCCGAGATTCGATCGTCGGTATCCAATACCTAGTTCAATCTCGTTACCGGCAAGTCTCTTTACTTGTTCCGTAATACATCATCTCGCAACTAACGCATTAGTTGCAATGCTTGCAAGGCTTAAGTGATGTGCATTACCGAGAGGGCCCAGAGATACCTCTCCGACATTCGGAGTGACAAATCCTAATCTCGAAATATGCCAACCCAACAAGTACCTTTGGAGACACCTGTAGAGCACCTTTATAATCACCCAGTTATGTTGTGACGTTTGGTAGCACACAAAGTGTTCCTCCGATAAACGGGAGTTGCATAATCTCATAGTCATAGGAACATGTATAAGTCATGAAGAAAGCAATAGCAACATACTAAACGATCGGTTGCTAAGCTAACTGAATGGGTCATGTCAATCAGATCATTCAACTAATGATGTGATCCCGTTAATCAAATAACAACTCTTTGTCCATGGTTAGGAAACATAAGCATCTTTGATTAACAAGCTAGTCAAGTAGAGGCATACTAGTGACACTCTGTTTGTCTATATATTCACACATGTATTATGTTTCCAGTTAATACAATTCTAGCTTGAATAATAAACATTTATCATGATATAAGGAAATAAATAATAACTTTATTATTGCCTCTAGGGCATATTTCCTTCAGTCTCAAACTTGCACTAGAGTCAATAATCTAGATCACATCACCATGTGATTAACATCGATAGTTCACATCATCATGTGATTAACACCCATAGTTTACATCACCATGTGACCAACACCCAAAGGGTTTACTAGATTCAGTAATCTAGTTCACATCGCTATGTGATTAACACCCAAAGAGTACTAAGGTGTGATCATGTTTTGCTTGTGAGAGAATCTTAGTCAACGGGTCTTTCACATTCAGATCCGTTATGTATTTTGCAATTTTTCTATGTCTACAATGCTCTGCACGGAGCTACTTTAGCTAATTGCTCCCACTTTGAATATGTATCTAGATCGAGACTTAGAGTCATCCAGATCGGTGTCAAAACTTGCATCGACGTAACCCTTTACGACGAACCTTTTGTCACTTCCATAATCGAGAAACATATCCTTATTCCACTAAGGATAATTTTTGACCGCTGTCCGATGATCTACTCCTAGATCACTATTATACTCCTTGCCAAACTCGATTGTAGGGTATACAATAGATCTGGTACATAGCATGGCATACTTTATAGAACCTATGGCCAAGGCATAGGGAATGACTTTCATTCTCTTTCTATCTTCTGCCGTGGTCGGGTTTTGAGTCTTACTCAATTTCACACCTTGTAACACAGGCAAGAACTCTTTCTTTGACTGTTCCATTTTGAACTACTTCAAAATCTTGTCAAGGTATGTACTCATTGAAAAACTTATCAAGCGTCTTGATCTATCTCTATAGATCTTGATGCTCAATATGTAAGCAGCTTCACCGAGGTCTTTCTTTGAAAAATCCTTTCAAACACTCCTTTATGCTTTGCAGAATAATTCTACATTATTTCCGATCTACAATATGTCATTCACATATACTTATCAGAAATGCTGTAGTGCTCCCACTCACTTTCTAGTAAATACAGGCTTCACCGCAAGTCTGTATAAAACTATATGCTTTGATCAACTTATCAAAGCGTATATTCCAACTCCGATATGCTTGCACCAGTCCATAGATGGATCGCTGGAGCTTGCATATTTTGTCAGCACCTTTAGGATTGACAAAGCCTTCTGGTTGCATCATATACAACTCTTCTTTAAATCCATTAAGGAATGTAGTTTTGTTTATCCATTTGCCAGATTTCATAAAAATGCGGCAATTGCTAACATGATTTGGACAGACTTAAGCATCGCTACGAGTGAGAAATTTCATCGTAGTCAACACCTTGAACTTTGTCAAAAACCTTTTTCGACAAGTCTAGCTTTGTAGATAGTAACACTACTATCAACGTCCGTCTTCCTCTTGAAGATCCATTTATTTTCTATGGTTTGCCGATCATCGGGCAAATCCACCAAAGTCCAAACTTTGTTCTCATACATGGATCATATCTCAGATTTCATGGCCTCAAACCATTTTGCGGAATCTGGGCTCATCATCGCTTCCTCATAGTTCGTAGGTTTATCATGGTCTAGTAATATGACTTTCAGAACATGATTACCGTACCATACTGGTGCGGACCGTACTCTGGAAGACCTACGAGGTTCTGTAGTAACTTGATCTGAAGTTTCATGATCATCATCATTAGCTTCCTCACTAATTGGTGTAGGAATCACTGGAACTGATTTCAGTGATGAACTATTTTCCAATTCAGGAGAAGGTACAAATTACCTTATCAAGCTCTACTTTCCTCCCACTCACTTCTTTTGAGAGAAACTCCTTCTCTAGAAAGGATCCATTTTTAGCAACGAATAACTTGCCTTCGGATCTGTGATAGAAGGTGTACCCAATAGTTACCTTTGGGTATTCTATGAAGACGCACTTCTCCGATTTGGGTTCGAGCTTATCAAGTTGAAAAACCCTTTTTCATATAAGCATCGCAACTCCAAACTTTAAGAAACAACAACTTAGGTTTACTGCTAAACCATAGTTCATACGGTGTCATCTCAACGAATTTAGATGGTGCCCTATTTTAAACGTGAATGCAGCTGTCTCTAATGCATAACCCCAAAATGATAGTGGTAAACTGATAAGAGACATCATAGATCGCACCATATCAAATAAAGTGCGGTTACGACGTTTGGACACACCATTACGTTGTGGTGTTCCGGGTGGCGTGAGTTGTGAAACTATTCTACATTGTTTTAAGTGTAGAACAAACTTGTAACTCAAATATTCTCCTCCACGATCAGATCGTAGAAACTTTATTTTCTTGTTACGATGATTTTCAACTTCACTCTGAAATTCTTTGAACTTTTCAAATGTTTCAGACTTATGCTTCATTAAGTAGATATACCCATATCTGCTTAAATCATCTGTGAAGGTGAGAAAATAACGATGTCCGCCACGAGCCTCAACATTCATCAGACCACATACATCTGTATGTATGATTTCTAACAAATCTGTTGCTCTCTCCATAGTACTAGAGAACGGTGTTTTGGTCATCTTGCCCATGAGGCACGGTTCGCAAGTACCAAGTGATTCATAATCAAGTGGTTCCAAAAGACCATCAGTATGGAGTTTCTTCATGCGCTTTACACCGATATGACCTAAACGGCAGTGCCACAAATAAGTTGCACTATCATTATCAACTCTGCATCTTTTGGCTTCAAAACTATGAATATTTGTATCACTACGATCGAGATCCAATGAACCATTTTCATTGGGTGTGTAACCATATAAGGTTTTATTCATGTAAACAGAACAACAGTTTATTCTCTTACTTAAATGAATAACCGTATTGCAATAAACACGATCAAATCATATTTATGCTCAACGCAAACACCAAATAACATTTATTTAGGTTCAACACTAATCCCAAAAGTACAGGGAGTGTGCGATGATGATCATATCAATCTTGAAACTACTTTCAACACACATCGTCACTTCACCCTTAACTAGTTTCTGTTTATTCTGCAACTCCCGTTTCGAGCTACTACTCTTAGCAACTGAACCGGTACCAAATACCGAGGGGTTGCTATAAACACTAGTAAAGTACACATCAATAACATGTATATCAAATATACCTTTGTTCACTTTGCCATCCTTCTTATCCGCCAAATACTTGGGGTAGTTCTGCTTCTAGTGACCAGTCCCTTTGCAGTAGAAGCACTTAGTCTCTGGCTTAGGTCCAGACTTGGGCTTCTTCACTTGAGCAGCAACTTGCTTGCCGTTCTTCTTGAAGTTCCCTTCTATCCCTTTGCCCTTTCTTGAAACTAGTGGTCTTGTTAACCATCAACACTTGATGTTCTTTCTTGATTTCAACCTTCATCGATTTCATCATCATGAAAAACTCGGGAATCATTTTCATCATCCCTTGCATACTATAGTTCATCATGAAGTTCTACTAACTTGGTGATGGTGACTAGAGAATTCTGTCAATCACTATCTTATCTGGAAGATTAACTCCCACTTGATTCAAGCGATTGTAGTACCCAGACAATCTGAGCACATGCTCACTAGTTGAGCGATTCTCCTCCATCTTTTAGCTATAGAACTTGTTGGAGACTTCATATCTCTCAACTCGGGTATTTGCTTGAAATATTAACTTCAATTCCTGGAACATCTCATATGGTCCATGATGTTCAAAACATCTTTGAAGTCCTGATTCTAAGCCATAAAGCATGGTGCACAAAACTATCAAGTAGTCATCATATTGAGCAAGCCAAACATTCATAACGTCTGCATCTGCTCCTGCAATAGGTCTGTCACCTAGCGGTGCATTAAGGACATAATTCTTCTGTGCAGCAATGAGGATAAACCTCAGATCGCGGATCCAATCCGTATCATTGCTACTAGCATTTTTCAACACAATTTTCTCTAGGAACATATCAAAATAAACATATAAAAGCAACAACGCGAGCTATTGATCTACAACATGATTTGCAAAATACTACCAGGACTAAGTTCATGATAAATTTAAGTTCAATTAATCATATTACTAAAGAACTCCCACTTAGATAGACATCCCTCTAATCCTCTAAGTGATCACGTGATCCAAATCAACTAAACCATAACCGATCATCACGTGAGATGGAGTAGTTTTCAATGGTGAACATCTTATGTTGATCATATCTACTATATGATTCACGCTCGACCTTTTGGTCTCCGTGTTCCGAGGCCATATCTGCATATGCTAGGCTCGTCAAGTTTAACCTGAGTATTCCGCGTGTGCAAAACTGGCTTGCACCCGTTGTAGATGTACGTAGAGCCTATCACACCCGATCATCACGTGGTGTCTGGGCACGACGAACTTTGGCAACGGTGCATACTCAGGGAGAACACTTCTTGATAATTTTAGTGAGAGATCATCTTAAAATGCTACCGTCAATCAAAGCAAGAATAAGATGTATAATAGATAAACATCAGATGCAATCAAAATATGTGACACGATATGGCCATGATCATCTTGCGCCTTTGATCTCCATCTCCAAAGTACTGTCATGATCTCTATCGTTACCGGCACGACACCATGATCTTCATCATCTTGATCTATATCAATGTGTCATCACATGGTTGTCTCACCAACTATTGCTCTTGCAACTATTGCTATCGTATAGCGATAAAGTAAAGCAATTATTTGGAACTTGCATCTTATGCAACAAAGAGACATCCATAGGGCTTCTGCCAGTTGCCGATAACTTTAACAAAACATGATCGTCTCATACAACAACTTATATCTTATCACGTCTTGACCATATCACATCACAACATGCCCTGCAAAAACAAGTTAGACGTCCTCTACTTTATTGTTGCAAATTTTACGTGGCTGCTACGGGCTTAAGGAAGAACCAATCTCACCTACGCATAAAAAATACAACGATAGTTTGTCAAGTTGGTGCTGTTTTAACCTTCGCAAGGACCGGGCGTAGCCACACTCGGTTCAACTAAAGTTGGAGAAACTGACACCCGCTAGCCACCTGTGTGCAAAGCACGGCGGTAGAACCAGTCTCGCATAAGCATACGCGTAATGTCGGTCCGGGCCGCTTCATCCAACAATACCGCTGAACCAAAGTATGACATGCTGGTAAGCAGTATGACTTATATCGCCCACAACTCACTTGTGTTCTACTCGTGCATATAACATCAAACCATAAAACCTAGGCTCGGATGCCACTGTTGGGGAACGTAGTAATTTCAAAAAAATTCCTACGCACACGCAAGATCATGGTGATGCATAGGAATGAGAGGGAGAGTGTTGTCTCACGCCCTCGTGAGACCGAAGCGGAAGCGTTGACGCAACGTAGAGGAAGTAGTCGTACGTCCTCCCGGTCCAACCGATCCAAGCACCGTTACTCCGGCACCTCCGAGTTCTTGACACGCGTACAACTCGATGACGCACCCTCGATCTCCAATCCAGTAGAGGCTCCGAGGAGGAGTTCCGTCAGCATGACGGCGTGGTGACGATCTTGATGTTCTTCTGTCGCAGGGCTTCGCCTAAGCACCGCTACAATATGATCGAGGTGTAATATCGTGGAGGGGTGCACCACACACGGCTAAGGAACGATCAATGATCAACTTGTGTGTATATGGGGTGCCTCCTGCCCCCGTATATAAAGGAGAGGAGGAGGGGAGGGCCGGCCCTCTACTATGGCGCGCCCTGGGGAGTCCTACTCCCACAGGGAGTAGGATTCCCCCTTTCCTAGTCCAACTAGGAGTCCTTCCATGTATTCGGAGTAGGAGACTAGGAAGGGGAAGAGAGAAGGGAAGGAAGGAGGGGGTGCGGCCCCTCCCCCTAGTCCAATTCGGACTGGGCCATGGGGGGCGCGCGGCCTGCCCTAGGTAGCCCCTCTCTCTTTCCCGCAGGGCCCAATAAGGCCCAATACTTCTCCACGGCGAATACCCGTAACTCTCCGGTACTCCGAAAAATACCCGAATCACTCGGAACCTTTCCGAACTCCGAATATAGTCGTCCAATATATCGATCTTTACGTCTCGACCATTTCGAGACTCCTCGTCATGTCCCCGATCTCATCCGGGTCTCCTAACTCCTTCGGTACATCAAAACTCATAAACTCATAATATAACTGTCATCGAAACCTTAAGCGTGCGGACCCTACGGTTCGAGAACAATGTAGACATGACCGAGACACGTCTCCGGTCAATAACCAATAGCGGGACCTGGATGCCCATATTGGTTCCTACGTATTCTACGAAGATCTTTATCGGTCAGACCGCATAACAACATACGTTGTTCCCTTTGTCATCGGTATGTTACTTGCCCGAGATTCGATCGTCGGTATCCAATACCTAGTTCAATCTTGTTACCGGCAAGTCTCTTTACTCGTTCCGTAATACATCATCTCGCAACTAACTCATTAGTTGCAATGCTTGCAAGGCTTAAGTGATGTGCATTACCGAGAGGGCCCAGAGATACCTCTCCGACATTCGGAGTGACAAATCCTAATCTCGAAATCGCCAACCCAACAAGTACCTTTGGAGACACCTGTAGAGCACCTTTATAATCACCCGATTACGTTAGACGTTTGGTAGCACACAAAGTGTTCCTCCGATAAACGGAGTTGCATAATCTCATAGTCATAGGAACATGTATAAGTCATGAAGAAAGCAATAGCAACATACTAAACGATCGGGTGCTAAGCTAACTGAATGGGTCATGTCAATCAGATCATTCAACTAATGATGTGATCCCATTAATCAAATAACAACTCTTTGTCCATGGTTAGGAAACATAACCATCTTTGATTAACAAGCTAGTCAAGTAGAGGCATACTAGTGACACTCTGTTTGTCTATATATTCACACATGTATTATGTTTCCAGTTAATATAATTCTAGCTTGAATAATAAACATTTATCATGATATAAGGAAATAAATAATAACTTTATTATTGCCTCTAGGGCATATTTCCTTCAAATTGTTCATTGCTCGATTGGCGAAGCGTCTGAAGACATCTTGCACTTCAGTCTTGTAGAGAATTATATGAACCCATGTGTATCTTGAATAGTCATCAACAATGACAAAGATATAGAGACAAGCAGTTGTTGTGAGGGTGGAGTAGTGAGTAGGTCAAAATTAGTCCATATGTAACAGCTCGAAGGGTTGAGATGTTGTCATGATTGTCTTCGAGGGGTGTTTTGCTCTAGTCATCTTCCCAGCTTCGCAGGCACCACATAAATGATCCTTCTTGAACTTGAAATCCTCGATGCCAATGACATGCTTCTTCTTGACAAGTGAGTGTAAGTTCCTCATGCCAGCATGCCCCAGCCTTCGATGCCAGAGCCAGCATTCTGTAGCTTTTGTGAGAAGACAAAAGGCGAGCTGTGGACTTGCTGAGAAATCTACCATGTACAGATCATCTTTTCGATACCCTTCAAAGAATAGAGACTTGTCAGATTCCATTAGTACATGGCAGCGATATTTTCCGAATAGCACAATCATGTTCAAGTCACAAAGCATTGAGACAGACATTAAGTTGAAACCAAGGGATTCAACAAGCATCACTTTATCCATGTGTTGATCCTTTGAGATTGCAACTCTACCTAGACCCAATACCTTGCTTTTACCAATGTTAGCAAACGTGATGTGACTCTTATCGGATGAACGTGAGGTTGAGTCCATGAGAAGACTTCGGTCACCAGTCATATGATTTGTGCATCCACTGTCCATAATCCATTCTGAAGCTTTTGGTGATGTACCCTACAGTGCAGTTAGGAGGATAGGCTTCACAAGAGTGTTGTGAAGCATAAGCATTTGACGCATATAGGGATTGTCACAGCTTAGATCAAGATTAGGATACATAGTATGACAGGTAAGCGATTCAGATGTGAAGTATATAGAATGACATTTTATCATGCGTCCTTAATGTGTTTTAGGTCCCCAGCAATAGCATCGGACGCCTTTGATTTTAGGCTGGAGACCCTTTTCTGCAAAAGAGAGTTAATTCTTCTTCGCCACCCACATCTTCAGGGCTGGCTTAGAAGCAATGAGTCCAAGTGCAGCATCTGAGAATTTTGGCTTTGGAGCCCTAGCAAATAGCCTTGCAGGAGAAGAATGATACTCATATGAATAAGCAGAAAAGTTCTTAGTCCTATGAACATAGCGGTTCGAAGATACACACTCATATTCATAAGTTTGAGCATGATTTCCCTGCAAAACATTGGCGTTAGGGTGACTCAAGTGAGTCCTGTATCTGTATAAAGCCTTTGGGCCATATGAAGCTATAGGTCTGGGGTTTGTGTTCTTCCTTGGTGGTGTCATGACGATATTCACAGGAAGATTCTCAATGTACTGCTTGGGTACCCAGATCTTCTTCATAGGTGGTCCATTCATGCAGTTAGTACCAATGTACCTGGCAAACACTTCACCATTCTGATTCTTGAACAACTTATAGTTTGCATCAAAGGATTCATCAATGATAATAGGATTAGCACAGGTAAAGCCAGATAAAGTGGATGGATCTACTGAAGGTTCCTTTGCAGCAACCCATGTGGTTTTGGGGTACTGCTCAGGATTCCAGTACGAGCCATCAACATTCATTTTCCTCTCAAACCCAACACCCTCTTTCCTAGGGTTTCGGTTCAGAATCTGCTTTTTGAGGACATCGCAGAGTGTCTGATGTCCCTTCAAACTTTTGTACATCCCTGTTTCAAGCAATGTCTTCAACATAGCATTTTCATCAGTGATAGTTGTGGTATCCTCCGTAGAGGGGTTAGTCACCACATCAGTAAGTGAAGACAATGATACAGTAGCAGCAGTGGAACATTCAGCAACAGATGTAGCGTTATCACGCTCAATGCATTTTAAACATGGTGGTTCAAATCCATCCTGAGCGGGACTGATCTGTTAGCGCGAAGTGACTCATTCTCTTTTTGAAGATCTTTATGAGCCGCTCTCAATTTCTCAAGCTCATGTTTCCTTTGAAGATAATCATAGGAGAGCCTTTCATAAGTAGTTGAGAGCGTTTCGTGATGACCTTCAAGTTCTTGGTACTTATTATGAAGATTTTTTATATCTTCAACTAAGGACTGTGAACGGGTCATTTCCGCGTCCAACAGGTCATCGCTTTTGTCTAACAGTTTTTGAGTATGTTCCATAGCCTTTTGTTGTTCAGTTGCAATTTTAGCAAGTGTTTTGTAGCTAGGTTTGGATTCACAATCAGAGTCATCTTCACTTGATGTTTGAAAGTAAGCATCACGTGATTTTACCTTGGCACCACGTGCCATGAAGCAGTAGGTAGGAGTAGGATCGTCTTCGTCATCAGCTTCAGCGTTGGTGTGGAAGTCATTGTCTTCAGTGTTGAAGATGGACTTGGCAACATAGGTTGTGGCTAGAGCCAGACTTGCAACCCCAGGGTCGGACTCCTCTCCAGACTCCACCTCCGCCTCCTCAGAAGCAGACTCCTCTTATGAATCCATTTCCTTGCCAACAAAAGCACGAGCCTTGCCAGATGAGCTCTTCTTGTGTGATGAAGACTTGGAAGAAGACTTAGAAGAAAACTTTGAGGATTTCTTCTTCTTCTTGTCATCAGAATCATATTCCTTGCTCTTCTTCTTCTTCTTCTCATTGTCCCACTGTGGACACTCAGATATGTAGTGACCAGGTTTCTTGCACTTGTGGCAGGTTCTCTTCTTGTGGTCATGGGTGGAAGCTTCATCATTCCTTGAGCTGGATCGTGAAGACTTCCTAAAGCCTTTCTTCTTAGTGAACTTCTGGAACTTCTTCACAAGCATAGCAAGTTCCTTTCCAATGTCTTCAGGATCATCGAACTGCGATGATTCTTCTTGGATGAGGAAACAACTTTTGCCTTCAAAGCGCGAAATACGACCATAGTTGGGACCATAGATATCTCTTTTCTCAGAAAGCTGGAACTCATGTGTGTTGAGCCTCTCAAGTATATCAAATGGATCAAGTGTCTTGAAGTCAGGACGTTCTTGTATCATGAGGGCAAGGGTGTCAAAGGAGCTGTCAAGTGATCTCAGTAGTGTCTTGACGATTTCATGCTTGGTAATCTCAGTTGCGCCGAGAGCTTGAAGTTCATTTGTGATGTCAGTGAGGCGATCGAACGTGAGCTGGACATTTTCATTGTCGTTTCTCTTGAAGCGGTTGAAGAGGTTGCGAAGAAAACTGATTCTTTGATCTCTCTGGGTTGATACGCCTTCGTTGACCTTGGATAGCCAGTCCCAGACTAGCTTCGATGCTTCCAGAGCACTCACACGGCCATACTGTCCTTTGGTCAGATGACCACAGATGATGTTCTTTGCAGTAGAGTCCAGTTGAATGAACTTCTTGACATCAGTAGGGGTGACACCTTCACCAGTTTTGGGAACGCCGTTCTTGACGACATACCAGAGGTCGACATCAATGGCTAGAAGATGCAGACGCATCTTATTCTTCCAGTAGGGATATTCAGTTCCATCGAAAACGGGGTAAGCAGCGGAGACTTTGATTATCCCTGCAGTCGACATAGCTAAAACTCCGAGTGGTTAAACCGAATCACACAGAACAAGGGAGTACCTTGCTCTGATACCAATTGAAAGTGCTAGTATCGACTAGAGGGGGTGAATAGATGATTTTTATGAAAGTCTTCAAAACATGGAAGTTTTGAAGACAAACAATAGAAATGCCCTAATTGATATGCAGCGGAAGATAAACTACCATAAGCAAACCATAGTCAAGTATGCAATGATGTGAAAGTACAGGACTAATAACAGCTAAGTAGTAAGGATCAGGATGGAAGATAGTATGAAGCCAATCAATGATAGTAGTCAAGCAATGAAGTCAAACAGGTATGACAGATAGGCAATGACTTCACGAAGACAAACTTAAGTAAATGATGGAAAGGGATAGAACCAGTCGCTTGTTGAAGAAACATGATTTGTTGGACCAGTTCCAGTTGCTGTGACAACTGTACGTCTGGTTAGGGAGGCTGAGATTTAAGTCAGAAGACCGTGTCTTCACCTTATTCCCCTTGAGCTAAGGACACCCAGTCCTCACCCAATCACTCTAGTAAGACTTCAAGGTAGACTTCCAAACCTTTACAGACTTCGTTCACCGGCAATCCATAATGACTCCTGGATGCTCAGAACGCGACGCCTAACCGGCTGGAGGATTCACAGTCCTCAAGTGTAATAAGTCTTGGTCACTGAGATGAAAGACTTCAGTGATGCCTAACACTCTTTGGCTCTGGGTGTTTGGGCGTTGTCCTCGCAAGGATTTCTCTCTCTCAAATGCTTCGAGGTGGGTTGCTCTCAAACGACAAAAGCCGTGCACTAACTCTAAGCAGCCACCAGTTTATGGTGTAGGGGGTGGTCTATTTATAGCCACAAGGCAACCCAACCTGATTTGTCCAAAATGAGCTTGGGTCACTAAGGAACTGACACGTGTTCCAACGGTCAGATTTCAAACACACACGGCAACTTTAATTGGGCTACAAGCAAAGCTGACTCATCCAGCTCTGGATAAGATTTGCTCTCATTGTCTTCGCTTGAAGACATAGGATTTGGGTTGAGCATCACTTCAGTCACTCTGACTTAGTTCACTTGGACCCCACTTAATAGTACGGTGGTTCCTATGACTCAACAAAGAAGAAAAGGAAACAACGAAATCACATAGTCTTCGCGCTCCATAGTCTTCACTCAATGTCTTCTCATGTCATAGTCTTCAATATGAATATCTTCTCATACCACCATTGTCTTCAATGTCTTCATACATTTTTAGGGGTCATCTCGGGTAGGTAAACCGAATCAATGAGGGACACTACCTGCGTTATCCTGCAATTCTCACAAACGCATTAGTCCCTCAACCAACTTTGTCGTCAATACTCCAAAACCAACTAGGGGTGGCACTATATGCACTTACAAGGCTACAACTATCCCGTATACTTGCGGGTTATCATAGATATAGGTACTTGTAATCTGAAAATATAAAAACAGCAAGGTAACTAATGATAAAGTGAGCACAAATGATATTGCAATGCTAGGAAACAAGGCCTAGGGTTCATACTTTCACTGGTGCAAGTTCTCTCAACAATAATAACATAACTGGATCATATAACTATCCCTCAACATGCAACAAACAGTCACTCCAAAGTCACTAATAGCGGACAACAAACAAAGAGATTATTGTAGGGTGCGAAACCACCTCAAAGTTATCCTTTCTGATCGATCTATTCAAGAGTCCATAGTACAATAACACGAAGCTATTCTTTCCATTCGATCTATCATAGAGTTCATAATACAATAACACCTTAAGACACAAATCAACCAAAACCCTAATGTCACCTAGATACTCCAATGTCACCTCAAGTATGTGTGGGTATAATTATACGATATGCATCACACAATCTCAGATTCATCTATTCAACCAACACAAAGAACTTCAAAGAGTGCCCCAATGTTTTTACCGGAGAGTCAACACCAAAACGTGTGCCAACCCCTATGCATAAGTTCACAATGTTATGGAACCGGCAAGTTGATTACCAAAACATACATCAAGTAGATCATGTGAATATCCCATTGTCACCACAGATAAGCACATGCAAGACATACATCAAGTGTTCTCAAATCTTTAAGACTCAATCCGATAAGATAACTTCAAAGGGAAAACTCAATCTATTACAAGAGAGTAGAGGGGGAGAAACATCATAAGATCCAACTATAATAGAAAAGCTCGTGATACATTAAGATCGTATCTCCTCAAGAACACAAGAGAGAGAGAGAGAGATCAAACAAATAGCTACTGGTACATACCCTCAGCCCCGAGGGTGAACTACTCCCTCCTCGTCATGGATTGTGCCGGGATGATGAAGATGGCCACCGCTGAGGGATCCCCCCTCTGGCAGGGTGCCGAAACAGGGTCCCGATTGGTTTTTGGTGGCTACAGAGGCTTGCGGCTGCGGAACTCCCGATCTATTGTTCTCCTTGATGTTTTTAGGGTATATGGACATATATAGGCGAAAGAAGTCGGTCAGGGGAGCCACGAGGGGCCCACGAGGGTGGGGGCGCGCCCAGGGGGTAGGGCGCGCCTCCCTCCCTCGTGGCTTCCTTGAAGCTTCCCTGACGTCTACTCCAAGTCTCCTGGATTGCTTCCGTTCTAAAAATAACTCTCCCGAAGGTTTCATTCCGTTTGGACTCCGTTTGATAATCCTTTTCTTCGAAACAATGAAATAGGGAAGAAAACAACAATTTGGGCTGGGCCTCCTGTTAATAGGATAGTCCCAAAAATAATATAAAAGTGTATAGTAAAGCCCATTAAACATCCAAAACGGATAATATAATAGCATGAATACTTCATAAATTATAGATACGTTGGAGACGTATCAAGTATCCCCAAGCTTAATTCCTGCTCGTCCTCGAGTAGGTAAATGATAAAAGTAATAATTTATGAAGTGTGAATGCTAGCAGGTGCACAAGTTTGATCAATGATAATTTCAATCACCTTTTCTAGCATCATTATATGTTATAACAGTAGCTTATCTCATAAAACTTCTCATGATCAAGTAACAAGCTATTCACATGTTAAAGCATAGACCATAAACTTTCTTGAAAACTAGCAAACTATGTTCTTAGTCATCAAACAATTGCAATTCATATTATTTTCAGGAAGGGTATATGTAAGAGCTTCGATTTAGCAAATCCCACATACTCAACTATCATATAGTCTTCCATGATTGCTACCACTCAAAGCATATTTTTAGAACAAATAGCATTGATCGAACACAGAGAAAGATAGTGGCTTAATGTTTCGCCTCCCAACTTACTTATCATACTAGTAAGTCTGCACGTGCAACACACGTTATAATCTTCGCAAGAAAATTTCTCATAACCATCTTAGTATATATGATTTCTGATCTTCCTTATATACTTCCAATTTTGAACAAATGATGGGCAGGAATTATGTTTCAAAAACAGTTTGTAACACAAGACAATACAATGTGATAATCACACAGTCGTAAGGGGTGAAGAATGATTACCAGTATATCTACATCTCAGGACTAATAAGAAACAACGAAAATGTAGTCAAGATGGTCAACAAGCTAACCTTCTTTTCCATTGAATCTTTGATATAATCACACCAATGCGAACCAATGACTTTGAGCTTTTCAAATGGACGCTTCTCCCTTAGTTCTTTATGTTAATTTAATACCTGGATTGTTGCCTTTGCTACCAGCACATAGGAGCTGTTTAGATACCAAAGACTGGGGGAGTAACATCCTTCTCGATATGATTGCCATACTTCATACTTGTCATAACTTTGACATGTAATAGTTGATAGCTTTGCGAATCTGAGTTTGATGTTGAAGCAAACTTAAAATTAGCAAGACACACTGGTGTTCATTGAGATACTCTTTTCCTGGAAAACTTATTTTCATAATATCATTTGATGTCCATCTTATTTTTGAGAGGCAGATAGGCCCCATTGCTACATAGCAGTTTAATAAAAAGGTTCAAGAGCAATTATGTAAGGGAGGGTGGATTAAGCAGAGCGCCTCCATTTGTTGTGCTTCCTTTGTCTTCCAAGCTACATTTACATACATAGTACCGATAATGCTTCTGTCAACTGAAAACAACATAATGTTCAGCCGTGTTGCAGAGCAAACCTACACAAACATCCTGATGGCCGCAAGAAAAATTCCAGTAAAAACTGGCCTCAATGGTTGATATGTATTCTATTCTCCCTGCAACCAGAAAATCATCTGATCATGTCAGACACATTAGAGTGTTGTAAAAAAAGTGCATGAAAGGACTCATCATATATGCTTGAGCTAAAAGAAAGAAAGTGCATAAACACATTGACAGAAAAATACTAATCCACCGAACAAGGGACAAGGGAGGAATGAGGTTGACAGAGGATCACTCACCATTTGTTTCCTGGTAGATCCATGCACACACAAGGAAACGAAAAGAATGAATTTCACAGGAAAAAGAAATAAACAAATAAGAGAATCTAGAATAGTTGAAACAAAGAAAAAGGATATATGTGAACTTGGTCGTGTGGCAACACCACTAACCACCAAATTATCAAAGAAAAAAAATGATATTGTGATCTATACCTCAAACGCCTTGAACTTGTGAGTCATGACCCACACTGCCTATTGGGTCTTCTGCTTCAATAAGATCGGTGACTAATCTTATTGGGTCTTCCACGGTACCAACACTTCCTAATATGTCATGCGCTTTGATCATTTTATCTAGCTGCAAAGCCTCGTATGCGTATGAGACGATCAGCACTTTGCTAATATGACGACAATGAATTAGATGATCAAGATCGACACACCTGTGATCAGCACTTCCTAATAAGTTAAGCTAGTAGTACTGAATCAAAATATCTGAAAAGGCTTTATATTTAGGAATGGAGGGAGTACAATGGCATGGTAGCATATCATTACAAAAATGCACCTACCCACCTACAAAAAGAAATATCTACAGACTTAGTGCACATGGTAACATGGAGGCCTAGGAATGAAAATAGGGGGAGGGAGGGGGTCCATAGATGTAGGATTATTGTATCAATATATACTGTCCTCTGATGTTGAAAAAACAGCTGACGTGTTGTGATTAGGAGTGAAACCACAGTCCAACAGCCAATGCATAAAACTGTAGCAAATCATAAAAGATATGCTCGGATGCATATGCCCATATCAGCTTTTAGTCAGGAAAGCTGAATGATACAGGCACCAGGCATTCAAACAGGGAAAAGTGAGGCCAAACGTGTCATCTCTACAAAATTGTTACGGTTACACAATATCACTCTCAATCTTCATCGGTTAAAAAGGAGATGCGGTACTGTCCACCCCTGTGCTTCCTGCTCTTGAGCTTGGGCAACGCCACCATCCAGAAGGAACCTCGCAGCCGAAGATACCGATATGTTGGCGATGTTCCACAGAACGGCTTGTCCTCCTCCGTGAAGAACGTGATCGCCTCCCCCGATCTGCCTGCTCTTCCGGACTATCCTACATATAACATGGGAATGGAGTTATTAGAATCTTATTGCAACAACTATGTCCAGGGGGGAAAGCCGGATATCTTTCGTACCTATTCTGTGAATGTAGGCAGACGCGGACTCAGGGAAATCATAGTTGATTACACACTTGACACCTTTGAAATCTATTCCCCGCGCAAGAACCTCTGTTGCTATTAGCACCCAGCTTTTTCCAGCTCTCAAGTTGTCAACATCATCTTGACGCTAAAGTAAGGAAATACAGAATTCAGTCAATGAGCCTGATGTCGACAGTACTAAACCAGTGAAAATGAAAACTACAGGAACAGCTATCAAAATAAGTATCAATAAATTATGCAAAAGTAATACCTGCTCTTCAGTAAGGTCTCCATGGATTACATCAACTCTAATGTCGTCATATACCAGCTCTCTGTAGAGCTCTTTTGCCCTCTCTTTGCTTTGAACAAAGACCAATGCCGGTGGATTCAGGGACTACAATTGAGGACAATACAACAACAGTAAGTTTCAAAACACACACCGAGACTCCTTTTTAGGAAGGACAAATGTGCAGTTCAACATTTTAAATACTTTGCAAGCAGTCAGTTTACGGCCACGAGCAGCACAACATAGGGCTTAGTTTTGCTACTTATATGCGGGCATGCATTAAACTGCAATCTGATGGTTTGGCATGACCAGTACAAACCAGTTCTAAAACAACGAAATGCATGGAAACCAGGAGAAAGAACTGCAAGTGAAAAAAATGTGCATAACGATCTTTCTGGATATACAGCAGACTGCAGCTAAGTGGTAACAAAGAAAAGTCACTTTTCGAAAATTGATTCAACATTAACAGAGTCACCATGAGATTTCGTCAGTACATGCACCTCTGAACTCCATCAATCGGTCTGGTGGATTTGGTCCTGAATCGCACATCGATGTTTCGCATTACACGCCCGCTTGCTTGCTCGGTCGTCAATGTAGCCACGCAGGCTGTTGAAACATCCAACAAAATATCAACCACCAAAGCTCGTGAGCATTCGATTCAAGTATGAACAAAGGCTACATCACACGATCGTCATAGCTCCAATGTGGTGAAGTTTGTATCACAGAGATGAATAAAACACGAAGGGCTGCATGGCCAAACAAAACATGTTTTTCACAAATATCGATCGACAAGAGCGCATTTGTTCATCTCTTGAACCACAAATACATAAACACATTGGGTTATGGGTCTCGGGTCAAAACATGATTATGACAAACTGATGGATAAATAGTACGAACTGAAGATAATCGGACACGAAAGTGTTACTTATCCATCTTCTCTCAAATGTGAAAAAACCTGAATGCATATGCTGTAAAGGATGTGGATGGTGGCACAACAAATTGGGGGCTAACCTGTGAAATGAAGGATAGGTGAGGTGCGTTCAATCTTGAGACGGATATGACAGTAGGTGGGTTTGTTCGCCGGCCGCCCATAACAGTATGAAGTGAGACTGTGAGAGGTCGATGAAGATGGCGGCATGGTGATGCAAAATCCGGCACAGATCGGTGAGGGGCCGACGTGGACGATTCGTCGCGTCGCGAGCACCCTGCCCGCGCCAGCGGCGGCTTTCGGCGCGATGGGACGGGCTCGGCGGCGGCTCCAGCGGGCGCACGAAAGCGCGACGGACGGGCTCGGGGCGGCTCAGCGGTGAAGGGCTGGCGGGCGACTCACGGGCGGCGTGCGTGCTGCGGGAGGCGGCAAAGGGCTGGCGGGCGGTTCTGTGGTGGCGCACGCCACCGCGACGGCGAAGCGCGCGGCGGAGGCGGCAAAAGGCGGCGGAGGCTCGGGCGACGGCGCGGCGACCGGCTGCGGCTGCGGAGGCGGCTCCGGCGGCGGCGGCGGCGGTTATGGGAGGCGGCTCCGGGCGCGGCAGGGCGGCTCCTGCGACTAATGGCGGCGCGAGGCTGCGAGAGGAATGACTGGGCGGCGAACGACACAGGAGGAGGAGGATGGGTCGAGAGAGGTCAAGGAGGGGGCAAGAGACGTGCGGGGAGGAGGAGGCGAGAGGGGTCATGCGGGGAGGAGGGGAGAGGTCGTGCAGTCGTGTGCAGGCAGCGGTTTTTGTTTAACGACGGGCAGATTAGCGATCGATGGATTCTAGTGGCGTAATGCGTGGTTGGTAGTGTTAAACGCCGGAGGATTACGAGCCATTAGATGTTGATGATGGATGGATGTGATTGTTTGGATCTGCCTCTCTCTTTCTTTTATAGTGGTAGTAGATAGATAATTGTCAACAATAATAATTCATGATCAAATATATTTGAATGGCCATATATGCTTAGATCTTTCCCCATCACATGATGCTTGCCAACTAAAGAGTAGGTTGGAATGAGAAGGAATAGTACTGACTCTTGCATAAAAGTAAAAGCTATGCCCTTCGCAGAGGGAAGCAGGGATTTGCAGAGGTGCCAGAGCTCGAAGCTTTTAAACAGAGATGAAAATAATTTTGAGAGGTATGCTTTCATTGTCAACATAACAACCAAGAGTTCCCGATATCTTCCATACTAGACACATTATAGGCGGTTCCCGAACAGAATGGTAAAGTTTTTACTCCCCCTCCACCAACAATCATCAATCCATGGCTTGCCCGAAGCAACGGGTTCCTCCAACTAAAAACAATCCTGGGGGAGTTTTCTTTGCAATTATTTTGATTTGATTCGAGCATGGGGCTGGGCATCCCGGTTACTGGCCATTTTCTCGTGAAATGATGAGCAGAGTCCACTCATCGTGAGAATAACCCACCTAGCATGGAAGATACTAACAACCCCTAGTCACTACATGAGCGATTCGGGCATACGAAATAGATTATTATTTGAAGGTTTAGAGTTTGGCACATGAAAATTTACTTGGAACAGCAGGTAAATACCGCATATAGGTAGATATCATGGACACTGAAACGTCCATTTCGCATCATGCTTTTATATCAATATTTATTGCATTATGGCCTGTTATTACACATTATATCTTAATACTTAATTATGGCTATTTTCTATTATTTTACAAGGTTTACCAAGAAGAGGGGGAATGACGGCAGCTGGAATTCTAGCTGGAAAAGGAGCAAACATTGGAAACCTACTCTGACAGCTCCAAAAGTCCTGAAACTCCACGAAAAATCTTTTTGGAATTAATAAGAATTTTTGGCGAAAGAAATACACCAGGGGGCCCACACCCTATCCAAGAGAGAGGAGGGCGCCCCCCCTACTGGGCGCGCCCCCTATCTCCTGGGCCCCCTGGTGGGCCTCCGGTGTCCATCTTCTGCTATATCAGAGCTTTTACCCTGGAAAAAATCGTGGGCAAGCATACGGGACCGAACTCCGACGCCACGAGGCGGAACCTTGGCGGAATTAATCTAGGGCTCCGGCGGAGCTGTTCTGCCGGGGACACTTCCCTCCGGGAGTGGCAAATCATCACCAACGTCATCACCAACAATCCTCTCATCGGGAGGGTGTCAATGTCCATCAACATCTTCACCAGCACCATCTCCTCACAAAACCCTAGTTCATCTCTTGTATCCAATCTTGTATCAGAACCACAAATCGGTACCTGTGGGTTGCTAGTAGTGTTGATTACTCCTTGTAGTTGATGCTAATTGGTTTACTAGGTGGAAGATCATATGTTCAGATCCTTTATGCATATTATTACCCCTCTGATTATGAACATGAATATGCTTTGTGAGTAGTTACATTTGTTCCGGAGGACATGGGTGAAGTCTTGCTATTAGTAGTCATGTGAATTTGGTATTCGTTCGATATTTTGATGAGATGTATGTTGTCTTTTCCTCTAGTGGTGTTATGTGAACATCCACTATATGACACTTCACCATTATTTGGGCCTAGAGGAAGGCATGGGGAAGTAATAAGTAGATGATGGGTTGCTGAAGTGACAGAAGCTTATACCCTAGTTTATGCGTTGCTTCGTTAGGGGCTGATATGGATCCATATGTCTAATGCTGTGGTTCGGTTTACCTTAATACTTCTTTTGTAGTTGTGGATGCTTGCAAGAGCGGTTAATCATAAGTGGGATGCTTTTCCATGTAAGTACAGTACCCAAGCACCGGTCCACCCACATACCAAACTATCAAAGTACCGAACGCGAATCATATGAACGTGATGAAAACTAGCTTGACGATAATTCCCATGTGTCCTCGGGAGCTCCTTTCTCATTATTGAAATTGTCCAGGCTTATCCTTTGCTACATAAAGGATTGGGCCACCTTGCTGCACTTTATTTACTTTATTTACTTGTTACTCGTTACTATTTATCTTATCACAAAACTATCTATTACCTACAATTTCAGTGCTTGCAGAGAAAACCTTACCGAAAACCGCTTATCATTTCCTTCTGCTCCTCGTTGGGTTCGACACTCTTATTTATCGAAAGGACTATGATAGATACCCTACACTTGTGGGTCATCAAGACTCTTTTCTGGCGCCATTGCCGAGGAGTGTACCGCTTTTGGTGAGTGGAACTTGGTAAAGAAACATTTATATAGTGTGCTGAAATTTTCTGTTACTTGTCACTATGGAACTAATCCTTTGAGGGGCTTGTTCGGGGTATCTTCACCCCAACCAGAAGAGCAAAGAGTTGTTCCTCAACCTACTGAACTTTTTGAAAATATTTACTTTGATATTCCTTCGGGTATGATAGAGAAACTGCTAGCTAATCCATTTGCAGGAGATGGAACATTGCATCCCGATTTACACCTTATCTTTGTGGATGAAGTTTGTGGATTATTTAAGCCTGCAGGTATTCCCGATGATGTTGTCAAAAGGAAGGTCTTCCCTTTATCTTTGAACGGAGATGCATTGACATGGTATAGGCTATGTGATGATACGAGATCTTGGAATTATAAGCGATTGAAGTTGGAATTTCACCAGAAGTTCTATCCTATGCATCTTGTTCATTGTGATCGTAATTACATATATAACTTCTAGCCTCGCGAAGGAGAAAGCTTCGCTCAAGCTTGGGAGAGGCTTAAGTCAATGTTATATTCATGCCCTAATCATGTGCTCTCCCGGGAAATGATTATTCAAAACTTTTATGCTCAGCTTTCTCATGATAATCGCAACCTGCTCGATACTTCCTCTGCTGGTTCTTATATGCTGAAGACTATTGATTTCAAATGGGACTTATTGGAAAGAATTAAACGCAACTCTGAAGATTGGGGATCCGACAATGGTAAGGAGTCAAGTATGACACCTAAGTTCGATTGTGTTAAATCTTTTATGGATACCGATGCTTTTCGTGGACTTAGCGCTAAGTATGAACTTGACTCTGAGATAGTAGCTTCTTTCTGTGAATCTTTTGCTACTCACGTTGATCTCGCTAAAGAGAAGTGGTTTAAATATAATTCTCCTGTTGAAGTGAAAGTAGTTGCACCTATTACAGTCGAAGAAAAGACTATTACCTATAGTGATCCTATTGTTCCTACTACTTATGTTGACAAACCTCCTTTTCCTGTTAGGATAAAGGATCATGCTAAAGCTTCGGCTGTTGTTCGTAAGAGTAATACTAGGACTTATACACCTCCTGAGCAAATTAATGTTGAACCTAGTATTTCTATGGTTAAGGTTCTCTTGGATGATGATTTAGATGGGCATGTTATTTATTTCTATGGTGAGACTGCTAATATTGCTAGGCCAGATACTAAGACGCGTAGACCTGTCGTAGGCATGCCTGTTATTTCTGTTAAAATAGGAGATCATTGTTATCATGGCTTATGTGATATGGGTGCTAGTGCTAGTGCAATACCTTATACCTTATATCAAGAAATTATGCATGACATTGCACCCATTGAATTAGAAGACATTGATGTTACCATTAAACTTGCTAATAGGGATACCATTAAACCCTTTGGGATCGTTAGAGATGTTGAAGTTTTGTGTGGGAAGGTTAAATACCCTGCTGATTTTTTTTGTTCTTGGTTCCCCACAAGATGATTTTTGTCCCATTATTTTTGGTAGACCCTTCTTGAATACAACTAGTGCTAAGATTAATTGTGAAAAGAATACTGTCACTGTTGGCATAGATGGTATGTCTCATGAGTTTAATTTTGCTAAGTTTAGTAGACAACCTCGTGATAGGGAACCACCTAGTAAGGATGACATTATTGGTCTTGCTTCCATTGATGTGCCTCCTACTGATCCATTAGAACAATATTTGCTAGACCATGAAAATGATATGTTTATGAAGGAAAGAAAGGAAATAGATGAAGTGTTCCTTAAACAGGAACCTATGCTGAAACATAACCTTCCCATTGAAATTCTTGGGGATCCCCCTCCACCCAAGGGTAATCCCGTGTTTGAACTCAAACCATTACCTGATAATCTTAAGTATGCTTATCTTGATGAAAAGGAAATATATCCTGTTATTATTAGTGCTAACCTTTCAGAGAAAGAAGAAGAAAGATTATTGAAAACTCTGAAGAAGCACCGAGCAGCTATTGGATATACTCTGGATGATCTTAAGGGCGTTAGTCCCACGTTATGCCAACACAAAATTAAATTAGAGGACGATGCAAAACTAGTTAGAGATCCTCAAAGACGATTAAATCCCAAGATGAAAGAAGTGGTAAGAAAGGAGATACTAAAGCTCCTTGAGGCAGGTATTATTTACCCCGTTGCTGATAGTGAATGGGTAAGCCATGTCCATTGTGTTCCTAAAAAGAGAGGTATTACCGTTGTTCCTAATGATAAAGATGAATTGATCCTGCAAAGAATCATTACAGGTTATAGGTTATGGTAATTGATTTTTGTAAGTTAAATAAAGCTACTAAGAAAGAATATTACCCTTTACCTTTTATTGATCAAATGATGGAAAGACGATCCAAACACACTCATTTATGCTTTCTAGATGGTTATTCTGGTTTCTCTCAGATACCTGTGTCAGCGAAGGATCAATCTAAAACTACTTTTACTTGCCCTTTTGCTACTTTTGCTTATAGACGTATGCCTTTTGGTTTATGTAATGCACCTGCTACCTTTCAAAGATGCATGCTGGCTATATTCTCTAATTTTTGTGAAAAGATTTGTGAGGTATTCATGGATGATTTCTCCGTTTATGGATCCTCTTTTGATGATTGTTTGAGAAACCTTGATCAAGTTTTGCAGAGATGCGAAGACACTAGTGTCGTCCTGAATTGGGAAAAGTGTCACTTTATGGTTAATGGAGGCATTGTCTTGGGGCATAAGATTTCCGAGAGAGGTATTGAAGTGACAAAGCCAAAGTTGATGCTATTGAAAAGATGCCATGTCCAAAGGACATAAAAGGTATAAGAAGTTTCCTTGGTCATGCCGGTTTTTATAGGAGGTTCATTAAGGACTTTTCTAAAATCTCTAGGCCTCTGACTAATTTATTGCAAAAAGATATTCCTTTTGTCTTTGATGATGATTGTGTAGAAGCATTTGAAATAATTAAGAAAGCTCTGATCACGCACCTATTGTTCAGCCACCTGATTGGAATTTACCTTTTGAAATTATGTGTGATGCTAGTGATTATGCTGTAGGTGCTGTTCTAGGGCAAAGAGTTGATAAGAAATTGAATGTTATCCAATATGCTAGTAAGACTCTTGATACTGCCTAGAGAAATTATGCTACTACTGAAAAAGAGTTCTTAGCAGTTGTGTTTGCATGTGATAAGTTAGACCTTATATTGTTGATTCTAAAGTTACTATTCACACTGATCATGCTGCTATTAAATATCTTATGGAAAAGAAAGATGCTAAGCCTAGACTCATTAGATGGGTTCTCTTGCTCCAAGAATTTGACTTGCATATTATTGATAGAAAGGGAGCTGAGAACCCCATTGCAGACAACCTATCTAGGTTAGAGAATGTTCTTGACGACCCACTGCCTATTGATGGTAGTTTCCCTGATGAACAATTAGCGGTCATTAATGCTTCTCGTACTGCTCCTTGGTATGCTGATTATGCTAATTACATTATTGCTAAATTTATACCGCCTAGTTTCACATACCAGCAAAACAAAAAGTTCTTTTATGATTTAAGACACTACTTTTGGGATGACCCACACCTTTATAAAGGAGTAGATGGTGTTATTAGACGTTGTGTGCCTGAGCATGAATAGGAACAGATTCTACGCAAGTGTCACGCTGAGTCTTATGGAGGACACCACGCTGGATATAGAACTGCACACAAGGTACTACAATCTAGTTTTTACTGGCCTACTCTCTTCAAAGATGCTCGTAAGTTTGTCTTATCTTGTGATGAATGTCAAAGAGTAGGTAACATTAGTAGATGTCAAGAAATGCCTATGAATTACTCTCTTGTTATTAAACTGTTTGATGTTTGGGGCTTTGATTTTATGGGACCTTTTCCTGCCTCTAATGGTTATACACATATTTTAGTTGCTATTGATTACGTTACTAAGTGGGTAGAAGTTATTCCAACTAGTAGTGCTGATCATAACACTTCTATTAAAATGCTTAAAGAAGTTATTTTTCCGAGGTTTGGAGTCCCTAGATATCCTATGACTGATGGTGGTTCACATTTTATTCATGGTGCTTTCCGTAAGATGCTTGCCAAGTATGATGTTAATCATAGAATGGCATCTCCTTATCATCCGCAGTCTAGTGGTCAAGTAGAGTTGAGAAATAGAGAGCTCAAATTAATTTTGCAAAAGACTGTGAATAGATCTAGAAAGAATTGGTCCAAAAAACTTGATGATGCATTATGGGCCTATAGAACTGCATACAAAAATCGTATGGGTATGTCTCCATATAAGATGGTGTATGGAAAAGCGTGTCATTTACCTCTTGAACTTGAAGATAAGGCATATTGGGCTATTAAAGAGCTCAACTATGACTTCAAACTTGCCGGTGAGAAGAGGTTGTTTGATATTAGCTCCCTTGATGAATGGAGAACTCAAGCCTATGAGAATGGCAAGCTATTCAAAGAAAAAGTCAAATGCTGGCATGACAAAAGGATACAAAAGCATGAGTTTAACGTAGGAGATTATGTGTTATTATTCAACTCTCATATAAGATTTTTTGCAGGAAAACTTCTCTCAAAATGGGAAGGTCCTTACGTTATCGAGGAGGTCTATCGTTCTGGTGCCATAAAAATCAACAACTTCGAAGGCACAAGTCCGAGGGTGGTAAACGGCCAAAGAATTAAACATTATATTTCAGGTAATCCTATCAATGTTGAAACCAATATTATTGAAACTGTAACCCCGGAGGAATACATAAGGGACACTTTCCAGAACGTTCCAGACTCCGAAAAGGAATAGGTATGTGGTACGGTAAGTAAACCGACTCCAAAACAACTCCAATGGCAATTTCTATCAGTTTTGGAATATTTAAGAATTTTAGGAAGAAAAAAGTAGTCCGAAAGGGACACGAGCCCCCCACGAGAGTGGAGGGCACCCCCTCCCCCTACTGGGTGCGCCCCCTGTCTCGTGGGCACCTCGTGTGTCTCCCGGACTCCGTTTTCTTGCACATTACGTATTTTGGTCCGTAAAAATTCATTATATATACTCCCGAAGGTTTTGACCACCGTATCACGGAATTATCCTCTGTTTTCGTTTCGAGCTGTTTCTCTTTCAGATATAGAGCATCATGTCGTCTCAGGATTTGGAAGGGGAAAGTTATGTGGCCACTGGAAGCATGACGACTGGACCACTGAAGAAGAGGAAGACTATGAGCCTAAAGTAAAAGGGGAGACGAGTTCAAACGAATTCGAAGCACCATTATCTCAGCCTGGGGACATGCATGTGGAGTTTAAAAAGTCAAGCCTTCCTGATAGAGCAAAGAATCCAAAGATCGAGTTTATCCCTTTTCGTCTCTTGTAGGAAAATAAACAGGAATTATGCAAAAGAGTATTAAGCCTTGAGCGGGAGATCGAGGACCTAAAGGAGCAAAATATTATACTCAAGCGTAAATTGAGGAACAAGCCTACATCATCAACAACTCCTACTTCACCACCTCCGAGGACATAATCACATGGGTATGGGCACTCCCCTTGGCAACTGCCAAGCTTGGGGGAGGTGCCCCGGTGTCGTATCACCATCACACTCCTATCTTTACCGTTTTATTTAGTTCGATCCTTTTAGTGGTATCTTGATCTAGTAGTTTGATGTTTTGATATCAAGTAGTTTTGAGTTTTGCATTGTGATCTATTTTTGTAATCGAGTCCGTGAGCTATCTATAATAAAGATTAGTGTTGAGTCAAGGTCTTTGCTATGTTGCTATGATCTTGAGAAAGTAGAAAGAATAAAATAGTTCATATTGATCTTATGGATAGTTCTAACTTCACATATAGAAAGTATGAGGCATAAAAATTGTAGAGAATTGATGAACGTAGTTTTGGTCATCATTGCAATTAATAGGAAGTGACAAGGAAAGTGGGGTTCACATATAAATACATTATCTTGGACACCTTTTATAATTAGGAGCACTCATTTAGTATGACATGCTAAAAGAGTTGACGTTGGACAAGGAAGACAACATAATAGTTTATGTTTTCTGACATCTCAGTTAAAGTATATTGTCATGACCTTCCAAACATGTTGAGCTTGCCTTTCCCCCTCATCCTAGCCAAATTCCTTGCACCAAGTAGGGATACTACTTGTGCTTCCAAATACCCTTAAACCTAGTTTTGCCATGAGAGTCCACCATACCTACCTATGGATTGAGTAAGATCCTTCAAGTAAGTTGTCATGTTGCAAGCAATAAAAATTGCTATCTAATTATGTATGACTTATTAGTGCAGAGAAAATAAGCTTTGTATGATCTTGTTGTGGAAGTAATAAAATCGACGGACTGCATAATAAAGGTCCACATACAAGGGGCAATATAAAGTGACGTTCTTTTGCATTAAGATTTTGTGCATCAACCCTAAACGCACATGACAACCTCTGCTTCCCTCTGCGAAGGGCCTATGTTTTACTTTATGTTTTTACTTTATGCTTGAGTCAAGGTGATCCTCACCTCTCCCTTTTTCATTTTTTCCTTTGGCAAGCTCGTCGTGTTTGAAAGATCATGATATATATATATATCCAATTGGATGTTAGTTAGCATGGGCTATTATTGTTGACATCACCTAAAGGTGAATACGTTGGGAGGCAACACAATAAGCCCCTATCTTTCTCAGTGTCCGGCTGAAACTCCATAACCACAAGTACTGCGTGAGTGTTAGCAAATGTAGAAGGTTACAAGATAGTTGAGTATGTGAGCTTGCTGAAAAGCTCTATTGTTGACTCTTTCTGATGTTACGATAAATTGCAATTGCTTCAATGACTGAGATTATAGCTTGTTAGTTCCCAATGAAGTTTTTGAACCATACTTGACATTGTGAATTGATTGTTACTTGAGCATAAGAAATCATATGATAAAATCTATATAGGTTGCTGTTATAAGGATGATCATGATGCCCTCATGTCCGTATTTTATTTTTATCGACACCTCTATCTCTAAACATGTGGACATATTTTTCGATTTCGGCTTCCGCTTGAAGACAAGCGAGGTCTAAGCTTGGGGGAGTTGATACGTCCATTTTGCATCAAGCTTTTATATCAATATTTATTGCATTATGGGCTGTTATTACACATTATATCTCAATACTTATGGCTATTCTCTCTTATTTTACAAGGTTTACCAAGAAGAGGGGGAATGCCGGCAGCTGGAATTCTGGCTGGCAAAGGAGTAAACATTGGAAACCTATTCTGCACAGCTCCAAAAGTCCTGAAACTCCACGAAACATCTTTTTGGAATTAATAAGAATTTTTGGGCGAAAGAAATACACCAGGGGGCCCACAACCTGTCCAGGAGAGAGGAGGGCGCGTCCCCTACTGGGCGCGCCACCCTATCTCCTGGGCCCCCTGGTGGGCCTCCGGTGTCCATCTTCTGCTATATTAGAGCTTTGACCCTGGAAAAAATCGTGGGCAAGCTTACGGGACGGAACCTTGGCGGAATCAATCTAGGGCTCCGACGGAGCTGTTCTGCCGGGGACACTTCCCTCCGGGAGGGGGAAATCATCACCAACGTCATCACCAACGATCCTCTCATCGAGAGGGGGTCAATCTCCATAAACATCTTCACCAGCACCATGTCCTCTCAAAACCCTAGTTCATCTCTTGTATCCAATCTTGCATCAAAACCACAAATTGGTACCTGCGGGTTGCTAGTAGTGTTGATTACTCCTTGTAGTTGATGCTAATTGGTTTACTTGGTGGAAGATCATATGTTCAGATCCTTTATGCATATTATTACCCCTCTGATTATGAACATGAATATGCTTTGTGAGTAGTTACATTTGTTCATGAGGACATGGGTGAAGTCTTGCTATTAGTAGTCATGTGAATTTGGTATTCGTTCGATATTTTGATGAGATGTATGTTGTCTATTCCTCTAGTGGTGTTAAGTGAACGTCGACTACATGACGCTTCACCATTATTTGGGCCTAGAGGAAGGCATGGGGAAGTAATAAGTAGATGATGGGTTGCTAGAGTGACAGAAGCTTAAACCCTAGTTTATGCGTTGCTTTGTTAGGGGCTGATATGGATCCATATGTCTAATGTTGTGGTTAGGTTTACCTTAATACTTCTTTTGTAGTTGCGGATGCTTGCAACAGGGGTTAATCATAAGTGGGATGCTTGTCCAAGTAAAGACAATACCCAAGCACCGGTCCACCCACATATCAAATTATCAAAGTACCAAATGCGAATCATATGAACGTGATGAAAACTAGCTTGACGATAATTCCCATGTGTCCTCGGGAGCTCCTTTCTCATTATTAGAAATTGTCCAGGCTTATCCTTTGCTACATAAAGGATTGGGCCACCTTGCTGCACTTTATTTACTTTATTTACTTGTTACTTGTTACTATTTATCTTATCACAAAACTATCTATTACCTACAATTTCAGTGCTTGCAGAGAAAACCTTATCGGAAACCGCTTATCATTTCCTTCTGCTCCTCGTTGGGATCGACACTCTTACTTATCAAAAGGACTACAATAGATACCCTACACTTGTGGGTCATCAAACACTCATCGAAGAAACTTGGTTCAACGGATTTGGATGCACAAGCAGTATTTCCGCTTAGTACAGATATTTTGGCTAGCAAAGGATTCTAAAAAGCAAGCACCACATGTTGGAGGATCTATAACAATATAACTTCTATAAAAATATACCTAGGCACAACTCATTATGTTGTCTTCCTTGTCCAATTTCAACTAATTTGCTCAGGTTTGAAAATAATTAATGGGGCTCACAATCATAGAAGATGACTAAGAGAATATATTTATATGTGAAATCTCTCTTCCTTTAATATTCTTTCATGAATTGTTCAAGTAGGGGTGGGTGTTCGGTTCCCCCGAACCGTTCGGTTCGGTGCTTCGGTGCTTTCTAATTTTCGGTCCTCAAAAAACATGGATCGATCGGTCTTTGCTAGTTAAGGTAACCGAGAGTTCGGTCCCTAGCATGATCGGTTCGGTTGTCGGTTCTAGACCGAACAGACCATATTGCATGGGGCTAGTTGGCTTGCTAGGCTGCTACTGCTACATGGGGCGCTGGGCTGGTCTTGTCAACTAGACCAACTTTCTTTAGGGGTGTCAGCTATAGACTAGCTAGTTCTAAAAAAAGCTATAAACTAGCTCCTAATGTTAGCTGGACGCTTTTTATTGTCTAGCCTAAAAAACATACGTGATTGCCTCCAAAAAAACGTGAGAGACATGTACTTAGTTTTTTGTGACAAGAAATAAATCCGGCATGGAAGGTATAGATCACACACGCGAGGCTTGCGCTCATGGGGAGGGTAAGGATAAATTATGGGAGATCTGCGCCATGATTTTGCGAGGAGGCGATTTGGGACGCCCAACTATTTGGGAGGAGGTCGCGCCGTCGGTGCGGGATTGCAGGCTGCGGCCTGCGGGATTGCGGCTGTGTTGGAGTTGCCAAGTTGGGAGGAGAGAAATTATAGGTAGAGTGTCGGTGCTTCGGTTAGTTCGGTGGACCGAGGGTAGACACCGAAATCACCAAATTTAATTCGGTTTTCTAGAATTGCTAACCGAGCTCACTACCGAATATTTCGGTTTCGGTCCAAGTTAAATCGGTTAGGTAAATCGGTTTTCGGGTTATATGCCCACCCCTATGTTCAAATGACCAATACAATGTTTGCTAGCCTTCAATAAATTTATCACCTCTACTTCTTAGATGCAAAGTCATTACTCCCCATGGGATAAGCATATGAAACATATATAATTTCAGATTTATGATATTCAAATCATTCAACCATTTACTCATAGGATATAAGTGAAGCACACGAGTAAATGACAAACTACTCCAAAAAGATATAAGCGAAGATCAATGAGTAGCTAAATAATTATGTAGCTATGTGAAGACTCTCTCTCATTTAAGAATTTCAGATCTTAAGTACTTTATTCAAACAGCAAGCAAAACAAAATAAAACAAAATGACGCTCCAAGCAAAACACATATCATGTGGCGAATAAAAATATAGATCCAAGTAAAGTTACCGATGAACGAAGACGAAAGAGAGGATGCCATCCCGGGCATCCCCAAGCTTAGGCTCTTGCCACTCCTTATTCCATAGTCCATCGAATCTTTACCCAAAACTTGAAAACTTCACAATACAAAACTCAACAGAAAACTCGTAAGCTCCGTTAGTATAAGAAAATAAATCACCACTTAGGTACTGTTATGAACTCATTCCAAATTCATAATGGTGTAATATTTACTTTATTCCAACTTCTCTATGCTTCATACCCTCTGATACTACTCATAGATTCATCAAAATAAGCAAACAACACATATAAAACAGAATCTGTCAAAAACAGAATAGTCTGTAGTAATCTGTATCATTCGAATACTTCTGTAAATCCAAAACTTCTACCAAATTAGGAAGTCCTAAGAAATTTGTTCACCAATCCAGAGCAAAAACAATCAGATCAAAAGCATGTTTCTGTGAATTATAAAACTAATATACTGGGTGCAAAAGTTTCTGATTTTCAGCAGGATCAACACAACTATCACCGTAAGATATCCTAAAGGTCTTACTTGGCACTTTATTGAAACAAAAGCTATAAAACATGATTACTAAAGTAGCATAATCATGTGGACACACACAAACAGTAAGGGTAAATATTGGGTTGTCTCCAACAAGCGCTAACGTTTAACACCCCTAGCTAGGCATGATGATTTCAATGATGCTCACATAAAAGATAAGAATTGAAACATAATGGGAGCATCATGAAGAATATGACTAACACATTTAAGTATAACCCACTTCCTATGCATATGGATTTTGTGAGCAAACAACTTATGGGAACAACAATCAACTAGCATAGGAAGGTAAAACAAGCATAGCTTCAAGATTTTCAACACATAGAGGGGAAACTTGATATTATTGCAATTCCTACAAGCATATGTTCCTCCCTCATAATAATTTTCAGTAGCATCATGAATGAATTCAACAATATAACCAGCACCTAAAGCATTCTTTTCATGATCTACAAGCATATTATTTTTATTACTCTCAACATAAGCAAAATTCTTCTCATTCGGAATAGTGGGAGTATCATAAGAGACTCGAATACTATAAATTCTTTCCGCATTAAAAGAGTAATGTTCAGAAAAAGGTAAACATAATCATGACAAGTTTTATAAATATAATCATCACTACTTTTTATAGCATAAGTTTCATCACAATAATCATCATAAGTAGCAACATTGTTCTCATCATAATCAATTGAAAGCTCTTCCAAAATAGTGGATTCATCACTAACTAAAGTCATGACCTCTCCAAATCCACTTTCATAAATCTTATAATATTCAACACCCTCCAAAATAGTGGGATCATTACTTCCTAAAGTTGACACTCTTCCAAACCCACTTTCATCGATATAACCATCATAAATAGGAGGCATGCTATCATCGTAATAAATTTGCTCATCAAAACTCGGGAGGCAAAAAATATCATCTTCATTAAACGTAGCATCCCCAAGCTTGGGAAAAACATTAATTGCAGCAAATATATTCTCAAACATGTCATTCTCATCAAACATAGCATCCCCAAGCTTGGCCCTTTTCATATCATAAGCATAATCACTCTCATCATTAATAGTATGGATAGCACCAATAGTATGGCAATTATCATCATCACAATGAGTAATAGGAGCAACATCATTTGAGAGGGATACCTTTCTACCTTTGCTTCTCCGTCTTTTCTTTTTCTTCTTCACATCATGTGTGGGTTTAACCCTCTTTTTTGAGCTCCTTATTAATGAGATTGGTTGAATAGAAAGTTCCTTCCTTTTCATTAGTATTCTCTTAAGAAATAATAGGAGGATATCGAGAAGTCTCTTCCTTTTCATTAGTATTCTCTTAATCTTCAATTTTTTTCTTTTCTTTATGTAATTTGCAATATAAGGATTTTCAATGCAATTCACCGCACAATACATAAAAATTTATTCTAGATCAAAATCAAGAAATCTATCAAGATTAAATTTTGGAATACCCTCAGTTATACGTTTCATTACTTCATACCCCAAAAGAAGACTAAGTTGTTTATGATGCTCAAGGGTAATCAAGTTATCACAATTTTTGGACACGATTCGGTCATGAAACAATTTACATTGGAGATTTAAATGACCATGTTCATTGCAAAGTTCACAAGGATGGTGATAAATATTGAATCTTTCAGCACAAATATCTAGCCTTTCTTGCAACCATTTAGTTTCTAAATACTTATGCCTCTTACAAAATCTATCTTCTCTATTTGGTGTGTACTTGCAAACTCTATGCACTCCACAAAAATTGGCATGCTTATAAGAGACATTTTCATCATGACTAGTGCAATCATCAATACTACTATGGATATTCAAAGAGTTCATACTAACAACATTGCAATCATGCTCATCATTCAAAGATTTAGTGCCAAACATTTAATAGACTTCTTCTTCTAGCACTTGAGCACAATTTTCCTTTCCATCATTATCACGAAAGATATTAAAAAGATGGAGCGTATGAGGCAAACTCAATTCCATTTTTTTTGTAGTTTTCTTTTTATAGACTAAACTAGTGATAAAACAAGAAACTAAAAGATTTGCTTCAAGATCTAAAGATATACCTTCAAGCACTCGCCTCCCCAGCAACGGCGCTAGAAAAGAGCTTGATGTCTACTATGCAACCTTCTTCTTGTAGACGTTGTTGGGCCTCAAAGTGCAGAGGTTTGTAGGACAGTAGCAAATTTCCCTCAAGTGGATGACCTAAGGTTTATCAATCCGTGGGAGGCGTAGGATGAAGATGGTCTCTCTCAAACAACCCTGCAACCAAATAACAAAGAGTCTCTTGTGTCCCCAACACACCCAATACAATGGTCAATTGTATAGGTGCACTAGTTCGGCGAAGAGATGGTGATACAAGTGCAATATGGATGGTAGATATAGGTTTTTGTAATCTGAAAATATAAAAATAGCAAGGTAACTAATGATAAAAATGAGCACAAACGATATTGCAATGCTTGGAAACATGGCCTAGGGTTCATACTCTCACTAGTGCAAGTTCTCTCAACAATAATAACATAACTGGATCATATAACTATCCCTCAACATGCAACAAATAGTCACTCCAAAGTCACTAATAGCGGAGAACAAACGAAGAGATTATTGTAGGGTATGAAACCACCTCAAAGTTATCCTTTCTGATCGATCTATTCAAGAGTCCGTAGTAAAATAACACGAAGCTATTCTTTCCGCTTGATCTATCATAGAGTTTGTACTAGAATAACACCTTAAGACACAAATCAACCAAAACCCGAATGTCACCTAGGTACTCTAATGTCACCTCAAGTATCCGTGGGTATGATTATACGATATGCATCACACGATCTCAGATTCATCTATTCAACCAACACAAAGAACTTCAAAGAGTGCCCCAAAGTTTCTACTGGAGAGTCAAGACGAAAACGTGTGCCAACCCCAATGCATAAGTTCACAATGTTACGGAACCCCCAAGTTGATCACCAAAACATACATCAAGTAGATCACGTGAATATCCCATTGTCACCACAGATAAGCACATGCAAGACATACATCAAGTGTTCTCAAATCCTTAAATACTCAATCCGATAAGATAACTTCAAAGGGAAAACTCAATCCATTACAAGAGAGTAGAGGGGGAGAAACGTCATAAGATCCAACTATAATAGCAAAGCTCGCGATATATCAAGATCGTATCACCTGAAAAACACGAGAGAGAGACAGAACAAACACATAGCTACTGGTACATACCCTCAGCCCCGAGGGTGAACTACTCCCTCCTCGTCATGGAGAGCGTCGGGATGATGAAGATGGCCACCGGTGAGGGATCGATCCCCCCTCTGGCAGGGTGCTGGAACAGGGTCCCGATTGGTTTTTGGTGGCTACAGAGGGTTGCGGCGGTGGAACTCCAGATCTATTGTTCTCCATGATGTTTTTAGGGTATATGGACATATATAGGTGAAAGAAGTCGGTCAGGGGAGCCACGAGGGGCCCACGAGGGTGGGGGCGTGCCCAGGGGGGTAGGGCGTTCCTCCGTGCCTCGTGGCTTCCTCGAAACTTCCCTGACGTCTTCTCCAAGTCTCCTGGATTGCTTCCGTTCCAAAAATAACTCTCCCGAAGGTTTCATTCCGTTTGGACTCCGTTTGATATTCCTTTTCTTCGCAACACCGAAATAGGCAAGAAAACAACAATTTGGGCTGGGCCTCCGGTTAATAGGTTAGTGCCAAAAATAATATAGAAGTGTATAGTAAAGCCCATTAAACATCCAAAACGGATAATATAATAGCATGAATACTTCATAAATTACAGATACGTTGGAGACTTACCAATGTATCCTTCATCGCAAATGTTTTGCATCTTTTTTAATGGTTTTTTACATCACCGTTTGCGATTAATGCATCGCACACAGTTTCGTCAAAGGGTCTCTAATCATAGTGCCTCGTTAGCAGCATCTGCAGTAGTGCTAGGTGAAATCATGATACTGAACACATAGGACGTATTAGTATAAATACATAGCCATAGTATTTGGTGTTTCTGATTAAGGGTTCTTAAAAAATAATCTACATATGCACTACCTGTCAAAGGATGTACTTTTTTTCTTGTGCATCAACACATATTTTTACATAACATAATTGGTTGAGAGATGCTTGTTGGTATTGTCATGGAAACAACTGTAGTGACCTCCCATTGAGTTAATTCAATTGAGAGTGGAATTGGTTGCATATACCAGTGTGGGGTTTATATAGGCTAGGAGTTTTTATCAAATAACAAAGACTACTATAATAGTGGTATGTAAACAACTAAACCGTAATCGTTTCACCCCGCCACCTGCTGCCTATTTCGTACACTAGTCCATGGTGGACTAGTATGATAGAGTCCGTAGTCTATGGGGAGAAATCCCTCTCATCCCTCCATCGTGATGAGCTTTTAGCTATATAGTGTTGCATTCGATATACTTTCACCAGTTCATGATGAGAACATTCTAGATGTCGTGCACAATGATGTTTCCTCCATGAGGAAAAATTCATCGGTTGAGCATTATAGTTATTATTAATTTATTGATGATCACTCATAAAAGATTTTGTATTTCTAAACAAACATTAGTTGCTCGAAGTCTTCATGGAGTTCCATGATTAATGTTGAAAGAGAAACTAACATAAAACTGAATTGATTAAGAACATACAATGGTTGTGACACTAGTACAGACATGACTTTCGTAGTCCAAGCAACAAAGACATGTTCAATAGGTCCGAACGAGAAACGATTTACACATGTGGTTCGAGCTGACCACCACATGCGAGAATAGCTCAGGCGGCACCTATTGAAGACTACTGACGGAAGAGTATCATCACAAGCGACTATAGGTTAGAACTGCTATGGAATAGTTCCCCACCAGTCCCACTTGACTACCACTAGTGTGAGTTCATGTTTAAGCAGCCAATCTTCCTTTTGGAACCTCGTGTAATAACCTTGTGCTAAGTTTCATACTTCGCACTTGCTCCTCCTCTAGTAACGCCCCAGTGCCCTGCACTCCTCTTGTGCTTGCTATTATTCATAAGTTTTGCGTGCTCTTCATTTAGCCCGTCATCGCCACAAGGCCTTTGGTTTGTGTTATCGTCACCCCGCCCCACACGAGGATGGTGTGATGTTGCTACCATGAATGAAGCCGCCCCGACAGCACCGGCCCCGGTGCAGAAAATGTCATAATAAGTTATGTGCATTTATGGGTTAGATCATGTATTGTTGGGTAGGGTTTGCCAGTTTTAGCTCACAACAATAAAGTTTATGTTGATTATTAAATTATTTTTTTTTGAAAACGTAGAGTGGAAAATATATATTATTTACTGCATGTTCATCTAAATCGAAGATATTTATTACATACAAGGACCCAAAAAGAACCTAATAGTAGTTGGTAGATACAAGCATCTCATTCAGGAAATGTGCAATGAATTTGTTATGCTAAAAGAGGACTAAAGGGGTCAAGGTAAACAATGAAAAAGCTATGGTCAACGTGGCCATGAACAGTCACCACTATAGATGTGGTAGCTCTAGCTATGCGGCTAGGAATGTTGAGTGAACCGTGGAGGAATAGCGGGAAATGCTAAATGGGCAGCCACCTCCCTTGCCAAAAAAGGCCAGCCACCTGCATTTTGCCGAGATAACTCACTAACTGTCTACAAAATGGTGGTTGGCAAGGAGGAAGGAAGGTAGCTTGTCTTCTAATGCCACCTCATTCGGAATTACCACAACACGACAAGTGTTCAACCAAATAGTAATGCCTCTTTTACCTCCTTAGTTTTGCATTTATATATAACTTTAAATTAAAAGATGAATTATTAATATCATTTGTGTGGCTGTAGTTGGTTGACCTATGTAACCAGTACGATGTTGGAATTCTCGCCGACGGGAGGGAGCATAATACCCGGCCACGTCCCTAGGTAACCCGGATCATGGGGGCACATGAGGGAGAAGGTCTTAATATTACTTGGAGGATAGGATTCCATAGAATCAACACTGGCATGTGAGGAGGATGGTACATGGTTCATAGTACCATATATATTATTCTTATAGGTTCTAGTACATACACAAATTGATTATAACGTTATATGCATTTCTTTCCAATGCAAGGGATGTTATGGGATGAAGAGTTATAACACGGATCTGTGCAAATAATATTGACTGAAAAAAATAACCATCACATCATTCTATATTAAAATTGCCAGGCTTTGCGCACAGTAGCCTCAAAGATACTTGTCTATTAACTAATATAGCAGAAACTCCATAGAAATGTTATTATAGGAAGGTGCACTGCGCATCTTGGACTTACATAGATTCATGACACGTTATGGCTCAACTAATATCCATATATTAGACAACCTAGAGGTTAGACGAAAATCATATAACCTCGTATATGTATTTGCGCGCATTGTATGAAACCAAATATGGTTCTATCAGCCGATGAGATTATATGTGTTTATGTCAGATGCTTGTTCACATGGAAAGGTCTTGATAATGAACTTGATATATTGTAGAACTAAATTATTTGCTGCATTGCTAAGGGATAATATGTCCATACATGATCCTGTGAACTACTGTGCTGAAGACTCAACCAGGTATCACAGCTTTTGGCTTGCAAGGCTCGAATGAATGGGACAAAGGAACCATCATATATATAGCAGATAGTACATGGAAATATGAAAAAGTTCTATTAGCTCAGCTCAAACATCAGACTATCATTAATACTAGTATCGCCAAAAATTGCATAAAGAGGGAGCATACTCACACGCTCAACCACGAGGCATGCAGGCTGAAGTTATTAGTAATTTGTGGAACAAATAAGAAAAAGATCCAATCAATACAACAACATACTACTGGTCAATTTATTAAAGCCAGCGGCATAATCTCGAGTGTGTAACTGTCGAGCTTACATAGCACATAAGAAAAATCATCAAAACAGGCATGTTCCTCCATGAGGTTCAGATTATTCTCAGGCAACGCATCAAGATACATATTGCAGTGTGTAGCTAGACTACTAGTACTAGACAAACTGCTATTATTCGTCTCATGAATATTTCAGAGGTTATATGAAACCTACTGGGAGCTTCTCCGGCACATAGTGGAATGGTTTTTCAAGCATCAAAGCCCTTGTCCTAATATCAGCAGCCTTCCTTCCTCTTCTAGATTTACTTGCACCTGCTTTACAAATACTGGGTTAGTTGAAGCTAGTAATATAATGCTCTAGAATAAGGAAGCACTTTCAATTAAACAAAATGATTAAAATTTAGTATCACAATATAAAACAATGGAATTGGTAAACTGTGTGTCAATATGAGGTAAATTTCTAGAGTTGCAGTACAAAATTGCAGGAACGTGTGAACTCAAGCAATCAAAGTTGTATATATAGTTGGGGTTCATACCACTTGCCTGACCACTGGGATCATTCCTCTTCTGCACAACATAAACAAATGAAAATGTGTGAAGACAGATCTTCAAAACAAAAATATTAAACAGTACATGTAAAAATAGAGAAAATTGCATTGGTTGCACGAAGGAAACGAAGTTAATTCCCTTTCACAGGTAGGAAAACCACAGAATCTTCACTTTAGACTGACAACAGAGTAGGTTCAATGGAAGAAGGAAAGGAACAACGGCGGCCGTCATTATTTGCGAAGGCTGTATATGTATGCACACTTGTTATCTTGAGCTTTTGCATACATCCATATATACTTTAAAATGCTGGTTTACTCTAAAACGTACAGTCGATGTATAGGATACATGAATGTATACCCTACTTTACAAACTTGAATGCCCAATACTAAGAGAAGATAATTGCAGATAGTGTTACATTTCTACTGTAAATTTTTGAAGAAAATATATTGGATGGTTACCTTATTTCGTACCTTTTCTCCTTTAAACACCTGGTTCATCTCTTTGCCATCCAGGAAGAAACGGACACCAGGTGCTGAGCGGAATGTTTTGGGATATCTCTGATGGATGTACTTCTGCAAGGAAATACAATTTTGAGAAATTAAGGTACAAGTCATGCATCAACCATGTGCAACTAGAATATCAGGATCAAGCTAAAAAAGTGTTCTTTTACTTTTGGTCTTCTATGTGTGTGTGCGCATCTATCTGAATGAAAATTAAAATAGCTAAGAAACATAATATTTCTAGGACAGAACACGAACAGCGAGACACATAAGTATGGCCATGTTGCCAACAAAACACTCTGGAAAGATAAGTGATCTAGAAAAACCGGAGGTAATGGATAGCTAAACCCAAAGTATAGTGGCATGTAAAGCATTCATAATGTAATAGTAAGTATATGTATAAATATCTACAAATTATTCAGCATTAATTTAACGAGTATCAACAGAAAGTATTCACCGGACATATTGGTGTAATATAAGAACATCTATAGCTACAAGAGAGGGGCCAAGATACATTGAAAAATAAAAAAGAGGAAAAATATGCATGACGATGGAAATATAACTCTCTTGCTATTACATATTTTTCAGTGCAGTTAAAATGGGCTGATTGGTTTGATAAAATAGAAGAAGCCATTTGTCAAGATGAAGGTACAATATATTGTTCAGGTAACAACGTAAGTAGGTCCAAATAAGAAATTACAGTATGTAATTTTATTGGCTGAGATCGGTTTGTGGCTGAAACGGATCATCTAGGTTTATATCACGTAAGGATATTTTTTCTTGGGAAATGCACAAGGATATTTGTTGTGTTGGATAAATCAGATAAATACGAGATCATGTGTACGAATATTCTCTGTGGATAAGCAGGAGGAACCGAGGGAAGTGCATGTGAACTATGACTGCAAGGAGAAATTACAACCTCACTAAACCAGAGCACCTTCTGACAAATGTCGTATAAAATACTGTCTGAGCATATGCACACAGTTTCTTTAAGCAAGGAAATTCAAACTTTTTACCAGAGAAACACGATGTCCAGTAGATGACTTTTATATTCTCGATTCAAGCACATAATGGATCGATAGAGTATTATCATTCATTTATCGCAGCGGAAGTGACATAACGAGACGGACGGGATGGCTGGCCGGCACCCGGGCCTTGGTGGCATCCAGGGCGCACCGCCCCAAGAAAAAATACGGCAACACGTCCATGGAAACAGATCTCACCTGCCTACCTACTCCCTATAACGTATGTGAATTCCTACTTTACCTTGCAGGGGAGGTATACATACACCCTATAGCTATGTACTTCCAGGATCAATCAAATTAATTCGCTATTCATGCCCAGATTTGGATTGGTGAACGACTTACCCAGTCTGTCTTGCCGTTTTCTCTTTTATTGACGAGGACCTTCCAGTCCCCTTCCTTGAATGATTTGAGCTCCTTCAGCCAGGCAGGAACATCAACCTCCTTCCATTTCATTTTTCTGGGCTGTGCCAAGTTATTGGACATGTACTTGCTCGTTGCTTCATCCTTTGTGTTCTTGGACGAGTTAGTTGGTGATTCGTAATCCCCTCCCATCTCCGAATGAATCGCCCCGGGAGAGGCTTTCATCGAGGGGATCTTCGACCCGCTATTTCTCTCAGATTGGGTGCTTGACACTATGGAGTTGACCATTCTGTATTTTGTTGTTTGGGCTGTGGCTATATGAGTCTCCTTTGCTGTACACGAACATATATAGTCAATGGTTGAGGCAAAAAGTAGCAATACATTATGGAAATTAATGAGGGGCCAGCCTGGCATAAGTTATTAGCATACGAACATGATCTTACAACCGCAACACCCATGCAGGCACATTATTGACTATAGATTTGCAGTAATAAATGATAGCCAATCTCAAAAATAATAAAATAAATGATATCTAAACTATTATAGGGCGCAACTAATGTTTCGAGAGAGCATCTCTAGCAGATCCCGCAATACCATGCGTCCCACAAAATTCCGATCATTTTACGAGATGGATCCTTTTTGCGGCCCTAATAAATGATAGCCAATCTAAAAAATAATAAAATAAATGATATCTAAACTATTATATGGCGCAACTAATGTTTCGATAGAGCATCTCTAGCAGATCCCGCAATACCATGCGTTCCACAAAATTCCGACCATTTTACGAGATGGATCCTTTTTGCGGCCCGAACAGGTCCGCTAAAATTAGCCCGTACAGGTGTGCCGCAAACCGACTGCGCCGACGCTATATCTACGGCTTCGTATCCCTTTTACTGGACGCAAACCCTATCCCTCCACCACAATCCCACTGCGCCGTCACTACCACGCCCCAACTCCTTGCCTTGCCTGTCACACGTATGTGTGGCGGCCGCCTTGCCTCGCCCGTTACACATAGATCCGCGACGCTGCTTGCAGTTCAGTTTCCCTCCACCCAAAAAACCGTTCCGAAATTTGGCATTTTCCCCTGCCCCTGCCCCCCCCCCCCGTGCCAGTCCCCTAAATCTCTCCCGACTCAGAGCCTCACCCCTCGTTGCCGCCTCTCATCCTTGTCGCCGCCGCGCCCCTCGGTGCTGCCTCTCATCCTCGCCGCTGACGCGCCCCTCGTTACCACATCTCCTGCTCGCCGCCTTTGTTGCGCCCCTCATTGCTACCAGCCCCTTCGTCGACGCTGAGTCGCAGCCCTCCTCGGTGCCGCGGGCATGGACTCCTCCTCCATCACTGGAGGCATCTCGCTGCCGCCGCCACCGCAAAGCTCCTCCGCGATGGCTACCCTCCGGCCATCGCGCCCTCCTCCGCCAACATCGGATACCTCACGCCGCCTTCGGACGCCAAGCGAGCCACCTCCCCGGTATGGTCGAAGTTGTGTTTAGTGTAAATAAATATTTAGCATGGATTAAATTTGAGTAGTGTGTCTTACTCTTATTTGTGCTTAGGTTAACTATGAGTAGATTAGGAACATTTTGCAGGTATTGACCTGAGTGCCAATGTTTTGGCGAAACCTCGATTCATTTTCGTTTTGCCGAATTTCTGGCACTCGTTATGTCCTCTTTTTAGCAAAGTCATGTCAAATTTTTCGTTAATTTTTTAAACTAGGATCCAGTGTAGTAAAGTTGGCTTACCGTCTTCTATGTTAAGACGCTCAGCCGATGGGCCCATCAAATGAGCGTCGTAAAAAGGGCAGAATGTGAAAGAACAAATTAGCCAATGAACCTATCGCCAATAAGGCACCAGGAGAAGATGTGGTGAATGTTTCTACCGGTAGGTGCTTCATGCAAATTATTAAGCCCGGTGAACCGATGTTACCATAACACAAGTTGAGTGCGCTAAGCATTGAATTCAGCTTCTACACAAAGACGTAGTAGCTAGGTCAGAGAAGGGGAGATGTATTACACCACCAATGTTATAGAGGGCCTTGTATTTGTCGACGAGTACCCTGCTAATAAAATATATCTTGGGTTTGAGAGTGTAGTCAACGACAATATTTTCTACATGGAAGTAATCAAGCCATCTTTAATGAGGCTTTGGTCACTCTGGTATACTACAAATCCATTACTCTAGAATGGGGAATTGGCTTCCTTGATCTGTATCTCATGCATTGGGCCAATGTGGATTTTGATAAAGGCCAACATCTTATCGCGACGTACGTCCAAAACACCATTGTTCATAATCCTCCGCACAAGCACAACTTTACTATGCCTTACTTCCAGACATAAGTTCATTTCTTTATGCTTGCACGTATACACCTGAAATCTTTGATATCAACATCATTAATGTTACATTGTTCAATTGTTTTGCGCAACAATGTACACTGGATCGTCATCGCACTTATGCCCCGACGTGGCCGAGCTTGTTTCTTTGATTTCAGGAAGTACCCTAAGAAGCCGTGGACCGAGCTAAAGAAAGTTCTCAATGCTGCTTTTTCTATGGGTTATAAGTCCGGCCGTAAGAACATGCCACATTCGCAGTACGAATTTAACACTAACTTCCGTTGCCGGCAACAACCGAAAGGCGAAAGCATGCACATGTCTGGCTACTATGCCATGGTCTTGATGGATGACTATGTGCGCACAGGACCACTACTGAGAAGTGATTCAATGTTGCAAAAATTGTCCAAAGAGAATAAGAAGAAAGTTAACCTAGCTCACTTTTGGACAGGCAAGAGCGCCTTCAGAGGGTGCTCACAAATATCATGAATAGCCATGTGAGGTATGAGGGAATGTTTTACTGCGGGCAGAGAGTCAAGAAGAATAAGAGATGAGAATGAAACATCAGCATGGACATATACATGCTCCTTTCCAGTCTAGAAAACCGTCAAAAACAATTAACTATGTCATGACACAATGCTTGTTACCTTGTGATCTCTACTTTATATGTACGAGTGTCATTTGTTTATATATTAACCTTGTGATATTTCTATATGTATATATTTTGAATGTTATTGTCTGCTAAAAATAACAGATGGGGCCGCCAAGAAGATTTGTGGGAAGGGGTCTCTGCGGCGGACATGGAGAAGCACTATCTATGGACGCGGGAAACGTATCGGCATAGCACCTCAAGGAGGCGATGTTAGCTTGGGTCAGAAGTATTCCATGGCCTATTGTTCTCTCCCAGCGATTTAGAAGATTGCAGAGAGGCAGTTCAGTGACTTTGCAGTGTGCATCCTTACGGAAGCGACCCTGGATGAGAGGCTGAGGACCTTTGGGCTTCCCTTTAAACTTGCCCTGAGTCACGGCCAAGGCTTCTCCAGGAGCAGCTGGCTCAGCTTTCTTACGCTTCGCCTGGACCGAGTTTTTTCCGACTGGCTCGGCTTATACTTGCCACTCCGGAGCCGATCCTCTTCTTCACCATTGGCACATTTGGTGGAAATCTCCATCATTCGACTCAGGGTCATGTCTCCGGTCCGACAAACCTTCAAACTTAACTCTTTGTTCTTAACGCCTTCCTTGAAGGCACAGACTGCTTGGTGATCAGATACGTTCTCCACTGTATGATGCAATGTGATCCACCTCTGGATGTAATCTCTCAGGGTCTCATTCGACTTTTGCACGCAGACCTGTAGCTCTGTCAAACCTGCTGGTCACTTGCAAGTTCCCTCAAATGTCCTGACGAACACTCGGGCAAGATCTTCCCAAGTGTAAATGCTGCTAGGCGCCAACTGATTCAGCCAGGCTCTGGCCGAGCCCTCCAACATAAGCGGTAGGTGTTTCATGGCCACCTCATCATTGCCACCGCCAATCTGAACAGCCACTCGGTAGTCCTCAAGCCAAGTATCGGGCTTGGACTCTCCAGTGAACTTACTCACCCCAGTTGCCAACCTGAAGTTGGGAGGGATCACCGCGGCCCTGATGGCTCTGCTAAAACACTCTGGTCCTAAAACATGAACTCGGCTGCTGGTGGGCACATCTCTGTCGTGGCCTTCTCGGTGAGCTCTGTTCCGGTCGACCAGACCTTGCAAGATAATGGATCTCGCATCAAAGCCTGGTTCCTTGTGTTCGACCGGAGCTCTTCGCCCGACACTGCGCTGGCGTCTGTCATCTTGCTGCCGAGGGGCGTAAGACCCACCCCTTGGGGGAGGAGTGGGCACTCGACGCCGATCATCGCGATCGAATCGCTCATCATACTGATCACGTCGACCCCCACGTCCCTCACGCCGCGGAGGCGATCTTGGGCTATGAGCCGAATGGACTGTATTCGCAGCGACAGATCGACTGTGAATCCTATTGCGTGACTGTGATACGACTGAATTCTGATCTCCTGTTGTCCGGAGCAAATCTTTGATCTGCATCAAGCCTCTGCCAGCCTCTGACTGAGAGGGCTGAATCGACTCCGCTATACGGGCTGCAGCTGCTAGATTCTGAATTGGGGTTCGATATACCTGAGTCGGTTGCGGAAAGATTGACGTCGACTGGAGTCTGGTACTCGTTGCCGCGCGCGCTCATCGAGTGCTCGCTGAAGGTTCTCCAGTCGAGTGCTCTTAGCCAAGTTGGCCAAACGCGCGTCCTCCAAGGCACGAGCCTCGGGGGTTTCTCCTACGATAGGAGTATGCAGAGCATCCATGTTCCGGCGGCGAAGATCTTCCCTTTGCAGCGAAGTGAGTGGCTCGGGTTGATACTCCTCGTGGGCCTGCGCCGGGTCGCCTCCACCGTCTCCTCCGTCAGTGCGGGGAAAGCCGGGAGGACTACGCAGCCCATTGACCATCAGGACCTCCGCCGCTGGATCACTGCTGTTGCACTCGGATGCAGTCTCTACGGAGCCAGTCGACAGATCAAACAGGCCGTAGAGAGATTCATCGGGCTCGATTGCCGCGACTTGGGTGGTGGCCGATTGGCGAGCCACTGCATGTCTCACCCGCCGCTGAAGCCTCGACCAACCAGAGCGCTTGCGCTGGCGGGAGACAGGGAGGGAGGACGACACAGGAATCGACCGATACGGAGCCGATGGTTGCCGCAGCAGGACGCCGCGGACACATGCGCGAAAGTGCGTCGCCCCACGGACGGGAAGCGCATCGATGTCGAGTGGAGCCTCCTGGAGCCAAGCGGAGTCGTCGGTGATGAACGTGAGCGCGCCGAGACGGATCTCACGGCCCTCGACCAAAACTCTGCCAGAAACCATGATGAAGGCGATCGGAACAATTGCAACTTCTCCAATAAGTCGCTAAGACACCTGCCCAAGGTGGGCGCCAACTATCGTGGTTCTAAGCCTGACAGTAGAATAGGGGGGTAGGTATGGAGAGGCAAGATCCTAGCTATGGAGTAGTTGTATACGCAAGGGATTTACGAGTTCAGGCCCTTCTCGGAGGAAGTAATAGCCCTACGTCTCGAAGCCCGGAGGCGGTCACCTGGATTATGTGCGTATGAGTTACAGGGGTGCGAACCCTTCTGCCTGTGGATGGGGGTGGCTTATATAGAGTGCGCCGGGACCCCAGCCAGCCCACGTAGCGGAGGGTTTAAAGTACATTAAGGCATGGCGTAACTGATAACGCCTTACATAAAGTGTAATCATGACCATAAAGACTACTTAATTACAGACCGTTTGGATACAGAGTGGCTCTTGAACTCCTGGTGGTCGAATGAGTCTTCATGGTCGAGTGTCTTTGAGTCTGTCGAGTGGAATCCTTCCAGTTCGACTGGAAGGCAGTTTCTTCTAAAGATGTCCTTGGGGAGGGTATCTTAGACAGGTCCATGACCCTACCCTAGATACATGACTTCATCATTGAGGGCCTAGCCAGCAGCAAGGTAGCCCACTAGCCCGCCTGCTGGTGCACAAGGCCCAAACCAAAAGCTAAACCTGCGACCAGGGACGTGAGACTCCGTGCCGTGGGCTTCCTGGTGAAGTGCTCCAGCTGTAAAATAAAAGCAATACCTGGTTTGTCCCACCTATGAATGAGATGGGGGCAAAAGCTTTGGCTACATGAGGATATGGGCTGTTTGTGGTGAAAGGTACGAGAACAAAGTAAGCTTTTTTCAATATAGCTTACAACACCTTTCAAGTGGTACGAGAACAAAGTAAGCTAGTCTTTTGGTGTGCACCAAACCGAACAAATCGCTTAACCGAGATCTTGGTTAGCATTTTTTACTTGTATAACTTTTAGTTTTCTGTTAAGCTAACTGAATTTTAAAAATAACCAAATAGTAGAAATCAAATTTCCGGTTACTACCGAACGCCTAGCCCTAAGCTCAACATATAACTATCCACTGAAAAGATCCACCTCTACATGTAACCATCATAGGATAAGTCGCAGCCGTTTTTATTTAGTTATGATAATTATATAAAATAACTACTCCCTCCGTCCCATAATGTAAGATGTTTTTTGACACTACACTAGAGTCAAAACACGGCTTACATTATGGGACGGAGGGAGTATTTTACAACTATCCCACTAGCATATTTTTCTCTTAGCATCATCCAAACATGTCACCTCAACATGTAGTCATATATGGAAAAATGCCCACCTTCATAGTCAGACATTCTTGGGAAAAATCTCCGAGCCATTTTTATCTAACAATGCTATTTATATATAATGAATATTTTAGGACAATCCAAAAAATCATATGTATTTTCAATTTTAGTTCTTGTATTATTAATCTAAATATTCATGTTCCATACAACCAAATCTCATGGAAAATATTGTAACCAATTCTGGTAGAAACATTGGATATCATCTAGGTCAAATTATTAATTTACCAAGTAATCAATGCATTTGTGACATGATCATTGCATTAACACCGCACATCATTAATCAACTTGATGGCCAACTTTGATCTGTACTATACAGACACATAACAATTGTTTACATAAATTGCATGGGATCCTCTCAAAGCAACATTATTAAGGGAAACAATAAATTGTACCCGACCTATCCATCAAGCACATTGGTTGGGTGCATCACTTCATCCATTTCATGCTAATTTGCTCACTGTCTCTCCATCAGCACCCCCGTTCTTTCTTTCAATCTCCCACTCCACCATGGAGACGATGTGCTGCTACTCCATTTCTCCACCACGCAAGTTTCTCCTTGTCCACACCACCTCAGCCACCCAACTACCACCACTTCCTCTCTATTGCTTCCCTCGTCCAAGGAGCTAGGAATGGGCTTGGGCTAGGTAGATTTGGTGCTGACAAGCTCCGGTGAGCCTGGTTCGTCACCTACAACCATCAGTTCATGTATTCACTATCTGTTAATGTTTTGTTCCAGTTCTCTATTAAAAGGAGCACCCTAATTACCCATAGTTTCCATTAGGACCCTGCTGCAATGGGAGGGTAGGACAAAAAATGTCATGCAAGTTCTTACCGCAAGCACATATGACTATATACGGAATACATGCCTACATATGATTGATGAATTGGACCTATTGTGTATCGCTCTAGGTTGTGACTGTTAGATGGTGAGTGTCATCCAAATATCCATCGCTACTCTATGCCATAGTATTGTCTTTGTTGGAATCACTATTACTGCTGATGTTCCAATTGCTACAAAACTGCTACTACTATTACTCTTACTGCTATTTCCACTACTATATGTGCTACTAAGAAATTGCTGCAAGGAATGACTTCACTACTACCATAATCATTTCACATCCCCCACCTGCTGTCTATTTAGTACACTAGTCCATGGTAGACTAGTCTAATAGAGTTCATAGTCTATGGTGAGAAATCCTTCTCATCCCTCCATCATGATGAGATTTTAGCTATATAGTGTTGCATTCAATATAATTTCACCACTTCATGAAGAGAACATTCTAGATGTGGTGGGCAATGATGTTTGCTCCATGACGAAAAATTCATCGATTGAGCATTATCGTTTTCATTAATTTACTGATGATCATTCCATAAAAGATTTTGTAGTTGTAAACAAATATTAGGTGCTCGAAGACTTCATGGAGTCCCATGATTAATGTTCAAAGAAAAATTAATATAAAGCATAAGTGATTAAGATCATACAATGGTCGTGACACTAGTATGGATATGGCTTTCGTAGTCTGAGCAACAAAGACATGTTCAATACGCCCGACCAAGAAATGATTTACACATGTGGTTCGAGCTGAGCACCGCACGTGAAAATAACTCAGGCGCTCCTATTGAAGAATATAAACGGAAGAGTCTCATTGTAAGCGACTACAGGTTAGAACCGCTATGGAATATTTCCCCGCCAATCCCACTTGACAACCACCAGTGTGCGTCCATGTTTAAGCAATCAGTCTCCCTTTTTGAACCTCATGTGATAACCTTGTCGTAAATTCAGACTTCTCACTTGCTCCTCCTCTGACAATGCCTCAGTCCCTTGCACACCTCTATTTTTCATTCGTTTCGTGCGCTCGTCATCTAGCCTGTCGTAGCCACAATATCTTTGGTTTCTGTTATCGTCACCCCGCCCCCACACGAGAATGGTGTGATGTCACTACCATGAATGAAGCTGCCCAGAAGGCACCCGCTTTGTCTTACCCATTTCTGGGCTCCCATCGAGCATTAGGTGCACCACATGTCATAAGAAGTTATGTGCATTTATGGGTTAGATACTGTATTGTTAGATGGGTTTGCCGCTTTTAGCTCACAACACATAATGTTTATGTTGATTTTTAATATTTTTTCTTTGGAAACAGAGTGGAAAAATATTATTTACATCAAATGCATGTACAGCTGAATCAATGATATTTACTACATACGAGGGCCCAAAAAGCATCAAAGTGTTGTTATAGATACAAGCATCTCACTCAGGAAACGTGTGATGAATTTGTTAGGCTATAAAGAGGACTAAAGAGATCAAAGCAAACAATGAAAAAGGTAGGGTCAACATGGCCAAGAACATTCACCACTATAGATGCGGTAGCTCTAGCTATGTGGGTAAGAAGGTTGAATGAGCCGTCGGGGAGTAGCAGGAAATGCTAAATGACCAGCACCCTCCCGTGCCAAAAAAGGGCAGCCACCTGCATTTTGCTGAGATAACTCACTAACGGTCTAGAAAATGGTGCTTGGCAAGGAGGAAGGAAGGTAGCTTGTCTTCTAACGTCACCTCATTCGGAATCCTATATATAACTAAATAGTCGATCCCTACTAACTCAAATTCTCTTAACATGCAGCCCTCCACATAACCAAATGTGTCACATATCATCCACTAACACTATTTTGCAGTACACGCACACCCCAATTTAATGGATGTAACTTTAGTAGTCCAGCATGAATGCGTACTATTTGTTCACACATAATTACTTATGAAAATAATAGCTTTTGATTTAGCTCATTTTGTTGATACATAATTCATCTAAAATTACTCTTGAAATTTCCGCAACAATGTGCGGACAAATCACCAAGTTACCACAACACAACAAGTGTTAAGGCATTTATATATAACTTTAAATGAAAAGATGAACTATTAATATCATTTGTGTACATCTAGTTGGTTGACCTATGTAACCAGTCTGATGTTGGTATTCTCGTCGACAGGAGGGAGCATAATGTTTGGCCACGTCCCTAGGTAACCCGGATCAGGGGGGCGCATGCGGGAGAAGGTCTTAATATTACTTGGAGGATCGTATTCCATGTAATTGAGACTGCCATGGGAGGAGGAGGATGGTACGTGGTTCATTAAACCATATTATTCTTATAGGTCCTAGTAAATTCACAAATTGATTATAGTGCCATATGCATTTCTTTCCAATACGAGGGATGTTATGGGATGAAGAGTTATAACACGAATTTGTACAAATAATATTGACTCAAAAAATAACCATCACATCATTCTATATTAAAATTTGCAGACTTTGCACAGAGTAGCCTCAAAGATACTTGTCTATTAACTGATTCAGCAGAAACTCCATAGAAATGTTATCATAAAAAGGTGCACTTCGCATCTTGGACTTACATAGATTCATGACACGGTATGTTTTAACAAATATTCATTTTTTAGACAGCCTAGAGGTTAGCCGAAAATCATATAACCTTCTATATGTATTTTGTGCGCATTGTATGAAATCAAATATGGTTCTATCAGCTGATGAGATTTTATTTTTTTTATGTCAGATGCTTGTTCACATGGAAAGATCTTGATAATCACCTTGATTTATTGAAGAAATAAATTATTTGTTGTATGGCTAAGTGATAATATGTCCATATTGACGGAAGTACATAATCCTGTGAACTAATTTGCTGAAGAATCAAGTAGGTATCACAGCTTATTGCTTGCAAGGCTCAAATGAATGGGATAAAACAAACCATCACACACACACACACACACACACACACACACACACACACACACACACACACACACACACACACACACACACACACAGTACCGCCCCGGACACACCCGCCGATGGTCGTTACCAGTGGCGGAGCCAGGATTGGCCGATTCCCCAGGCGAGAAACTAAGGGTCAAAAAATAACCCCCCCCCCCAACCCCTTCCCTGAAAAATTCTTTTTCTTTTTTGCGAAGATTCCCTGAAAAATTCAGTTTCAAAGCTTATAAAAGTCAAGCAGGGGGCAATGACAGCGACGTGTCTTCGGCTCGCTCCTGTGTTTGTAGTCGTTGCTAGGTAGTTTATGAACCTGGATGTAATTTTTAGTATATCTGGTGTTCGTTTTATTGACATGATTGAAGATGAATAGATGGAAACATTTCCCAAAAAAGGTATAAATTTTGAATTACAAATCGGTGCATTCAAGCATTTTTTTAACTTAGCAGGTTTAATAACAAATGCAAAATGTGAATTACTAAACCGGGTTCCACATTTATGTTCTCTGCAGAACTACAAAACTAAGGAATACAATATGAAAAGGGAAAAGCATTAAGAATTAAAGATCTTTTCTCAATCAAGCATCAAATAGTGGCAATTAGCAAGAGTTCGCCGCAAAAGAAAACAAGAAAAATTGGGATTTGTAAACAGTAACTAGCAAGATAAATCTCTTCATCAACTAGCCTAACACGGGCTACGTACGCTACGTCAAAAGATCTTCCGAAACCTAGCCTGCTTCTTGGCGTCCGTGGACACCTCTTCTGTGGCATAACGGGCAAGGTTCTCGAACTCTCTGCTGTAAGCATCAACAGCCATCTTACTCTGGGTGAAACTACAGAACTCTTCTCTCTTGCGATCGATGAGGGCCTGGGGAATGTGATGCTCGCGAAAAACCTCAGTGAAATCCCTCCAGGTAGGAATCTGGCCAGCTGGAAGCATAGCCTCATAGTTCTGCCACCAAAGACTAGCAGGACCTTCCAGGTGGTATGTGGCATAGGTGACCTTGTCATATTCAGCTACGTTCGCGGAACGCAGCTTATGAGTGATGCTACGGAGCCAGTCATCTGCGTCGAGTGGCTCAATGGAATGATGAAAGGTGGGTGGGTGCAAGCGGATGAAGTCATGAATGGTCACAGATCCTTTGAACTGATGTGCGGTGTTCTCCTCGATACGTGCCAACAAGAGGTTAGACTCACGCTTGTTTCTCTCCATATCTAACATGAACTCTGCCAACGAAGGTTGGTCGGGAGGATCCTCATACCTACCATCTCCGTGGTTCTGGCTACGAGCAACAGAACTTCGCTTAACTGATGACATCCTGAGAAACGAAACCAAGGACGGAATCAGCATCATCTATAGGCTATAGAATGTAGGATAAGAAAATTAGTAACTCTCGCACTCCTAGGGCAATTCTGGTAGCATAACGGCAGTAAAATGCTCAAAATGGGACATCCTGCTAAAAAGGGATAGTACAACAACTCAACATCATCACTCAAGGTTCTGAGATAGTACTGAACAGGCTACACCGGAAGTACTCGAAACTGGGATATGACTCTGACCAACCAATCCTATGGGACTACGGAGTAGTAACACGTGATCCTGATAGACAGAAGAGAAAGCCTAGTTCCTTAACCCCGCAGGAAAGATAGGATGACTCAGATCAGAAGGCCATGAGGTAAAGGAGTAAAAAGAGCCTTACGTTCCTTCCCCACAATCAATTCCCTTACATAACTAAAGAATTTCTAGACTCAACTTCGACCAGTTTGGCTTGGTAATCCTATAGGCAGTCAGGCTCTAATACCAAAGTTGTCAGGACCCCGATCTTAAGTCACATCGATCTAGCATGTAACACCTCATATCACTTTGCGGCCTCACGCACGGTATTCCCATGGGTGTCGCCTTACCATGCCCGGGACCGTTTGCGCCTTTTGGCACACGTATATGATAGTGTCGCTAGCATCCATATGACAGAGAACCCGGGCTGACATGGCTAGTCGTGAACCCAAAGTGGCACTAACTTACAGGAACAGGCATACATGACCCAACAACGAACGTGTCGATCATCAGCGAGTGAATCCGGGCTGTAGCAACTGGGCTAGCAGGACTCCGGTAAACCGGGATGTAGCAGGCTAACAGGACTTCGGTAGACACCGCGTGACATTTCCCCGAAGGGACAGACATAGGAACGAAGAAGGACACATGCCGGCCAGCCTAAGTGTTCCGGAGTAGTAGAAAGCTACCAGGGCTCAGTGGAAGCACTAGGAGACATTTCCCGGTAAGAGAGGCTACTAAGGATAAACAACTAGATAGTCAGATCCCACACATAGCAATACACATTACACGTACGCATAACATGCAAGTATGTGCTGTACAACATGGCATCACAGCATAACTCAACAACTCATATAGATAAAGGCTCAGAAGAGCCATCATAGCATTATTACAAGCAGGGGTCACATGCTCAACATTCAGAGCAAACAGGCAACAAGCGGAAGCATTACATGTCTGAGTACAGACATCTACAAATGAAAAAGGTTGAAGAGCCTGACTATCTACAACATCCGATCAAGATCATAGCTGAGGTACAAGCTACTCGTCGAAGTCCACGAGAACACTAGTAAGACCGAAGTCTCCGCTGCAAAAACATAAATAGAGCAACATGAGTACAAAGGTACTCAGCAAGACTTACATCAGATCTTATCATACATACACTTGTATCAAGAGGATAATGTGGGGTTTAGTTGCAGCAAGCCAGCTTTGACTCTGTGGCTATGCTGTTCTACGACTACCAGAACTTCTTTGAGGTGATATGGCACACACGAGTCCACTAATCACCACACAATACACTACTATGGATTCATCCTCGTCTCCCTACGAGAAGGCCATCCATAGCACTCACACTTGTCTTGAGCATTTTAGAGTATCCACTTCAAGTTGTCTATGTACCATGTAAGCATCCAAGAAGTCCATAACCGCGGACTCGGCTATTCGAATAGATCATGTTAACCCTACAGGGGTGTACTTCTTCACACACGCTCTCACCACTTACCGCCATGTACACGTCACGTATCTCGGCAACCTTCAAGCGGAAGCTTGGCGAGGGTGTCGGCCACGACCTGACTAACCACACAAGACTCTAGCCCAGGTTTATCACCTATTCGGGTTCCATCCGCAAGGAGATCCGGCCGGGGTGTCACTCACAGCCCCAAACAATGTGTGCAGGGTTCCCGAGCCCACCATCCGGGTGCCACTTGGTACACCAGGCCACGTGTGCCTAGTCTGTCCCAAGCCCACCCTGCCGGGTGCCACTTGGTAGAAAAATAGCACTACCTACAAACACCAGAAACTAGTTGCGACTCCTAGACAGAAACCAAGTTGGTTAATAAGCCGAGAGAGTCAATTAAGGATCCCAATGTGTGGTAGTATTGAGTCATTGGACAACATACATAGAACTCAGTGCTTAAGGACGGTTCCAGTGAGACAACCTACCATGTACTCCTACATGGCCTCTCACCGCTACCTTTACCAAATCGTGTTCACACACTTCACTCTCAGCATCAGAACATATCATAACACTCCAATTCATTCCCAATGAATCAGACCTGACACAACTCTAAGCAATAGCAGGCATGGCATGGTAGGAACACAACATGGCTCAATCAACTCCTACACATGCTAGTGGGTTTCAACTATTTACTGTGGCAATGACAGGTCATGCAGAGGAATGGGTTCAACTACCGCAGCACAAAGTAGCAGTTAAATCGTTGTTGTCCTAATGCAATAACTAAGAGCAGGAGCGAGAGAGTAGGATTGTATCAGAATGAACAAGGGGGTTTGCTTACCTGATAGATTAATAGAGGGGGCACTGCTCCTTAGACAGGTACTCTGGAACGGTCTCCGGAGCAGGACCTATCGAGAAGGAACGGTGTCGACAATCAAAACACAATCATATGCAACAACATGATGCATGAACATGGCATGTAGATGTGATGTTGTTTGAGCTAATGCAGCTAGCATTCCATTTGGATGAAGTCCATTTGAATCAAGGATTCAAATGCAATTCCAAGTAAGCTCTTTACAAATGCCATTTTAGTGTTTCACTTATACAGTAGGTATAAGTTGGTTTGTCATGCATGAAACTAGTACAGACGGAAACATTGCATTTTTTGATAATTTTTTACATATAAATTATTTCAATCTGAGCTACGGTTGAATTTCTACGAATTTTTAAAGTTTTCGGCATTTTCTGGAAATTCCTGAATAAGAATAAATCCAGAAAATTGCATTACCGCGTCAGCATTGAGTAAGCATGACGTCAGTAGGTCAACTACGGCTGACTGGGGTCAAACCTGACGTGTGGGGTCCACACGTCAGTGTCTAATGGTTAATCAGGGGTTTTATACTAATCTAAATAAAATATTAGGGCGCAGGGGCCCACTGTCAGTGTCAGGGTTAGTTAGATGGTGATTAGCCTTAAGCTAATCACCTGGCCGACAAGGCCCGCATGTCAGGCCGGCGAGGTCATCGGCAGCGACCTCAGGACGCGGCGGCGTCCGTGTTACAGGCCACGGGGGCGGCGGCTAAGGGCACCGGGGCGTAGCCCGGGCTCGTCCGCATCCAGGGGAGCAGACGGGAGGCTGCGGGGGCGGTGGCGCTCGCCGGAGCGAGGCTCGCGGCGGCGGCCGGAGCACGGCTCGAGCGGGCGCAAGGCTACAGAGCGCGGGGAGGCAGGAGAGAAGGGGGAATCGATGCAGGGGCTCACGGCGGACTCGATGGCATCGACGACGAGCTCAGGGATGGCCGGACGGCAACGTGCGGGCGGTGGAGATCTACGGCGGCCGGCAATGAAGAAGACGACGGTGGCGTCGAAGGAGGCCGTCCGGAGGTGCGTGGCTCGACGAGGAGGGAAAGGGGGACTCGGAGGAGCTGTGGAGCGCGTCGGGGAGGCGAGGCCGTGGCTGTGGGCGCGGCAACAGTGGCTGGTGGTGGCGGTGCCGCTCGGCCGTGAGAGAGAGCGAGGGAGAGGAGAGGGCAGGACTTGGGAGAGTGCGAGGGGTACGGGGCGACGCATGGCGTCGTCCGAGCGATCCAGGCGACGGGAGGGAGAAGCAGGAGGTGGCGGGAGACGTGGCCGTGGCTGGCTGCGGTGCGGCCACGCAGCTGCTCCTACTGGCAGGAGCTTGAAGAAGCTCCTGGTAGTTGGGCTGGGCCGGCCTGCTGGGCCGCTGGGCCAGGCCAGGCTGCACAGGGGCTGCAGGTAATTTTCTTCTTGTTTTGTTTCTGTTTTCTATTTTTCTGACATTTGTTTTGATATAATATTAATACTAAATCATTTTATTTACTTATGCCAATTTTTGTAGGGGCTAGTGGTATTATTCCAGACCTCCTCAACAAATGGAACAATTTTTGGACATATATTATATATATAACATATACATATCCAATGCAAATAATTATGCATTAATTCCAAATGCCCAAAATAAATACTTATGAGCTGCTAAAAATACTGGTTTGATTTTTATCTGTGTCCAATATTTTCAGAGAGCAACATGAGCATTTTCTTGGACCTTTTTGGAGCACTTTTTATTTGGGTCATTTCCAGAAATGATTCTGAGGGTTTCACAAATCCTCATTTCAAATTTAAATGGAATTTAAACATGATGCACAATTGACTAACTAGTCTAGGTCATACCAGAACTAGGGATGTGACAACTCTCCCCTGTTGGGGAATGTTGCAGAAAATTAAATTTTTTCCTACGGTTTCACCAAGATCCATCTATGAGTTCATCTAAGCAACGAGTCATGGGAGAGAGATTGCATCTACATACCACTTGTAGATCGAGTGCGGAAGCGTTCAAGGGGATGGTTATGATGGAGTCGTACTCGACGTGATTCAGATCACCGATGTCCAAGTGCTGAACGGACAGCACCTCCGTGTTCAACACACGTACGGGACGGGAGACGTCTCCTCCTTCTTGATCCAGCAAGGGGGAAGGAGAGCTTGATGATGATCCAGCAGCACGACGGCGTGGTGGTGGATGCAGCAGAACTCCACCAGGGCTTCGCCAAGCGACTACGGGAGGAGGACGAGGTGTTGCAGGGAGAGGGAGGCGCCAAGCACAAGGGTACGGCTGCCCTCCCCTTTTCCCTCCTTTATATAGGCCCCCCGGGGGGGTGGGGTCCGGCCCTGGAGATTGAATCTCCCAAGGGGGCGGCGGCCAAGGGGGGAGGAGTGCCCCCCAAGGCATGTGGTGCGCCCCCCCTCCCTAGGGTTTCAACCCTAGGTGCAAGGGGTGGGCCTAGGGGGGCACACCAGCCCACTATGGGCTGGCTCCCCTCCCACGTCAGCCCATGGGGCCCTCCGGGATGGGTGGCCCCACCCGGTGGACCCTAGGGACCCTTCCGGTGGTCCCGGTACATTACCGGGTGACCCCGAAACTTTCCCGATGGCCAAAATACCACTTCCTATATATTATTCTTTACCTCCGGACCATTGCGAAACTCCTCGTGACGTCCGGGATATCATCCGGGACTCCGAACAACATATGGTATGCTGCATACTCATATTCATACAACCCTCGGGCAATAACCAACAGCGGGATCTGGATACCCTTGTTGGCTCCCACAAGCTCCTCGATGATTTCATTGGTTGAACCACGATGTCGAGGATTCGATCAAATCCCGTATACAATTCCCTTTGTCAATCGGTACGTTACTTGCCCGAGACTCGATCGTCGGTATCCCAATACCTTGTTCAGTCTCGTTACCGGCAAGTCACTTTACTCGTACCGTAATGCATGATCCCATGATCAACCACTTGCTCACCTTGAGCTCATTATGATGATGCATTACCGAGTGGGCCCAGAGATACCTCTCCGTCATACGGAGTGACAAATCCCAGTCTTGATCTGTGTCAACCCAACGGACACTTTCGGAGATACCTGTAGTGCACCTTTATAGTCACCCAGTTACGTTGTGGCGTTTGATACACCCAAAGCACTCCTATGGTATCCGGGAGTTACACAATCTCATGGTCAAAGGAAGAGATAATTGACATTGGAAAAGCTCTAGCAAACGAACTACACGATCTTTGTGCTATGCTTAGGATTGGGTCTTGTCCATCACATCATTCTCCTAATGATGCGATCCCGTTATCAACGACATCCAATGTCCATAGCCAGGAAACCACGGCTATCTGTTGATCACAACGAGCTAGTCAACTAGAGGCTTACTAGGGACATATTGTGGTCTATGTATTCACACGTGTATTACGATTTCCGGATAATACAGTTATAGCATGAATAAAAGACAATTATCATGAACAATGAAATATAATAATACTTTTATTATTGCCTCTAGGGCATATTTCCAACAGTCTCCCACTTGCACAAGAGTCACCAATCTAGTTACATTGTGATGAATCGAACACCCATAGAGTTCTGGTGTTGATCATGTTTTGCTCGTGAGAGACGTTTAGCCACATTCAGATCCGTATGTACTTTGCAAACATCTGTGTCTCCATCTTGAACATTTTCACGGATGGAGTTGAAACGACGCTTGATGTGCCTGGTCTTCTTGTGAAACCTGGGCTCCTTGGCAAGGGAAATAGCTCCAGTGTTGTCACAGAAGAGTCTGATTGGCCCCGACGCATTGGGTATGACTCCTAGGTCGGTGATGAACTCCTTCACCCAAATCGCTTCATGTGCTGCCTCCGAGGCTGCCATGTACTCCGCTTCACACGTAGATCCCGCCACGACGCTCGCTTGCAGCTGCACCAGCCATTGCTCCACCATTTAACATATACACGTATCTGGTTTGTGACTTAGAGTCATCCAGATCTGAGTCGGCTAGCGTCGACGTAACCCTTCTGACGAGCTCTTCGTCTCCTCCATAAACGAGAAACATGTCCTTTGTCCTTTTCAGGTACTTCAGGATATTCTTGACCGCTGTCCAGTGTTCCTTGCCGGGATTAGTTTGGTATCTTGATACCAAACTTACGGCAAGGTTTACATCAGGCCTGGTACACAACATGGCATACATAATAGATCCTATGGCTGAAGCATAGGGGATGACACTCATATCTTCTTTATCTTTTGCCGTGGTCGAGGACTGAGCTGAGCTCAATCTCACACCGTGTAACATAGGCAAGAACCCCTTCTTGGACTGATCCATTTTGAACCTTTTCAAAATCTTATCAAGGTATGTGCTTTGTGAAAGACCTATGAGGCGTCTCGATCTATCTCTATAGATCTTGATGCCTAATATATAAGCAGCTTCTCCAAGGTCCTTCATTGAAAAACACTTATTCAAGTAGGCCTTAATGCTGTCCATAAGTTCTATATCATTTCCCATCAAGAGTATGTCATCTACATATAATATGAGAAATGCTACAGAGCTCCCACTCACTCTCTTGTAAACGCAGGCTTCTCCATAATTCTGCATAAACCCAAACGCTTTGATCATCTCATCAAAGCGAATGTTCCAACTCCGAGATGCTTGCACCAGCCCATAAATGGATCGCTGGAGCTTGCATACTTTGTTAGCATTCTTAGGATCGAACAAACCTTCCGGCTGCATCATATGCAGCTCTTCCTTAAGATGTCCGTTAAGGAATGCCGTTTTGACGTCCATCTTCCATATCTCATAATCATAGTATGCGGCAATTGCTAACATGATTCGGACGGACTTCAGCTTCGCGACGGGAGAGAATGTCTCATCATAGTCAATCCCTTGAACTTGTCGATAACCCTTAGCGACAAGTCGAGCCTTATAAATGGTAACATTTCCATCCGCGTCCGTCTTCTTCTTAAAAATCCATTTGTTTTCTATCGCTCGCCGATCATCGGGCAATTCTGTCAAAGTCCATACTTTGTTTTCATACATGGATTCTATCTCGGATTTCATGGCTTCAAGCCATTTGTTGGAATCTGGGCCCGCCATCGCTTCTTCATAGTTTGAAGGTTCACTGTTGTCTAACAACATGATTTCCAGGACAGGGTTGCTGTACCACTCTAGTGCGGAACGTGTCCTTGTGGACCTACGAAGTTCAGTAGCAACTTGATCCGAAGTACCTTGATCATCATCATTGTTTTCCTCTTCAGTTGGTGTGTGCATCACAGGAACATTTTCCCGAGCTGCACCACTTTGCCGTTCGAGAGGTAGTACTTCATCGAGTTCTACTTTCCTCCCACTTACTTCTTTCGAGAGAAATTCTTTTTCCAGAAAGCATCCGTTCTTGGCAACAAAGATCTTGCCCTCGGATCTTAAGTAGAAGGTATACCCGACAGTTCTCTTAGGGTATCCTATGAAGACGCATTTTTCCGACTTGGGTTCAAGCTTTTCAGGTTGAAGTTTCTTGACATAAGCATCGCATCCCCAAACTTTTAGAAACGACAGCTTAGGTTTCTTCCCAAACCATAATTCATACGGTGTCGTCTCAACTGATTTAGACGGCGCCCTATTTAAAGTGAATGTAGCTGTCTCTAGAGCGTATCCCCAAAATGATAGTGGTAAATCGGTAAGAGACATCATGGACCGCACCATATCCAATAGAGTGCGATTACGACATTCGGACACACCGTTACGCTGAGGTGTTCCAGGCGGCGTGAGTTGTGAAACGATTCCACATTTCCTTAAGTGTGTACCAAATTCGTGACTTAAGTATTCTCCTCCACAATCTGATCGTAGGAACTTTATCTTTTGGTCACGTTGATTCTCTACCTCATTCTGAAATTCCTTGAACTTTTCAAAGGTCTCAGACTTGTGTTTCATCAAGTAGACATACCCATATCTACTCAAATCATCAGTGAGAGTGAGAACATAACGATATCCTCTGCGAGCCTCAACGCTCATTGGACCGCACACATCGGTATGTATGATTTCCAACAAGTTGGTTGCTCGCTCCATTGTTCCGGAGAACGGAGTCTTGGTCATTTTGCCCATGAGGCATGGTTCGCATGTGTCAAACGATTCATAATCAAGAGACTCTAAAAGTCCATCAGCATGGAGCTTCTTCATGCGCTTGACACCAATGTGACCAAGGCGGCGGTGCCACAAGTATGTGGGACTATCGTTATCAACTTTACATCTTTTGGCATCCACACTATGAATATGTGTAATATTACGCTCGAGATTCACTAAGAATAAACCATTGACCATCGGAGCATGACCATAAAACATATCTCTCATATAAATAGAACAACCATTATTCTCGGATTTAAATGAGTAGCCATCTCGTATTAAACGAGATCCTGATACAATGTTCATGCTCAAACTTGGCACTAAATAACAATTATTAAGGTTCAAAACTAATCACGTAGGTATATGTAGAGGCAGCGTGCCGACGGCGATCAAATCGACTCTGGAACCATTCCCGACGCGCATCGTCACCTCTTCCTTCGCCAGTCTCCGTTTATTCCGCAGCTCCTGTAGTGAGTTACAAATATGAGCAACGGCACTGGTATCAAATACCCAGGAGTTACTACGAGTACTGGTAAGGTACACATCAATTACATGTATATCCACTATACCTTTGGTGTTGCCGGCCTTCTTATCCGCTAAGTATTTGGGGCAGTTCCGCTTGCAGTGACCCTTCCCCTTGCAATAAAAGCACTCAGTCTCAGGCTTGGGTCCATTCTTTGACTTCTTCCCGGTAACTGGCTTACCGGGCGCGGCAACATCCTTGTCGTCCTTCTTGAAGTTCTTCTTGCCCTTGCCCTTCTTGAACTTAGTGGTCTTATTGACCATCAACACTTGATGTTCTTTCTTGATTTCAGCCTCTGCTGACTTCACGATTGAGAACACTTCAGAATGGTCTTCACCATCCCTGCATGTTGTAGTTCATCACAAAGCTCTTGTAGCTTGCTGGGAGCGATCGGAGGATTCTGTCAATGACCGCCTCATCCGGGAGGTTAATGTTCACTGGGTCATACGGTTGTGCAACCCGGACATCTTGAGTATGTGCTCCTTGTGACAGAACTGTTTTCCTCGATCTTCCAACTATAGAACTTGTCGGAGACATCATATCTCGACCGGGCATGAGCTTGGAAAACTAGTTTCAGCTCTTGAACATCTCATATGCTCCATGATGCTCAAAAGCGCTTTTGGAGCCCGGTTCTAAGTTGTAAAGCATGCCGCACTGAACGAGGGAGTAATCATCAGCACGAGTTTGCCAAGCGTTCATAACGTCTTGGTTCTCTGGGACGGGAGCGTCACCTAGCGGTCCTTCTAGGACATATTGCTTCCTGGCAGCTATGAGGATGATCCTCAGGTTCCGGACCCGGTCCGTATAGTTGCTGCCATCATCTTTCAGCTTGGCTTTCTCTAGGAACGTGTTGAAGTTCATGTTGACATGAGCGTTGGCCATTTGATCTACAAGACATGTTTGCAAAGGTTTTAGACTAAGTTCATGATAATTAAGTTCATCTAATCAAATTATTACAATGAACTCCCACTCAAATTAGACATCCCTCTAGTCATCTAAGTGTTACACGATTCGAGTCGACTAGGCCGTGTCCGATCATCACGTGAGACGGACTAGTCATCGTCGGTGAACATCTTCATGTTGATCGTATCTTCCATACGACTCGTGTTCGACCTTTCGGTCTCCATGTTCCGAGGCCATGTCTGTACATGCTAGGCTCGTCAAGTTAACCCTAAGTGTTTTGCTGTGTAAAACTGTCTTACACCGTTGTATGTGAACGTAAGGATCTATCACACCCGATCATCACGTGGTGCTTCGAAACGACGAACTGTAGCAACGGTGCACAGTTAGGGGAGAACACTTCTAGAAATTTTTGTAACGGATCATCTTATTTACTACCGTCGTTCTAAGTAAACAAGATGCATAAACATAATAAACATCACATGCAATTATATAGTAGTGACATGATATGGCCAATATCATATAGCTCCACTGATCTCCATCTTCGGGGCTCCATGATCATCTTGTCACCGGCATGACACCATGATCTCCATCATCATGATCTCCATCATTGTGTCTTCATGAAGTTGTCACGCCAATGACTACTTCTACTGCTATGGCTAACGCGTTTAGCAATAAAGTAAAGTAATTTACATGGCGTTCTTCAATGACACGCAGGTCATACAAAAAATAAAGACAACTCCTATGGCTCCTGCCGGTTGTCATACTCATCGACATGCAAGTCGTGAATCCTATTACAAGAACATGATCTCATACATCACAATATATCAATCATCATTCATCACAACTTCTGGCCATATCACATCAAATGAACAATCGCTGCAAAAACAAGTTAGACGTCCTCTAATTGTTGTTGCATCTTTTACGTGGCTGCAATTGGGTTCTAGCAAGAACGTTTTCTTACCTACGAATAACCACAACGTGATTTTTGCCAACTTCTATTTACCCTTCATAAGGACCCTTTTCCTCGAATCCGCTTCAACTAAAGTGGGAAAGACAGACACCCGCCAGCCACCTTATGCAACTAGTGCATGTCAATCGGTGGAACCGGTCTCACGTAAGCGTACGTGTAAGGTTGGTCCGGGCCGCTTCATCCCACAATACCGTTGAAGCAAGAAAAGACTAGTAGTGGCAAGCAAGTTGACAAGATCCACGCCCACAACAAAATTGTGTTCTACTCGTGCATTAGAGAACTACGCATAGACCTAGCTCGATACCTTTGTTGGGGAGCGTTGCGAGAAAATTAAAAATTTCCTACGGTTTCACCAAGATCCATCTATGAGTTCATCTAAGCAACGAGTCATGGGAGAGAGATTGCATCTACATACCACTTGTAGATCGAGTGCGGAAGCATTCAAGGGGATGGTGATGATGGAGTCGTACTCGACGTGATTCAGATCACCGATGTCCAAGTGCTGAACGGATAGCACCTCCGCGTTCAACACACGTACGGGACGGGAGACGTCTCCTCCTTCTTGATCCAGCAAGGGGAAGGAGAGGTTGATGATGATCCAAAGCCTGACGGCGTGGTGGTGGATCAGCGAGAACTCAGCGAGGCTTCGCCAAGCGACTACTGGAGGAGGACGAAGTGTTACAGGGGGATGGAGGCGCCAAGCACAAGGGTACGGCTGCCCTCCCCTTTGCCCTCCTTTATATAGGCCCCCAGGGGGGCGCCGGCCCTGGGAGATTGAATCTCCCAAGGGGACAGCGGCCAAGGGGGGAGGAGTGCCCCCCAAGGCATGTGGTGCGCCCCCCTCCCTAGGGTTTCAACGCTAGGCGCAGGGGGTGGGCCTAGGGGGGCGCACCAGCCCACTATGGGCAGGCTCCCCTCCCATGACAGCCCATGGGGCCCTCCGGGATGGGTGGCCCCACCCGGTGGACCCCCGGGACCCTTTCGGTGGTCCCGGTACATTACTGGGAGACCCCGAAACATTCCCGATGGCCGAAATACCACTTCCTATATATTATTCTTTACCTCCAGACCATTCCGAAACTTCTCGTGATGTCCGGGATCTCATCCGGGACTCGAACAACCGAGGGCCACCGTCGATGTCGGGAGTTAGTTAGATGGTGATTAGCCTTAAGCTAATCACTGGCCGACAAGGCCCGCATGTCGAGCCGGGCGAGGTCATCGGCAGCGACCTCGGGGCGCGGCGTCCGTGTTACAGCCACGGGAGGCGGCTAAGGGCACCGGGCGTAGTTCGGCTCGTCCGCATCGAGGCAGCAGACGGGAGGCTGCGGGCGGTGGCGCTTCGCCGGAGCGAGGCTCGCGGCGGCGGCCGGAGCACGGCTCGAGCGGGCGCAAGGCTACAGAGCGCGGGGAGGCAGGAGAGAAGGGGGAATCACGAGGGCTCACGGCGGACTCGATGGCATCGACGACGAGCTCGAGGATGGCGGACGGCAACGTCGCGGGCGGTGGAGATCTACGGCGGCGGCAATGAAGAAGACGAGTGGCGTCGAAGGAGGCCGTCCGGAGGTGCGTGGCTCGACGAGGAGGAAAGGGGACTCGGAGGAGCTGTGGAGCGCGTCGGGGAGGCGAGGCCGTGGCTGTGGGCGCGGCAACAGTGGCTGGTGGTGGCGGTGCCGCTCGGCCGTGAGAGAGAGCGAGGGAGAGGAGAGGGCAGGACTTGGGAGAGTGCGAGTGCAGGCGGCGCATGGCGTCGTCCGAGCGATCCAGGCGACGGGAGGGAGAAGCAGGAGGTGGCGGGAGACGTGGCCGTGGCTGGCTGCGGTGCGGCCACGCAGCTGCTCCTACTGGCAGGAGCTTGAAGAAGCTCCTGGTAGTTGGGCTGGGCGGCTCTTGGTGGGGGCTGGGCGAAGCCAGCTGCTGAGGCTGCGGGTAATTTTCTTCTTGTTTTGTTTCTGTTTTCTATTTTTCTGACATTTGTTTTGATATAATATTAATACTAAATCATTTTATTTACTTATGCCAATTTTTGTAGGGGCTAGTGGTATTATTCCAGACCTCCTCAACAAATGGAACAATTTTTGGACATATATTATATATATAACATATACATATCCAATGCAAATAATTATGCATTAATTCCAAATGCCCAAAATAAATACTTATGAGCTGCTAAAAATACTGGTTTGATTTTTATCTGTGTCCAATATTTTCAGAGAGCAACATGAGCATTTTCTTGGACCTTTTTGGAGCACTTTTTATTTGGGTCATTTCCAGAAATGATTCTGAGGGTTTCACAAATCCTCATTTCAAATTTAAATGGAATTTAAACATGATGCACAATTGACTAACTAGTCTAGGTCATACCAGAACTAGGGATGTGACAACTCTCCCCTGTTGGGGAATGTTGCGAAAATTAAATTTTTCCTACGGTTTCACCAAGATCCATCTATGAGTTCATCTAAGCAACGAGTCATGGAGAGAGATTGCATCTACATACCACTTGTAGATCGAGTGAAAGCGTTCAAGGGATGGTTATGATGGAGTCGTACTCGGCGTGATTCAGATCACCGATGTCCAAGTCTGAGCGGACAGCACCTCCGTGTTCAACACACGCACGGGACGGGAGACGTCTCCTCCTTCTTGATCAATAACCAACAGCGGGATCTGGATACCCATGTTGGCTCCCACATGCTCCTCGATGATTTCATTGGTTGAACCACGATGTCGAGGATTTGATCAAATCCCGTATAAAATTCCCTTTGTCAATCGGTACGTTACTTGCCCGAGACTCGATCGTCGGTATCCCAATAGCTTGTTCAGTCTCGTTACCGGCAAGTCACTTTACTCGTATCGTAATGCATGATCCCGTGATCAACCACTTGGTCACCTTGAGCTCATTATGATGATGCATTACCGAGTGGGCCTAGAGATACATCTCCGTCATACAGAGTGACAAATCCCAGTCTCGATCCGTGTCAACCCAACAGACACTTTCGGAGATACCTGTAGTGCACCTTTATAGTCACCCAGTTACGTGGTGACGTTTGATAAACCCAAAGCACTCCTACGGTATCCGGGAGTTACACGATCTCATGGTCAAAGGAAGAGATACTTGACATTGGAAAAGCTCTAGCAAACGAACTACACGATCTTTGTGCTATGCTTAGGATTGGGTCTTGTCCATCACATCATTCTCCTAATGATGCGATCCCGTTATCAACGACATCCAATGTCCATAGCCAGGAAACCATGGCTATCTGTTGAACACAACGAGCTAGTCAACTAGAGGCTCACTAGGGACATATTGTGGTCTATGTATTCACACGTGTATTACGATTTCCGGATAATACAGTTATAGCATGAATAAAAGACAATTATCATGAACAATGAAATATAATAATACTTTTATTATTGCCTCTACAGCATATTTCCAACAGTCTCCCACTTGCACTAGAGTCACCAATCTAGTTACATTGTGATGAATCGAACACCCATAGAGTTCTGGTGTTGATCATGTTTTGCTCATGAGAGAGGTTTAGTCAACGGATCTGCGACATTCAGATCCGTCTGTACTTTGCAAACATCTATGTCTCCATCTTGAACATTTTCACGGATGGAGTTGAAACGACACTTGATGTGCCTGGTCTTCTTGTGAAACCTGGGCTCCTTGGCAAGGGCAATAGCTCCAGTGTTGTCACAGAAGAGTCTAATTGGCCCCGACGCATTGGGTATGACTCCTAGGTCGGTGATGAACTCCTTCACCCAAATCGCTTCATGCGCTGCCTCCGAGGCTGCCATGTACTCCGCTTCACACGTAGATCCCGCCACGACGCTTCGCTTGCAGCTGCACCACCATCGCTCCACCATTCAACATATACACGTATCCGGTTTGTGACTTAGAGTCATCCAGATCTGAGTCGAAGCTAGCGTCGACGTAACCCTTTACGACGAGCTCTTCGTCTCCTCCATAAACGAGAAACATGCCCTTTGTCCTTTTCAGGTACTTCAGGATATTCTTGACCGCTGTCCAGTGTTCCTTGCCGGGATTACTTTTGTATCTTGATACCAAACTTACGGCAAGGTTTACATCAGGCCTGGTACACAGCATGGCATACATAATAGATCCTATGGCTGAAGCATAGGGGATGACACTCATCTCTTCTTTATCTTTTGCCGTGGTCGAGGACTGAGCTGAGCTCAATCTCACACCTTGTAACATAGGAAAGAACCCCTTCTTGGACTGATCCATTTTGAACCTTTTCAAAATCTTATCAAGGTATGTGCTTTGTGAAAGACCTATGAGGCGTCTCGATCTATCTCCATAGATCTTGATGCCTAATATATAAGCAGCTTCTCCAAGGTCCTTCATTGAAAAACACTTATTCAAGTAGGCCTTAATGCTGTCCAGAAGTTCTATATCATTTCCCATCAAGAGTATGTCATCTGCATATAATATGAGAAATGCTACAGAGCTCCCACTCACTTTCTTGTAAACGCAGGTTTCTCCATAATTCTGCATAAACCCAAACGCTTTGATCATCTCATCAAAGCGAATGTTCCAACTCCGAGATGCTTGCACCAGCCCATAAATGGATCGCTGGAGCTTGCATACTTTGTTAGCGTTCTTAGGATCGACAAAACCTTCCGGCTGCATCATATACAGCTCTTCCTTAAGATGTCCGTTAAGGAATGCCGTTTTGACGTCCATCTGCCATATCTCATAATCATAGTATGCGGCAATTGCTAACATGATTCGGACGGACTTCAGCTTCGCTACGGGAGAGAATGTCTCGTCATAGTCAATCCCTTGAACTTGTCGATAACCCTTAGCGACAAGTCGAGCCTTATAAATGGTAACATTTCCATCCGCGTCCGTCTTCTTCTTAAAAATCCATTTGTTTTCTATTGCTCGCCGATCATCGGGCAAGTCTGTCAAAGTCCATACTTTTTCTTCATACATGGATTCTATCTCGGATTTCATGGCTTCAAGCCATTTGTTGGAATCTGGGCCCGCCATCGCTTCTTCATAGTTTGAAGGTTCACCGTTGTCTAACAACATGATTTCCAGGACAGGGTTGCCGTACCACTCTGGTGCGGAACGTGTCCTTGTGGACCTATGAAGTTCAGTAGCAACTTGATCCGAAGTACCTTAATCATCATCATTGTTTTCCTCTTCAGTTGGTGTGTGCATCACAGGAACATTTTCCTGAGCTGCACCACTTTCCCGTTCGAGAGGTAGTACTTCATCGAGTTCTACTTTCCTCCCACTTACTTCTTTCGAGAGAAATTCTTTTTCCAGAAAGCATCCGTTCTTGGCAACAAAGATCTTGCCCTCGGATCTTAAGTAGAAGGTATACCCGACAGTTTCCTTAGGGTATCCTATGAAGACGCATTTTTCCGACTTGGGTTCGAGCTTTTCAGGTTGAAGTTTCTTGACATAAGCATCGCATCCACAAACTTTTAGAAACGACAGCTTAGGTTTCTTCCCAAACCATAATTCATACGGTGTCGTCTCAACTGATTTAGACGGTGCCCTATTTAAAGTGAATGTAGCTGTCTCTAGAGTGTATCCCCAAAATGATAGTGGTAAATCGGTAAGAGACATCATAGACCGCACCATATCCAATAGAGTGCGATTACGATGTTCGGACACACCGTTCTACCGAGGTGTTCCAGCGGCGTGAGTTGTGAAACGATTCCATATTTCCTTAAGTGTGTACCAAATTCGTGACTTAAGTATTCTCCTCCACGATCGATCGAGGAACTTTATCTTTGGTCACGTTGATTCTCTACCTCATTCTGAAATTCCTTGAACTTTTCAAAGGTCTCAGACTTGTGTTTCATCAAGTAGACATACCCATATCTACTCAAATCATCAGTGAGAGTGAGAACATAACGATATCCTCCGCGAGCCTCAACGCTCATTGGACCGCACACATCGGTATGTATGATTTCCAACAAGTTGGTTGCTCGCTCCATTGTTCCGGAGAACAGAGTCTTGGTCATTTTGCCCATGAGGCATGGTTCGCATGTGTCAAACGATTCATAATCAAGAGACTCTAAAAGTCCATCAGCATGGAGCTTCTTCATGCGCTTGACACCAATGTGACCAAAGCGGCAGTGCCACAAGTATGTGGGACTATCGTTATCAACTTTACATCTTTTGGCATCCACACTATGAATATGTGTAATATTACGCCGAGATTCACTAAGAATAAACCATTGACCATCGGAGCATGACCATAAAACATATCTCTCATATAAATAGAACAACCATTATTCTCGGATTTAAATGAGTAGCCATCTCAGATAAACGAGATCCCGATACAATGTTCATGCTCAAACTTGGCACTAAATAACAATTATTAAGGTTCAAAACTAATCCCGAGGTAAATGTAGAGGCAGCGTGTCGACGGCGATCACATCGACTCTGGAACCATTCCCGACGCCAAGATCGTCACCTCTTCCTTCGCCAGATCTCCGCTTATTCCGCAGCTCTGTTGTGAGTTACAAATATGAGCAACGGCACCGTATCAAATACCCGGGAGTTACTACGAGTAATCGGTAAGGTACACATCAATTACATGTATATCAAATATACCTTTGGTGTTGCCGGCCTTCTTATCCGCTAAGTATTTGGGGCAGTTCCGCTTCAAAGGACCCTTCCCTTGCAATAAAAGCACTCGGCCTCGTGCTTGGGTCCATTCTTTGACTTCTTCCCATGGAATCGGCTTACGGGCGCCGCAACATCCTTGCCGTCCTTCTTGAAGTTCTTCTTGCCCTTGCCCTTCTTGAACTTAGTGGTCTTATTGACCATCAACACTTGATGTTCTTTCTTGATTTCAGCCTCTGTTGACTTCAGCATTGAGAAAACTCTTCAGGAATGGTCTTCACCATCCCCTGCATGTTGTAGTTCATCACAAAGCTCTTGTAGCTTGGTGGGAGCGACTGGAGGATTCTGTCAATGACCGCCTCATCTGGGAGGTCAATGTTCAGCTGGGTCATACGGTTGTGCAACCCAGACATCTTGAGTATGTGCTCACTTGTGTAACTGTTTTCCTCCATCTTACAACTATAGAACTTGTCGGAGACATCATATCTCTCGACCCGGGCATGAGCTTGGAAAACTAGTTTCAGCTCTTCGAACATCTCATATGCTCCGTGATGCTCAAAACGCTTTTGGAGCCCCGGTTCTAAGCTGTAAAGCATGCCGCACTGAACGAGGGAGTAATCATCAGCACGAGTTTGCCAAGCGTTCATAACATCTTGGTTCTCTGGGACGGGAGCGTCACCTAGCGGTCCTTCAAGGACATATTGCTTCCTGGCAGCTATGAGGATGATCCTCAGGTTCCGGACCCGGTCCGTATAGTTGCTGCCATCATCTTTCAGCTTGTTTTTCTCTAGGAACGTGTTGAAGTTCATGTTGACATGAGCGTTGGCCATTTGATCTACAAGACATGTTTGCAAAGGTTTTAGACTAAGTTCATGATAATTAAGTTCATCTAATCAAATTATTACAATGAACTCCCACTCAGATTAGACATCCCTCTAGTCATCTAAGTGTTACACGATCCGAGTCGACTAGGCCGTGTCCGATCATCACGTGAGACGGACTAGTCATCGTCGGTGAACATCTTCATGTTGATCGTATCTTCCATACGACTCGTGTTCGACCTTTCGGTCTCCGTGTTCCGAGGCCTTGTCTATACATGCTAGGCTCGTCAAGTTAACCCTAAGTGTTTTGCTGTGTAAAACTACCCGTTGTATGTGAACGTAAGGATCTATCACACCCGATCATCACGTGGTGCTTCGAAACGACGAACTGTAGCAACGGTGCACAGTTAGGGGAGAACACTTCTTGAAATTTTTGTAAGGGATCATCTTATTTACTACCGTCGTTCTAAGTAAACAAGATGCATAAACATAATAAACATCACATGCAATTATATAGTAGTGACATGATATGGCCAATATCATATAGCTCCATTGATATCCATCTTCGGGGCTCCATGATCATCTTGTCACCGGCATGACACCATGATCTCCATCATCATGATCTCCATTATCGTGTCTTCATGAAGTTGTCACGCCAACGACTACTTCTACTTCTATGGCTAACGCGTTTAGCAATAAAGTAAAGTAATTTACATGGCGTTCTTCAATGACACACAGGTCATACAAAAAATAAAGACAACTCCTATGGCTCCTGCCGGTTGTCATACTCATCGACATGCAAGTCGTGAATCCTATTACAAGAACATGATCTCATACATCACAATATATCAATCATCATTCATCACAACTTCTGGCCATATCACATCACATGAACAATCGCTGCAAAAACAAGTTAGACGTCCTCTAATTGTTGTTGCATCTTTTACGTGGCTGCAATTGGGTTCTAGCAAGAATGTTTTCTTACCTACGAATAACCACAACGTCATTTTTGCCAACTTCTGTTTACCCTTCATAAGGACCCCTTTCATCGAATCCGCTTCAACTAAAGTGGGAGAGACAGACACCCGCCAGCCACCTTATGCAACTAGTGCATGTCAATCGGTGGAACCGGTCTCACGTAAGCGTACGTGTAAGGTTGGTCCGGGCCGCTTCATCCCACAATACCGCTGAAGCAAGAAAAGACTAGTAGTGGCAAGCAAGTTGACAAGATCCACGCCCACAACAAAATTGTGTTCTACTCGTGCATTAGAGAACTACGCATAGACCTAGCTCTGATACCACTGTTGGGGAACGTTGCAGAAAATTAAAAAATTTCCTACGGTTTCACCAAGATCCATCTATGAGTTCATCTAAGCAACAAGTCATGGGAGAGAGATTGCATCTACATACCACTCGTAGATCGAGTGCGGAAGCGTTCAAGGGGATGGTGATGATGGAGTCGTACTAGACGTGATTCAGATCACCGATGTCCAAGTGCTGAACGGATAGCACCTCCGCGTTCAACACACGTACGGGACGGGAGACGTCTCCTCCTTCTTGATCCAGCAAGGGGGAAGGAGAGGTTGATGATGATCCAGCAGCACGACGGCGTGGTGGTGGATGCAGCAGAACTCCAGCAGGGCTTCGCCAAGCGACTACGGGAGGAGGACGAGGTGTTGCAGGGGGAGGGAGGCGCCAAGCACAAGGGTACGGCTGACCTCCCCTTTGCCCTCCTTTATATAGGCCCCCAGGGGGGGCGCCGGCCCTGGGAGATTGAATCTCCCAAGGGGGCGGCAGCCAAGGGGGGAGGAGTGCCCCCCAAGGCATGTGGTGCGCGCCCCCTCCCTAGGGTTTCAACGCTAGGCGCAGGGGGTGGGCCTAGGGGGGCGCACCAGCCCACTATGGGCTGGCAACCCTCCCATGTTAGCCCATGGGGCCCTCCGGGATGGGTGGCCCCACCCGGTGGACCCCCGGGACCCTTCCGGTGGTCCCGGTACATTATTGGGAGACCCCGAAACTTTCCCGATGGCCGAAATACCACTTCCTATATATTATTCTTTACCTCCGGACCATTCCGAAACTCCTCGTGACGTCCGGGATCTCATCCGGGACTCCGAACAACATTCGGTATGCTGCATACTCATATTCATACAACCCTAGCGTCACCGAACCTTAAGTGTGTAGACCCTACGGGTTCGGGAGACACGCAGACATGACCGAGCCGACTCTCGGGCAATAACCAACAGCGGGATCTGGATACCCATGTTGGCTCCCACATGCCCCTCGATGATTTCATCGGTTGAACCACGATGTCGAGGATTCGATCAAATCCCGTATACAATTCCCTTTGTCAATCGGTACGTTACTTGCCCGAGACTCGATCGTCCGTATCCCAATACCTTGTTCAGTCTCGTTACCGGCAAGTCACTTTACTCGTACCGTAATGCATGATCCCGTGATCAACCACTTGGTCACCTTGAGCTCATTATGATGATGCATTACCGAGTGGGCCCAGAGATACCTCTCCGTCATACGGAGTGACAAATCCCAGTCTTGATCCGTGTCAACCCAACAGACACTTTCGGAGATACCTGTAGTGCACCTTTATAGTCACCCAGTTACATTGTGACGTTTGATACAACCAAAGCACTCCTACGGTATCCGGGAGTTACACAATCTCATGGTCAAAGGAAGAGATACTTGACATTGGAAAAGCTCTAGCAAACAAACTACACGATCTTTGTGCTATGCTTAGGATTGGGTCTTGTCCATCACATCATTCTCCTAATGATGCGATCCCGTTATCAACGACGTCCAATGTCCATAGCCAGGAAACCAACGACATCCAACGAGCTAGTCAACTAGAGGCTCACTAGGGACATATTGTGGTCTATGTATTCACACGTGTATTACGATTTCCGGATAATACAGTTATAGCATGAATAAAAGACAATTATCATGAACAATGAAATATAATAATACTTTTATTATTGCCTCTAGGGCATATTTCCAACAGCCCCCACTTGAAAGAATCTCGTCCCGAGATTTAGGGGTCGACGGAAAGAAAGTGGGGTACTCCAGTCGAAGACGATCTTCTCGCTCCCAAGTAGCTTCTCTCTCGGAATGATGAGACCACTGAACCTTGAGAAACTTGATATTATGACGTCGAGTGACACGCTCTGCTTGATCAAGAATGCGAACTGGATACTCTTGATATGTGAGGTTATCTTGGAGATCCAGCGTTTCGAGGTCCACTCCGCTGATAGGATCCGAGAAGCAATGCGTGAGTTGAGAGACGTGGAAGACATCATGAACTCAAGAAAGATGTGGGGGTATTTCCAACTGGTAGGCAACCTCTCCTCGTTTAGCAAGAATGCGAAAAGGACCAATGTAACGAGGAGCCAACTTGCCCTTGATACCGAATCGATGGGTACCCTTCAAAGGAGTAACCCGAAGGTAAGCTTTATCGCCAACTTCATAAGTCATATCCTTATGATGATGATCATACTGGCTCTTTTGACGAGACTGGGCTGTTTTCAAATTCTCACGAATGATGCGAACTTGCTCTTCTGCCTCCTGGATCATGTCCGGTGCAAAGAATTGTCTTTCACCTGTTTCTGACCAGTTCAAAGGTGTTCGACATCTTTGTCCATAGAGAATCTCAAAAGGAGCTTTCTTGAGACTAGATTGATAGCTATTGTTATAAGCAAACCTGGCAAAAGGAAGACATTTCTCCCAATCCATACCGAATGAGATGACGCAAGCTCTAAGCATGTCTTCGAGAATTTGGTTGACCCTTTCCACCTGACCACTCGACTGAGGGTGGAAAGCGGTACTGAAGGAAAGATGGGTTCCCATGGCAGTTTGGAAACTCTCCCAGAAGTGAGAAGTGAAAAGACTGCCACGGTCTGAATTGATCTCTAGTGGAACACCATGAAGTGACACTATTCGAGAAATATATAAGTCAGTGAGCTAACTAGCGGTGATACTCTCTCGAACAGGAAGGAAGTGAGCCACTTTGGATAGACGATCAATGACTACGAAGATAGCATTATTCCCTCTCTTGGTCCTGGGAAAGCCGGTGATGAAGTCCATACCAACTTTATCCCATTTCCATTCAGGAATAGCTAAAGGCTAAAGGGTGCCAGTAGGCCTTCGATGCTCTGCCTTAACGCGACGACAAACGTCACAATTAGCAACGAAGTCGGCAATTTCTCTCTTCATCCTAGTCCACCAGAACCTCTGGCATAGGTCCTGATACATCTTAGTACTACCGGGATGAATCGTGATAGGCGATTCATGCGCCTCCATAAGAATCAGTTGTCGAAGATGCTGCTTCTTGGGGACCACCAGACGGTTCTCGAAGAAAACAACACCTCGATCATCAACAGAGAAACTACTAGTAGCTCCCTTCTTCACGTTATCCTTGATTCGAGAAATACCCGTATCATACTGCTGGCTAGTTATGATCTGATCCTCAAGAGTAGGTTTCGCTACCAAGGTAGAAAGGAATCCGTGAGGAGCAATGTGAAGATTAAGCTTACAGAATTCCTCATGGAGAAGTGGTTGACCCTGCTGCAACATGAGATCGTTGCAATAGGATTTACGACTTAGTGCATAAGCCATGACATTGGCTTTGCCTGGGGTGTATGTAATCCCTAGATCATAATCTGAGATCAACTCCAACCAACGTCTTTGCCTAAGGTTCAAATCTGGTTGGGTGAAGATATACTTGAGACTCTGGTGATCGGTATAGATCTCGCAACATTTACCAAGAAGGTAATGTCGCCAGGTCTTGAGTGCATAAACTACGGCTGCAAGCTCTAGATCATGTGTAGGATAATTCTCCTCATGTGGATGCATCTGACAAGATGCATAGGCAATCACATGACGATCCTGCATAAGAATGCAACCTAGTCCCTGTCGTGAGGCGTCGCAGTAGATAACAAAGTCTTTAGTGAAATCCGGTGGCACAAGTATGGAAGCAGAAGTCAGGCGTCTTTTCGGCTCCTGAAAACTGTACTCACACTATGGGGACCACTCAAACTTTTTATCTTTCTTGAGGAGTTCCGTGAGGGGTTTGGCTACTTTGGAGAAGTTTTCAACAAAGTGGCGACAATAGCTGGCTAGACCAAGGAAACTCCTAACTTGTTTAACTGTTTCAGGTGGAGTCCAATCAAGAACGACCTTAACTCTCTCGGGATTGATAGCAATGCCCTTACCAGAGATTACGTGGCCTAGGTAGGTCACTTCTGGCAACCAAAATTCACACTTGGAGAACTTGGCATAAAGGCGATGCTCTCTGAGTTTTTCTAACACAAGTCTGAGATGTTCGGCATGCTCTTCCTCGTTCTTCGAGTAAATAAGAATATCATCGAGGTAAACCACGACGAACTTATCTAAGTACTCCATAAAGATCGAGTTCATCAAGTAGGAGAAAGTGGCTGGGGAATTGGTTAGACCAAAGGACATGATGGTTTACTCGTACTGGCGATAACGAGTGACAAATGCTGTCTTGGGAATGTCCCCATTTCTGATCTTGATTTGGTGGTAGCCTAACCTCAAATCCATCTTGGAGAAGACTGAGGATCCAGCGAGCTGATCATACAGGTCGTTGATCCTGGGGAGCGGATATTTGTTCTGTATCGTGACCAAATTAACGGGACGATAGTCTACAACCATCCGGTCCGTACCATCCTTTTTCTTGACGAACAGGACGGGGCAAGCCCAAGGAGAAGAACTAGGACGGATGAAACCCTTTTGCAAGGACTCATCAAGTTGTTTCTTAAGCTCGGCTAGTTCTAAAGGTGCCATCTTGTAAGGTCTCCTAGAAATTGGGGCGGTTCCTGGGATGAGATATATGACGAACTCTACATCTCTGTCAGGTGGAACACCTGGCAGTTCCTCGGGAAAGACATCCGGAAAGTCACGGACTACCGGGATATCTTCAAGGTCTGGAAGAGGGCTGGCATTAAGAGAATAGAGCTGACGCTTTGCAACTCTGGTGGAGACAGTGACTATCTTGCCAGATGGGTCTATATGCTGAACAGATCTGGTGTAACAATCAATCTTGGCATGATGAGCTGTCATCCAGTCCATACCCAAGATGATGTTAATGTCCGAGGACTTGAGGGCTACAAGTGATGCAAGGAATACAAGTCTATCAACAAGGATTTCATTACCATAGCTGATTCTGGTAGTTTGCCATCTAGACCCTGGGATTTGGATTTCAAGCAGAGTTGGCATATCACAAAATGACATGTCGTGCAAACGAGCATAGCCTTCAGAAATGAAAGAATGAGATGCTCCAGTATCAAACAGAACCGATGCTGGTTGACAATTGACAAGAAGTGTAGCAAGAACGACATCCGGATCATCATGAGCGTCTTTAGCTGAGACGTGATGCACACATCCACGTTCAGTGGGGGCTGACTTGACACTGATCATCTTGTGTGATGGCTTACCACGGCTAACAAACTTCTCAGGCGGGGGTGGAGCATAACTAGTCTGAGAGCAGTCACGTGCATAGTGTCTTGGCTTCCCGCATGTGAAGCAAGTCCCTGAAGTTGGACGTGGACCCGCACTAACAAGCAGTCTACCAGTAGGCCTGGGTGGAGCATACGACTGAGCCAGGGGAGGCACCACATAAGATGGTCTCGGTGCATATCCGGAAGGAAGAGTGGAGTTTGGAACCCAAATCCGGCGCTTCTGCGAGCCCGAACCGGAAGAAGATCCCAACTCACGGGTGTGCTTACGAGACTCCTCGTAAGTGAGCTGAGCTGTCTCTGCATTAATGGCCTTGTTTACAAGAGCTTGGAATGTATCACAATAATGTAGGTGGAGGTCACGATGCAACTTGGTGTTGAGACCCTTCCGGAACCTAGCCTGCTTCTAGGCGTCCGTGGACACCTCTTCTGTGGCATAACGGGCAAGGTTCTCGAACTCTCTGCTGTAAGCATCAACAGCCATCTTACTCTGGGTGAAACTACAGAACTCTTCTCTCTTGCGATCGATGAGGGCCTCAGGAATGTGATGCTCGCGAAAAACCTCAGCGAAATCCCTCCAAGTAGGAATCTGGCCAGCTGGAAGCATAGCCTCATAGTTCTGCCACCAAAGACTAGCAGGACCTTCCAGGTGGTATGTGGCATAGGTGACCTTGTCATCTTCAGCTACGTTCGCGAACGTAGCTTATGAGTGATGCTACGGAGCTAGTCATCTCTGTCGAGTGGCTCAATGGAATGATGAAAGGTGGGTGGGTGCAAGCGGATGAAGTCATGAATGGTCACAGATCCTTTAAACTGATGTGCGGTGTTCTCCTCGATACGTGCCAACAAGCGGTTAGACTCACGCTTGTTTCTCTCCATACTAACATGAACTCTGCCAACAAAGCTTGGTCGGGAGGATCCTCATCCCTACCATCTCCGTGGTTCTGGTTACGAGCAACAGAACTTCGCTTAACTGATGACATCCTGAGGAACGAAACCAAGGACGGAATCAACATCATCTATGGGCTATAGAATGTAGGATAAGGAAGTTAGTAACTCTCAAACTCCTAGGGCAATTCCGGCAGCATAACGGCAGTAAAATGCTCAAAATGGGACATCCTGCTAAAAAGGGATAGTACAACAACTCAACATCATCACTCAAGGTTCTGAGATAGTACTGAACAGGCTACACCGGAAGTACTCGAAACTGGGATATGACTCTGACCAACCAATCCTATGGGACTACGGAGTAGTAACACGTGATCTTGATAGACGGAAGAGAAAGCCTAGTTCCTTAACCCCGCAGGAAAGATAGGATGACTTAGATCAGAAGGCCATGAGGTAATGGAGTAAAAAGAGCCTTACATTCCTTCCCCACAATCAATTCCGTTACATAACTAAAGAATTTCTAGACTCAACTTCGACCAGTTTGGCTTGGTAATCCTACAGGCAGTCAGGCTCTGATACCAAAGCTGTCAGGACCCCGATCCTAAGTAACATCGATCTAGCATGTAACACCTCATATCACTTTGCGGCCTCACGCACGGTATTCCCACGGGGTGTCGCCTTACCATGCCCGGGACCGTTTGCGCCTTTTGGCACACGTATATGATAGTGTCGCTAGCATCCATATGATAGAGAACCCGGGCTGACATGGCTAGTCGTGAACCCAAAGTGGCACTAACTTACAGGGACAGGCATACATGACCCAACAACGAACGTCTCGATCATCAGCGAGTAAATCCGGGCTGTAGCAACTGGGCTAGCAGGACTCCGGTAAACCGGGCTGTAGAAGGCTAACAGGACTCCGGTGGACACCGCGTGACATTTCCTCGAAGGGACAGACACATGAACGAAGAAGGACACATGCCGGCCAGCCTAAGTATTCCGGAGCAGTAGCAAGCTACCAGGGCTCAGTGAAAGCACTAGGAGACATTTCCCGGTAAGAGAGGCTACTAAGGATAAACAACTAGATAGTCAGATCCCACACATAGCGATACACATTACACATACGCATAACATGCAAGTATGTGTTGTACAACATGGCATCACAGCATAACTCAACAACTCATATAGATAAAGGCTCAGAAGAGCCATCATAGCATTATTACAAGCAGGGGTCACATGACCCAACATTCAAAGCAAACATGCAACAAGCGGAAGCATTACATGTCTGAGTACAGACATCTACAAATGAAAAAGGCTGAAGAGCCTGACTATCTACAACATCCGATCAAGATCGTAGCTGAGGTACAAGCTACTCGTCGAAGTCCACGAGAACACTAGTAAGACCGAAGTCTCCGTTGCACAAAGATAAATAAAGCAACATGAGTACAAAGGTACTCTAAAAGACTTACATCAGATCTTATCATACATGCACTTGTATCAAGAGGGTAATGTGGGGTTTAGTTGCAGCAAGCCAGCTTTGACTCTGTGGCTATCCTGTTCTACGACTACCAGAGCTTCTTTGAGGTGATATGGTGCACACGAGTCCACTAATCACCACACAATACACTACTATGGATTCATCCTCGTCTCCCTACGTAAAGGCCATCCATAGCACTCACACTTGTCTTGAGCATTTTAGAGTATCCACTTCAAGTTGTCTATGTACCATGTAAGCATCCAAGAAGTCCATAACTACGGACTCGGCTATTCGAATAGATCATGTTAACCTGCAGGGGTGTACTTCTTCACACACACTCTCGCCACTTACCGCCATGTACACGTCATGTATCTCGGCAACTTTCAAGCGGAAGCCTGGCGATGGTGTCGGCCACGACCTGACTAACCACACAAGACTCTAGCCCAGGTTTATCGCCTATTCGCGTTCCATCCGCAAGGAGATCCGGCCGGGGTGTCTCTCACGGCCCCAAACGATGTGTGCAGGGTTCCCGAGCCCACCATCCGGGTGCCACTCGGAACACCAGGCCACTATGCCTAGTCTGTCCCAAGCCCACCCTGTCGGGTGCCACTTGGTAGAAAAATAGCACTACCTACAAACACCAGAAACTAGTTGCGACTCCTGGACAGAGACCAAGTTGGTTAATAAGTCGAGAGAGTCAATTAAGGATCATAATGTGTGGTAGTATCGAGTCATTGTTCAACATACATAGAACTCAGTGCTTAAGGACGGTTCCAGTGAGACAACCCACCATGTACTCCTACATGGCCTCTCACTGCTACCTTTACCAAATCGTGTTCACACATTTCACTCTCAGCATCAGAACATATCGTAACACTCCAATTCATTCCCAATGAATCAGACCTGACACAACTCTAAGCAATAGCAGGCATGGCATGGTAGGAACACAACATGGCTCAATCAACTCGTACACATGCTAGTGGGTTTCAACTATCTACTGTGGCAATGACAGGTCATGCAGAGGAATGTCATGAAGTCATGTACGTGGGGTAGGGTCACGGACCTGTCTTAAGTACCCTTCCCAAGGACATCCTCACAAGAAGCTGCCTTCCAGTCGACCAAGAGAGACTTCACTCGACGAACTCGAAGGACTCGACCATTAAGACTCACTCGACCACCAAGAGGTCAAGAGCCACTCTGCATCCAAATGGTCTGTAATTAAGTAGTCTTTATGGCATTTAGGACACTTTATGTAAGGCGTTACCAGTAACGTTTAGCCTTAATGTACTTTAAACCCTGCATAACTGAGGGTCGGAGGGGTCTGGCAGACACTATATAAGCCACCCCCTCCTCAGTGTAAAGGGTTCGGATCCCTGTAATCTATACACCCATAATCCAGTCGACCGCCTCCGGGCTCCGAGACGTAGGGCTTTTACTTCCTCCGAGAAGGGCCTGAACTCGTACATCCCTTGTCTGTACATCTGCTCCATAGCTAGGATCTTGCCTCTCCATACCTACCCCCCATTCTACTGTCAGACTTAGAACCACGACAGTTGGCGCCCACCGTGGGGCAGGTGTCTTAGCGATTTTTGGAGAATTTGCAATTGTTCTGATTGCCTTCATCATGGTTTCTGGTGGAGTTTTGGTCGAGGGCCGTGAGATCCGTCTCGGCGTGCTCACCTTCATCGCCGACGACTCCGCTTGGCTCCAGGAGGTTCCACTCGACATCGACGCACTCCCCGTCCGCGGTGCGATTCATTTTCGGGCGTGTGTCCGCGGCGTTCTGCTGCGGCAACCGTCGACTCCATATCGGTCGACTCCCCTGTCGTCCTCCCTCCCTGTCTCCCGCCAGTGCAAGCGCTCTGGTCGGTCGAGGCTCCAGCGGTGGGTGAGGCACGCGGTGGCTCGCCAGTCGGCCACCACCCAAGTCGCGGCGATCGAGCCCGACGAATCTCTCTACGGCCTGTTCGATCCGTCGACTGGCTCCGTAGAGACCGCATCCGAGTGCGACAGCAGTGATCCGGCGGTGGAGGTTTTGATGGTCAACGGGCCTCGTAGCCCTCCCGGCTTCCCCCGCGACGACGGGATGGACGGTGGAGGCGACCCCGCTCAAGTCCATGAGGAATATCAACCCGAGCCACTTAATTCCCTGCAAAGGGAAGAACTTCGCCGCAGAACATGGATGCCCCTGCATACTCCCATCGCAGAGAGACCCCGAGGCTCACGCCTTGGAGGAGGCACGTTTTATTAACTTGGCTGAACGCACTCGTCTGGAGAACCTCCAGCGAGCACTCTCTGAGCACTGCTGTGGCAGCGAGTACCGACTCGGTCGGCGTCAACTCTTCCCGCAACCGACTCAGGTATATCGAACCCCGATTCAGAATTTAGCAGCTGCAGCCCGTATAGCAGAGTCAATTCAGCCCTCTCAGTCGGAGGCTGGCAGAGGCTTGATGTAGATCAGGGACTTGCTCCGAGCAGCAGGAGATCATAATTCAGCCGTGTCACAGTCGCGCAACAGGATTCACAGTCGATCCGTCGCTGCGAATACGGTTCAGTCGGCTCACAGCCCAAGATCGCCTCCATGGTGTGAAGGGCGCGAGAATCGACGTGACCAATATGGTGACCGATACGATCGTGATGACAGGCGTCAAGTGCCCACTCCTCCCCCAAGAGGTGGGTCTTATGCTCATCGGCAGCAAGATGACAGGCGCCAGCTCAGTGTGGGGCGAAGAGCTCCGGTCGACCCCAAGGAGCCAGGCTTTGACGCGCGATCCATCATCGTGCAAGGCCTGGTCGATCGGAACAGGGCCCATCGAGGTGGCCACAATAGAGATGCGCCCATTAGCAGCCGAGTACATGTTTCAGGTCCAGAATGTTTCAGCAGGGCTATCAGAGCCGCGGTGATTCCCCCCAACTTCAGGTTTGCAACTGGAGTAAGTAAGTTCACCGCTGAATCTAAGCCTGAAACTTGGCTTGAAGACTACCGAGTGGCGGTGCAGATTGGCGGCGGAAATGATGAAGTGGCTATGAAGCATTTACCACTCATGTTGGAAGGTTCGCCGGGGCATGGTTGAATCGATTACCTCAAGCAGCATTTACACTTGGGAAGATCTTTCCGAGTGTTCGTCCAGACATTTGAGGAACACGCAAGTGACCAGCTGGATTAATGAGCTGCAAGTCTGCATCGTAAGTCGAATGAAACCTTAAGAGATTACATTCATAGATGGATTACTTTGCATCATACCATGGAGAACGTGTCTGGTCATCAGGCAGTCTGTGCTTTCAAGGATGGTGTTAAGAACAGAGAGTTGAGTTTGAAGTTTGGGCGGACCGGAGATAGGACCCTAAGTCGAATGATGGAAATTGCCACCAAGTACGCCAATGGTGAAGAGGAGGACTGACTCCGGAGCGGCAAGTACAAGCCGAGTCAGTCGGAGAAAGGAAACTCCAGTCGGAAGCAGAAGCGGAAGGCCGAGCCAGCGGCTCCTGGAGAGGCTCTGGCCGTGACTCAGGGCAAGTTCAAAGGAAAACCCAAAGGATCCTGGAACCCCAAGAAGGTGAAGGATAAAGAAGGAAATGACGTGATGGATCTGCCGTGTCACATCCACATGAAGAAAGACGAAGAGGGTAATTTCATTTACCCGAAGCATACCACTTGCCAGTGCCGACTCTTGATCCAGCAGTTCCAAGGAAAACAGCCCAAGGACAAGGAAAAGGAGTCGGACAAAGCTGAGGACAAGGAGGACAGTGATGGAGGATATCCTCATGTTAATTCCACTCTGATGATCTTTGCTGATGTGGAAAGCAAAAGCCGATTGAAGGTTATCAACCGAGAGGTCAATATGGTCGCCCCGACGACGCCAAGTATCTGAGATGGTCCCAAACTCCCATTACATTTGACCAGTCCGATCACCCGACTCATATAGCCACCCCTGGGAGGCAAGCTTTGGTGGTCGACCCGGTCGTTGAGGGCGCTCGACTGATGAAGGTGCTAATGGATGGTGGTAGCGGACTGAACATATTGTATGTGGAGACGCTGAAAGGAATGGGCATTTCGATGACCAGACTGAGCGCCAGCAACATGAGTTTTCATGGAGTTATACCTGGAAAGAAGGCTGAGTCACTCGGCCAAATACCTCTGGACGTGGTGTTCGGTGACTCGAAGCATTTCCGCAAGGAGAAGCTGACATTTGAAGTCGTGGATTTTCAGAGCGCTTACCACGCCATTTTGGGGCGACCAGCTTACGCACGGTTCATGGCTCGACCATGTTACATATACCTCAAACTGAAGATGCCCGACCCCAAGGGCGTGATCACTATCACTGGCAATCGGAAGAAGGCAGAAGAGTGTTTCCAGAAAGGCTCGAAAATTGCCGATTCCCACATAACAATGGTAGAGCTGGAGGGGTACAAGAAAAATGCAGACCCGAGTGATTTGTTGCGGGCTAAGAAGCCTGCCACAGAATCAGCGTTTCAGTCGTCCGGTGAGATGAAGCCTGTTCACATTCACCCGACCGACCCCAATGCAGCTCCGACCCATATTTCCACAACACTCGACCCTAAATAGGAAGAAGCGCTCATCCAGTTCCTCCATGAGAACTGGGACATCTTTGCATGGAAGCATGCTGCCATGCCGGGTGTTCCCAGGGGACTCGCTGAGCATCGCCTTAGAGTCGACTGAACAGCAAAACCAGTCAAAGAACATCTTCGACGGTCCGCCGTCTAGAAGAGAAAGGCCATTGGCGAGGAGGTGGCTCGACAGTTGGCGGCAGAGTTTATCCGAGAGATATACCACTCCGAGTGGCTCGCCAACGTCGTCATGGTTCCCAAGAAGGACAAGTCACTCCGCATGTGCATTGATTTCAAACACATCAATCGGGCCTGCCCGAAAGATCATTTTCCTCTCCCTCGCATCGACCAAATTGTCGACTCGACTGATGTGAGAGATTGTCCTTTCTGGACGCTTATTCCGGATACCATCAGATCCGTCTGTATGGACCCTATGAGATAAAAACAGCTTTCATCACTCCATTCGGGTGCTTCTGTTATGTCACCATTCCATTCCGCCTCAAGAATGCCAGAGCCACGTTCATGAGGATGATTCAGAAGTGTCTACTCATTCAAATCTGTCGGAACGTGGAAGCGTACATGGATGATATTGTGGTCAAATCGTGAAAGGGTTCCGACCTGTTGACTGACCTCGCTGAAACATTTGCCAATCTCAGGAGGTATGATATCAAGCTCAATCCATCAAAGTGCACATTCGGAGTTCCTGGTGGAAAGTTACTCGGTTTTCTCATTTCCGAACGAGGAATCGACGCCAACCCAGAAAAAGTTGGCACTATACTCCGAATGAAACGCCCTGTGTGGGTGCACGATGTCCATAAGCTTAATGGATGCTTGGCCGCATTAAGTCGATTCATCTCTGGACTCGGTGAAAAGGCATTGCCTCTTTACCGACTGATGAAGAAGGCAGACAAGTTCGAGTAGACTCCAGAAGCTGATGCAGCGTTTGCCGAGCTAAAAGCTCTGCTCTCCACCCAGCCGGTCCTTGCTGCTCCAATCACCAAAGAGCCTCTGTTGCTTTATATTGCAGCCACAGGACTAGTCGTCAGTACAGTGCTTACGGTCGAGCGGGAAGAAGAAGGAAAAGCCTTCAAAGTTTAGCGCCCAGTGTATTATCTTTCTGAAGTTTTGACTCCATCAAAGCAAAGATATCCTCATTATCAGAAGCTTGTGTATGGGATCTACATGACCACAAAGAAGGTTGCTCATTATTTCTCTGATCATTCCATTATAGTCATCAGCGACGCTCCACTTTCAGAGATTCTGCACAACAGAGATGCAACTGGTTGAGTGGCGAAATGGGCGATTGAACTCCTTCCCCTTGATATCAAGTTTGAGGCAAAGAAAGCCATTAAGTCCCAAGCGATAGCAGATTTCCTTGCCGAGTGGATCGAACAGCAGCAGCCGACTCAAGTTCACTCAGAGCATTGGACCATGTTCTTTGATGGCTCTAAGATGTTAAATGGTTCCGGTGCTGGGGTAGTCTTGGTTTCCCCCAGAGGAGATAAGCTCAGATATGTGCTCCAGATTCACTTTGATTCCTCCAACAATGAGGCAGAATACGAAGCCCTTTTGTATGGGTTGCGCATGGCCATTTCCCTCGGCGTCCGTCGCCTTATGGTTTATGGTGACTCAGATTTGGTGGTCAACCAAGTGATGAAGGAGTGGGACGTTAGAAGCCCAGCCATGACTAGATACTGTAATGCAGTGAGGAAACTTGAAAAGAAGTTTGAGGGGTTAGAACTCCATCATATACCCCGACTGAAAAATCAAGCGGCTGATAATTTGGCAAAGATAGGTTCCAAGAGAGAAGCCATTCCCAGCGATGTGTTCTTGGAACATATTCATACTCCACCAGTCAAAGAAGATCCTTTTACCGAAGAAGCTCCGCAGCCTAAGAGTGCCTCAGATCCGACTAAGGTTGAAGTCCCGGCAGTGGTCGACCTGGTCATTGAGGTTTTAGTGATCACTCCCGATTGGACAGTACCATATATCGCGTATATCTTGAGAAAAGAGCTCCCGGAGGACGAGGAGGAGGCTCGACAGATCGTCCGCCGATCCAAGGCCTTTACTGTGATCAAGGGACAGTTGTACAGAGAGAGCGCGACCGGAGTTGGTCAAAAGTGCATAACGCCAGAAGAAGGTCGGATAATCCTTGATGACATCCACTCGGGGACCTGTGGCCATCATGCGTCCTCTCGGACCATCGTGTCCAAAGCATACCGAGCCGGATTTTACTGGCCAAGGGCGAATGAAATGGAAAAAGAGATAGTCGACAAGTGTGAGGGATGTCAGTTTTACTCCAACATGTCACACAAGCCTGCATCGGCTCTGAAGACCATACCACTCGTCTGGCCCTTTGCAGTATGGGGATTAGATATGGTTGGACCCTTGAGAACAGGCCGAAGCGGTTTCACAGATGTACTGGTAGCAGTCGACAAGTTCACCAAGTGGATCGAGGCCAAACCCATCAAGAACCTTGACGCCGGTACTGCTGTCAGCTTCATCAGAGAACTGATATTCAGATATGGAGTCCCACACAGCATCATCACTGACAATGGATTAAACTTCGGTTTGGAAGAATTTAGGGCGTTCTGCACATCCCAGGGCACACGAGTCGACTATGCTTCGGTCGCCCATCCCCAGTCGAATTGACAAGCGGAGCGGGCCAATGGCTTGATTCTCAAAGGCTTGAAACCCCGACTGATGCGTGATCTCAAGCATGCGGCTGGAGCATGGGTCGACGAACTTCCCTCGGTGCTTTGGGGTCTAAGGACCACGCCTAACTGGTCGACTGGAAGAACTCCATTCTTCTTGGTCTATGGAGCTGAAGCGGTCTTGCCGAGTGACCTGCTCCACAATGCTCCTCGGGTCGAGCTCTACACCGAAGCTGAAGCAGAACAAGCGCGGCAGGATGCGGTCGACCTTTAGAGGAAGAAAGGAGATGGCTCGATCCGATCGACCATTTACCAACAAGACTTGCGTCGCTTCCACGCCAAAAATGTGAAGAGTCGAGCCTTCCAGGAAGGAGATTTGGTTTTCCGAGTGGATCAGCAGAAACCACACAAGCTTGCTCCTTCTTGGGAAGGCCCCTTCATCGTCACCAAGGTTCTCCACAACGGAGTGTACTGTCTCTACAACGTCGAGCACAACATCGACGAGCCCCGAGCTTGGAACGCGGAGTTGCTCCGCCCCTTTTACACCTAAGTATTCACTCAGATGAGTTGTAATAAAAGTACTTCTGTAGTTCATGTTTCACAAAGATAATAGTGTCATAATTTCCCCTCAATGGTTGATGTCATTTTTATTTGGTCAATAAAATTCCCCCTCAATGGGTGGCTTAGCTGCGAATCCGTTTCGCCTAAGTTTGTAAAAAAATCCTTGCCGAGTGAAGAGCCAGCCTCCCACTCGGGGGCTTAGCTGCGAATCCGTTTCGCCTAAGTTTTAATAAAATCCTACCGAGTGGTCAGCCAGCCTCCCACTCGGGGGCTTAGCTACAGTCCAAGTACTCGCCTATGTTTTGAAAATCCTACCGAGTGAAGAGCCAGCCTCCCACTCGAGGGCTTAGCTGCGAATTCGTTTCGCCTACGTTTTAATAAAATCCTACCGAGTGGTGAGCCAGCCTCCCACTCGGGGGCTTAGCTGCAGTCAAAGTACTCGCCTAAGTTTTGAAAATCCTACCGAGTGGAGAGCCAGCCTCCCACTCGGAGGCTTAGCTGCAGTCCAAGTACTCGCCTAAGTTTTGAAAATCCTACCGAGTGGAGAGCCAGCCTCCCACTCGGAGGCTTAGATGCAGTCCAAGTACTCGCCTAAGTTCCAATAAAATCCTACGGAGTGGAGAGCCAGCCTCCCACTCGGAGGCTTAACTGCAGTCTAAACACTCGCCTAAGTTCAAACTCAAACGTGCGCTCTGCAAGGAGGACGAGGTGCAGGTCGACTGCTACCCTCTCCTCCGAGCTACGCCACAAGTACAACATGCGCTCTGCAAGGAGGATGAGGTGCAGGTCGACTGCTACCCTCTCCTCCGAGCAACACCACAAGTACAACAAGCGCTCTGCAAGGAGGACGAGGTGCAGGTCGACTGCTACCCTCTCCTCCGAGCTACGCCACAAGTACAACATGCGCTCTGCAAGGAGGACGAGGTGCAGGTCGACTGCTACCCTCTCCTCCGAGTTACGCCACAAGTACAACGTGCGCTCCACATGGAGGACGAGATGCAAGTCAACGGCTACCCTCTCCTCCGAGCTACGCCACAAGTATAATGCGTTCTCCATAAGAAAGACGCCGTAAAAATCCTACCGAGTGGAGAGCAGACCTCCCACTCGGGGGCTTAGCTGCAGCCCAGTGCTCGCCTAAGTTTTGAAAATCCTACCGACTGGAGAGAAGACCTCCCACTCGGGGGCTTAGCTGCAGCCCAGTGCTCGCCTAAGTTTTGAAAATCCTACCGAGTGGAGAGCAGACCTCCCACTCGGGGGCTTAGTTGTAGCCCAGTGCTCGCTTAAGTTTTGAAAATCCTACCGAGTGGGGAGCAGACCTCCCACTCAGGGGCTTAGCTGCAGCCCAATGCCTGCCTAATTGAATTGGGGAACAAGTCGATTGCAATAAGCACCTCGCTTTAACCTGCAAAAGATACCTCAAACCAAATGAAAGCATATTTAAACGTCGAATCCAAGTTCGGATAACACCTAACGGAACCGAAAGTGCTCAGGCGCTAGGCCTGTTAAGGTTTGTCGGTTACAAAAATCTCTCGGCATACCGAGGCAAATTTAAAGTGTGAAGCTCAGAAGTTTTTTATCCCTCCTGTGGAGGGCTGGAAGGTGCAACAAACTCGTCAAGGTCAATTCCATCAGCGATCCGAGTGGCAGCGGCGATGAAGGTCTCCATGAAAGACCGGAAATCGTGCTTCTTGGTGTTAGCCACCCGAAGGGCCGCCAGCTTGTCTTCTCGTGCATCCTTGCAATGGACTCGGGCCAGAGATAGAGCGACATCTGCGCCACACCTGGCAGAAGACTTCTTCCACTCCTGCACTCGACTTGGGACCATGTTCAGTCGAGTCATCAAAGACTCGAGGTCATTCCGGAGCGTCTCTCTAGGCCAGAGTGTGGCGTCAATGCGAGAAGTGGCGACCTTCAGCCTTGCGAGATAGTCGACGATGGCAGCGACACGAGATTCGAGCCGGAGCACATTCATGGCAGCTTCATCCTTCATAGGAGAGTTGATGGGGTCCAAGTTTACTTCCAGTCGACCAGTTTCCTCTTCAAAGTTCTGGCAAAATTCTGCAAGCACAACCACCGAGTCAAGACAACAGTCGAATGGAAAGATCACAGTTAAAATGTCTGTTTGATGCAAAAGATTACCTTCAAGCATGAGGAATAGTTTCTTGGCGAGTCCACCCAGATAAGCCTCCAGATCGTTTTTCTTCCCCACCAACTCACTGGCCTTGTCACTCAGAGCAATTTTATCGCTTTTCAGTCGACTAACCTCTTTGTTGGCAGCATCAAGAGCAGCTTTCAGATTGGTGTTTTCTTCTTCAAGCTTGGTGACCGAAGCCATCTTCTCATCTGCGAGCTTGGTTTTCTCTAAAGCCGCTTTCTGCATTTCAGCCAACTCAAGGTATTTCTTCTTCAGGACGTCCTTCACTTTGCCTGCAAAGTTACAGCAAGGTCAGACTCTGAAAGAAACGAGGGGCAAAGGCAATCGTCGAAGACCTCACCAAACATACCTTTAGCTTCCTCCTTCGCCTTTGCTAATTTCTCCTGGGCCAGCTTCAAATCAAGCCCCAGCTGGATGTGTTTGTTCTCCATCTCGGTATAACGAGCAGCAAGGTCGCAGGATTTCTACGAAGAATCAATCGACAGATGTCAAAAGACAATTCACTTCCGAGTGGCTAAGGAAAAATAATACGTTTCTAAGACTACGGCCAAATACAAACATTCGACCATAGTCTCGGGGATTACACCCAGTGGGTGCACTCAGCGTGCCCCCACTAGTTCTATCAAGTTAGAGTCGACCAGTCGACCAACAAAAAAAACGGGAGATGTTCTTCAGACTATAGTCAACTGCCAACAGTCGACCACAGTCTCGGGGACTACACCCTGTGGGTGCACTCAGCGTGCCCCCACCGGTTTATGAATCCATTCGACCTCGTCGAATAAAGGAAAAACTTAAGACATAAAGACTATGGTCGACTGCCAGCAGTCCACCATAGCCTTGGGGACTACACCCAGTTGGTGCACTCAGCGTGCCCCCACTAACTCGGAAATTCAATCGACCCACCCAGTGGGTGCAGGACAATCACTAGGAATCTCAGAAAGAAGAATCTTGGACATCATATCCCTATGTAACAGGCGGTGACCGGCCCGACCTGAACGTTACTACGAACAGCTGAGCTGGCGTCATAGGCTGCTTGGCTGGCTTCTCGAATGGCCTTCACTTGCTCCATCATGACTCCCTTTGGCGTATTGCTTCTTCGCAGACCGGCTTGGTCCTCGGGATGTAGTGGGTCGAGAAAAGTGAAGGCTGTGCAGCACTCGACGACGAGGGCGAGCACTCGTCAGCGGCACCGCAAAAAGATATGGTAGGCGAGTGATGTTCTCTCCTCCGCGACCGATGTCTCGGGTGCCGCACGCGTCTGAGTCGCCTTGCTGCGAGCGCATTCCTGCTCCTCCTCTGCCTCAGTGGTTCCTCATCGTCGTTGTCAGGAAGGGTAATAACGACGTTAGACGGAGCTACAGAAAAGAATCAAAATTAGAGACAAAGAGCCAGTCGACTGAAGACGGAACTATGAAAGTCATACCAGGTTTTGAAGTGGCAGCGTCTTCCAACTCATGATCTTCAGCCCTGGTCGAGGTATCAGAAGTGGCAGCGCTGCAGTTCCAGATGTCAGTCGGTTGATTCATGAGTCGACCAAGAATAAGTTCATGTGGAACAGAAAAACTCAAGTAGCATCATTACCCTGAGATAGTGGGGATCACCATCTTCATCTTCGGCAAGACCTTAGCCGGCTTCAACGGCGCCACTCTGGATTGCTTCGGAGGTTTCTCAGTCGGTGCCGGAGAAGTGGTTCGAGGGCGCTTGGTCGACTGAGCGACAGTCGCGACCCCCTTACCCCGCTCGATCGCAGGATCATGGACAAGCTTCGAGCGTCTTTCCGAGCGAGGAGGCGCAACTTCCTCCTCCTCCTCCTCCTCTTCCTCCTCACCAGAGTCATCGCCCTCATCATCATCGACAGCATCCGAATCCCACTCCTCCTGACTTTCGCCCCCACTTCCTTCCTCCTCCTCAGTCGGCATCTGTGCTCCATTGGGCATCGAGTACAATTCAGTGGTGGCCTGACAGACAAAAAACAAAGGTCAATCGACCAATTTGCAACAAAGCAGAATGGATAAAGCAAGGTTGTAATTAAGGATAAAATGAGCATACCGTGTCCGGAGTATAGGTATGGTCGAGTGGCAGAATCCTCCTGGCCCCTCGAGTGTTGTCCTTATTCCCTGTGATCACGGTCATCCACCTCTCCAGTGTGGCGTCGTCGACTGCTTCCGGATGGACCCGAGTTTCATCCCCGGTTCCACAGTACAGCCACATCGGGTGGCCTCGGTACTGAAGTGGTTGGATGCGCCGCCTAAGGAAGACCTCCAGAAGGTCCATACCCGTCACTCCTTCACGAACTAGCTGGACTACACGCTCCATCAACATTTTTACTTGAGCTTTCTCGTCAGGGAGCACCTTCAGAGAAGAGGGCTTGTTCACCCGGTCCATGGAAAACGGAGGGAGACCAGTCGACTGCCCCGGCGTCGACTCGTCTTGGCAGTAGAACCAAGTCGATTGCCATCCTCTGACCGACTCAGGAAGAGTCATGGCCGGAAAGGTACTCTTGCTCCTCATCTGAATCCCAAGACCCCCGCACATCTGAATGACCTTAGTCCTATCATCATCCGGACTCGCCTTTTTCACTGTCTGTGAGCGACAAATGAATATGTGCTTAAAGAGGCCCCAGTGTGGTCGACAACCCAGGAAGTTCTCGCACATAGACACGAAGGCAGCAAGGTTGGCAATGGAATTTGGATTGAAATGGTGGAGTTGCGCCCCAAAGAAATTCAAGAACCCATGGAAGAAAACACTCGGAGGCAGGGAGAACCCGCGGTCTACGTGAGTAGCTAGTAGAACGCACTCACCCTCCTGTGGCTGCGGTTGCCACTCGTTTCCCGGGAGCCTCGCTGCCCCGTGAGGGATCAGGCCCTCGTTGGCCAGGTCGTTGAGATCCATCTCGGTGATGGTCGAGCGGATGCAATCCCCTTGGACCCAACCTTGCGGCAAAGGGACCTTGACGAGATCCGCCCGACCGACGCTCTCCTTCGCCTTCCCGTTGCGTCGCCTTCTTCGCGCGCTCAAGGCCGCCATCTTCTCCTTCACCATTGTCGCCATGCGGCGCATCGAAGAGTGGATGGGCGGGGCGAGAGCCGGCACGGCGGGCGGAGACAGAGAGGGCAGAAGGAGAAATGGGGGGTACTGTTCAAAAACCCTCGCCCGGCGCATTTTATGAGAACACTTCCGAGTGGCTGACGAGTGGGCCCGGGCAATCCTATCACATCCCGAAACAGTCGCGCACGCGTGATAAGTGGCGAAAAAGGTGGCGCAGAAATCGAGGCGTCCACGCCCTATCCCATCCGAGCACCGCGGTCCGCCCTGCTTCGCGCGCTTCCCAAAATTCGGATCCCACGAAATCCGCTAACAGCAGATCAATCTGACAGACTGTAGATTTCCTGCGATCCATCGCTCGGAAGTTTACTAAGTTCAAAAGTTCACTCGACGGGAGAAAAGAATGGATCAGGGCGACTGAAAGAAAAGTTGCTGCCATCAACAAAAAGATTATAGGTCCAAGATGAGACGTGTTCAGAACACAAAAGCAGGTCGGAAATATTATCAACTCCTTCCTTACTCAAACCTTGATCCATTCAGGGGCTAATGATGAAGTCATGTACCTGGGGTAGGGTCAGGGACCTGTCTTAAGTACCCTTCCAAAAGACACCCTCACAAGAAGCTGCCTTCCAGTCGACCAAGAGAGACTTCACTCGACGGACTCGAAGGACTCGACCATGAAGACTCACTCGACCACCAAGAGGTCAAGAGCCACTCTGCATCCAAATGGTTTGTAATTAAGTAGTCTTTATGGCATTTAGGACACTTTATGTAAGGCGTTACCAGTAACGTCTAGCCTTAATGTACTTTAAACCTGCATAGCGAGGGCGGAGGGTGCAGCGGACACTATATAAGCCACCCCCTCCTCAGTGTAAAGGGTTCGGATCCCTGTAATCTATACACCCATAATCCAGTCGACCGCCTCCGGGCTCCGAGACGTAGGGCTGTTACTTCCTCCGAGAAGGGCCTGAACTCGTACATCCCTTGTCTGTACAACTGCTCCATAGCTAGGATCTTGCCTCTCCATACCTACCCCTCATTCTACTGTCAGACTTAGAACCACGACAGAATGGGTTCAACTACCGTAGCACAAAGTAGCAGTTGAATCGTTGTTGTCCTAATGCAATAACTGAGAGCAGGAGCGAGAGAGTAGGATTGTACCGGAATGAACAAGGGGGTTTGCTTGCCTGGTAGATCAATAGAGGGGGCACTGCTCCTTAGACAGATACTCTGGAACGGTCTCCGGAGCAGGACCTATCGACAAGGAACGGTGTCGACAACCAAAACACAATTATATGCAACAACATGATGCATTAACATGGATGTATATGTGATGTTGTTTGAGCTAATGCAGCTAGCATTCTATTTGGATGAAGTCCATTTGAAATGCAATTCCAAGTAAGCTATTTATAAATGCCATTTTAGTGTTTCACTTATACAGTAGGTATAAGTTAGTTTGTCATGCATGAAACTAGTACAGATGGAAAGATTGCATTTTTCTGATAATTTTTCATATATAAATTATTTCAATCTGAGCTACGGTTGAATTTCTACGAATTTTTGAAGTTTTGGGCATTTTCTGGAAATTCCTGAATAAGAATAAATCCAGAAAATTGCATTCCTGCGTCAGCATTGAGTAAGCATGACGTCAGCAGGTCAATTGCGGCTGACTGGGGTCAAACCTGACGTGTGGGGTCCACACGTCAGTGTCTAATGGTTAATCGGCCGTTTTATACTAATCTAAATAAAATATTAGGGCGCAGGGGCCCACTGTCAGTGTCAGGGTTAGTTAGATGGTGGTTAGCCTTAAGCTAATCACCTGGCCGACAGGGCCCGCATGTCAGGCCGGCGAGGTCGTCGGCGACGACCTCAGGACGCGGCGGCGTCCGTGTTACAGGCTACGGGGGCGGCGGCTAAGGGCACCGGGGCGTAGCCGGGCTCGCCAGCATCCAGGGAGCAGACGGAGGCTGCATGGGCGGCAGCTTCGCCGGGCGAGGGCTGTGGCGGCGGCGAGCTTCGGCTCGAGCGGGCGCAAAACTCAGAGCCGGGAGGCAGGGAGAAGGGGAATCGTCACGAGGGCTCACGGCGGACTCGATGGCGTCGACGGCGAGCTTCGGGGCGGCGGACGGCGGCGTCGCGGGGTGGAGATCTCGGCGGTGGCGATGAAGAAGACGGCAGTGGCGGCGATGGAGGCCGTCGATGGTGCGTGGCTCGGCGAGGGGAGAGGGGGTCTCGGAGGAGCTGTGGAGCGCGTCGGGGAGGCGAGGCCGTGGCTGTGGGCGCGGCAACAGTGGCCGGTGGTGGCGGTGGCGCTCGGCCATGAGAGAGAGAGGGAGGGAGAGGAGAGGGGAGGACTGGGGAGAGTGAGAGGGGTACGGGGCGACGCGTGGCGTCGTCCGAGCGATCCAGGCGACGGGAGGAGAAGCAGGAGGTGGCGGGAGGCGTGGCGCGGTGGTGAGGTGCGGCCACACAGGCTGCTCCTCTTGGCGGAGCTTGAAGAAGCTCTGGCGGTTGGGCTGGGCTGGCTGTTGGGCATTGGGCGAGCCAGGCTGCACGAGGCTGCAGGTAAGTTTCTTCCTGTTTTGTTTCATTTTCTATTTTTCTGACATTTCTTTTGATTTAATATTAATACTAAGTCATTTTATTTACTTATGCCAATTTTTGTAGGGGCTAGTGGTATTATTCCAGACCTCCTCAACAAATGGCACAATTTTTGGTCATATATTATATATATAACATATACATATCCAATGCAAATATATATGCATTAATTCCAAATGACCAAAATAAATACTTATGAGCTCCTAAAAATACTGGTTTGATTTTTATCTCTGTCCAATATTTTCAGAGAGCAATATGTGCATTTTCTTGGACCTTTTTGGAGCACTTTTTATTTGGGTCATTTCCAGAAATGATTCTGAGGGTTTCACAAATCCTCATTTCAAATTTAAATGGAATTTAAACATGATGCATAATTGACTAACTAGTCTAGGTCATACCAGAACTAGGGACGTGACAGTTTCCTCTTAGATCAAATAAGCTTACTCTTGTTTCTACTTTCCAACTTTTGGATAAACATTTCAGATGTGATTTCTTTGCATCAATAAAGAATATAATTATATTCACCGAAAAGAGCATGAGAAAATTATAAAATAAACATGCAGTTCTTCTAGCATAAGCTGAACAACAACATGTGATGTGTATTTTCTTCACATATATATCTATGCTAAATCTAC